>CP139506.1:441157523-441653316 GCA_021014915.2 Artemisia tridentata subsp. tridentata | reverse complement strand
CGTTACTCGATATGTTGTTACTTAGATTTATCACACAAACTACTTAATTCTACTTAGATCTAGAGAGGGAAAGAGAGTGGAAGGAATGCTTAAGACTAATGAAATGATAATTGCATTAACCAACCAACCCTTTCCCTGGAGGGGGTATTTATAGTGTTTCTATAAAGATGGGCTTTTGCCATAATTAACATAATAATTAAACTAAATAAATAGACACAGCCCATGGGCCTTCTACATAGGCTGAGTCATAAAACTAACATAAAGGCCTAAGCAACCTGTTACAATCTATGATCAATACTTGATGAATAATAACGTGTTCCAAACAATCTCCCGCTAAGTATTGGTCATCAAGGTTGCTTGACGTCATCTTTGCTTCTTTGGCTTTTGACGTCTCTTGTATCTTTGTTCTTTTCGTTCTTGAATGATGTGATATGGTAGTATCTCGATCTGCCTTCCACCAACGTTCTTTGATGACAATGTCTTTACGTCTCTTCCACCATGCTCATATGACTTTTGACTTTTGTTCTTCAAATCTCAAGTAGTTCTCACTTTATAAGCTTCATTTGAATTGTGAAAGTTTGACGTGCTTGATCCTTGTCTTTTTTTTTTTTAACTTCTTTGGACTTTTGTTATCTCTGAGTCTTGGTGAGAACTTTATCTTTAGGATATGAGCACGATGGAAACTGGTGGTAATGAAACTCCCGGTCTCCATGATTAGCTGCAGGTAATCAGTTAGTAATAAATCATCCGGCACTTACAGGTTCGGACTTTGAGATTATCAACAGCATAGTGTGAAGACTTTCTCTAATCCTAACCCAAGTCGTTCTGAATCGGATACCCCCGAAAGGGCTTACACAGACACACCGAAGTGTATCAATGATTCAGTGAGTCGCTGGAGATCACCCCACGACTGTAGACCGTTTTGGAGCTAACACTAAGCGTAATCCACAAGGGATTACCGAAGTGACCTGGTGTCAGGGCTGTTTGATGTTGACCATGGCAGGATTTCTATTCAATCACTGAGACTCATAATTTATGAATTCTCTCATGAATGTTCTCGGCAGATTGCTAAGATCTGCGAAGGACACTCTTATATTTTACAATTGGTGTTCCTTTTGTTGAACAACCAAGTGTATGCTAAGTGTACCTAAGAGATCTTTGATGTGTCTCCTGGCTTTAGAATCAATTAAGTGCATATATTTGGTCGTCGGAGGCATGGAGCAGATTTCCTCCTTTTCAATATCAACACATCTCGGAGTGAGAGGTCGATAGATAATGAAGGGTTCTCCTGTGTGAAATGAAACAAATGTCTTTTGAGAGACACCTGAGTGGCTAGAAGGTTTAGTGCAGTGCGTCACTAGGTCCATGACGGCTTAATTCTTCAATACTGGTGTTACCGTAGTAACAACCAGTAACATATGTATTGAACCCGGTGTCTGCCCTAAGGTTGATCAAATGGAGGGCTATTTCATTTCACCATTTTCTTTACTTTTCTTTTTCATTCTTCAACCCCTTCTTTCTCCTTTCATTTCTTTTCTCCTTTTTTTTTCCAATCATACCTAGGACTTTTCTAGTACTAAACTATTGGTATTGTCCTTGGGTAGATCCCTCCGGCTCTGGCGGATCATAGGACGGTTTTTCCTAACCTTAGTCACCTTATAACTCCATGACTATCCTATTGTTGCCATAAACCAATCTTTTTAAAAAATCTCTCAAAGTGTTTATGGTTGTAAAAACATATTTTGTTAACACTTTGAGAGTTTTGTGATTTTCAGAAATACTCCCCCTTAACATGTGCTCATATGTATTTAAGGTAAATTTGCACATGTCGGGAAGAGATATCACTTTTTGAATTGATTGATTTTCAATGAACATGATCGTTGCGAGACACGTTTACATCACTAGTAGAACTAGCTTGAAATTATTACCCATCCAGATCACATTCAAGGAAAATCTCTCGAAATCGGTACATGCTACTCAGACACGTCCTTTGCGAGACACATTTACATCACCGGATAACCGGCTTGAAATTATTACCCGTCCCGGACATGTCTTTTCGACTACTGACTATTGCTATCGTCAATTCGAGGGTTCAATTTTGAGTCGAGCTCTTGTGAGATTTCAACTTTTAATGTACCATATTTTAATCACATCTTAATTCTCTCCCTCAAAAATAGCATACTCATGTTGTTTTTGATAAACTTTTGATTAAAATATGCTTTTTGAGGTTTACGGGAAGAATTTCAAGAACTTTTTGTTATTATTAGAACAAATATGTTGTTTTTCAAGTACTCCCCCTTGACAAGGGAATACTTGTCCTTACGAGCAGAATTTTGAAAAACTTTGAAAAATTCTGATTAATTCTACTCATAAGTAAGAAGCTTTCGCTCCTTATGTTAGGATTGAGGCACTGAAGCGTACCTCAGGGTTCTTTCATTACAAGTATGGCTTGTGCACTCTTAAACTTGGAAAGTCGGACAATGTAACTTAGAAACTCGGAGGATTCTATGTTAGAAAATCGGAGGATTTAAGCTGAGAAACTCGGAGAATTCTATCTTAGAAACTCGGAGGATTCAAAACTTTGAAACTCGGAGAATTTGAGCTTAGGTTCTCAAAGGATGCTAACTTAGAAACTCGAAGGATTTCTTAACTTAGAAACTCGGAGACCTTCACTTAGGAACTCAGAGGTTCTAAGAAACTCGGAGGATGTAAGAAATTCGGAGGATCTTTAGAAAGTCGGAGAATGTTTATTCAATCTCGAAGACTGTTACAAACTCGGAGACACTTCACTTTCTCGAAGTCTTCAAACTCGAAGACCAGAAAGTCGAAGAAACTACAGAAACTCGGAGAAATTGACCGGATCTAAACACACACTTTGTGTTGGAGATACTTTGAGTATATACTTGATAGCACGCGGAATTTACTACCAAGTACTTAGAAGAATGTTAGTTTGTGTTTGGTGATTGATTAAGTAAAACAATAAGAACAACGATATCAACCAAACTTATCACTTCACTATATTGAACAATTACAATATATCTGAATGATATGTATTCGTGTATATGTATATAAAACCCTAATCTAAGGATCTCCTTTTTATAATGTAAAGAGTCCTTTACACGTTAAACATCTAACCGAATCATTCTATATCAATAAGATATATATTATATCTTTTCTATAATTATCTTTACATGGTTTCATCTTGATCTCTTAAGCAGTCCAAACTTTTCTTTCTTCAACAGTCCTAACTGCTCTTCCATCAGCAGTCTTAACTGTCCTTGTATCAACAGTCTTAACTGTTCTTGTATACTTCAACTGTACTAACTGCTTAAGTTTAATTCCCAACAATCCTCCCCTAAACTTATGATTTCGATGCAAATCAATGAGTTTCTTAAATTAAACTTCTGATTTCGTTGATGAGGTGGATTCTTTCAAACACTTGACTTGAATCACGAATCACTTTGGGAATTATCTTCATATATCACACTCTGTGGAAAACTTATTTTAGTTCTATCTAACTAACAACTAAGTTTTGTGATCGTTTATGGGCTCAAGGTTGTTAAGCCTTTGATCTAGGATTAACTATGTTAAGAACAATGATAATATTGGCGGAATATTCTAACAAAGAATACAATACTATCACGACAAGGTTTTTCCAAGTTCACCGTTTGTTTATTCCAACTAGCCCCAATGTTACATGATCAATATAACACGATTACTATCTAATCAGGGATCGAAGATCCTTGAGGCTAAACAAACCTAAACAACATTAGACCCCATGTCTAATGTTCATCAGACCCCATGTCTGATGTTCCCACACACACTCTTTAAGTGCTTTACATTTTAACACAACTTTGTGTTGTTGTAATTTGAGAGTACGAAGCACTTTGGTGATCACTAATCACATAGTGACACACTCACTGTCCACAGTGACCCACACCTTAACTAAAGGGTATGATCTTCCTTTTATAACATAAGGAGATCATTTACAAATTGATAAGTGTTTAGTCATCCACTTGCTTTTACATGTGTCAAGTCAATAAGATACAACTTGTATCTTGAGTGTTCAACTTGATGACTTGATAAAATATCTAGATATTATATTTGTATAAACATGACTCATACAAAATAATATCTTCTTCGTTCTTATCCTTCTAGCAGTATCATGACTCATTGATCGGCAGCAGACTCTTTTGAACTAGCAGCAGAGTTGTTGCACTGGCAGTACCATTTTGCACTAGCAGTACCTTCCATTTTGTACTGGCAGTACCTTGCTTGAACTAACAGTACCTTTAAAATACACTAGCAGTACCTTTCATTTTTGCATTGGCAGTACCTTGCTACGTATTTTGCTTATCATTTCAGTATAATATATGTTTCATTCTTCTTGCTTTTGTATCATCAAATCTATGGAATATTTAATTCCTTACAATCTTCCCCTATTTGATGATTACAAAACAAACACATTCTTGTACGAATTTCCCTAGATGAAGTAGAGAAATTGAGATAACTAAATCTCACCATGAATGAAACCATATTGTCTTCCCCTTAATCTATGCTATTCACCACATCTCTTCCCCTTTTTGTTATCAACAAATAGAAAAAGTATACAAATATGATTTTTACAACTACAAACTAATACTAATCAATAGTAGTAAGAATCAATAACTTTCCCTTGTGGTGTTGCACAAATACAATAAATGGTTATACATCTAAACATTTAAGCTTCCCCTGAAACCCATATGTTAACCATTTCGAATCTTCAATTCTGTAGGCTTTTATGACTGATGAAGAAAAACCAATCATTACCAACTTGTTGATAAAGCTGAATAAACCAATCTTGTGTCCTATATCTTGTACTAAAACTGACTTTGAACTTATACTAACACCATATAAGTAGATCGAAATCTCTTGATAAAATCCTCATCTTCAATGAGACACTGAGCACTACAAAGTAACTCCTTTAAGTGATAGTTAACTAGGTCTTCGTCCATCCTCCCCTTGACCTATGAAAACTAGATTTAACAAGTCATCGCCATAATTATTGAAGCACAAACAAGTTATCTTTTCTTCCAAAGATATGATAAAACACAATCTTGAAAAATTCAACCTTAACTTCAAATAAGCAACAAATGACCTTTTTCACCAATAATAAATTGATAAACAAGCCTTTTTATCTTTTAAGAACCAACTCTCTTCTGTGTGTGATTCTTCCCCTATGTGTGTGAACCTTGAAAGAAAACCAAAAATTCGACTATACCTCAACTGTTTCTGCAGCAGTTTTCAACGATGCATATCATGCAACCTAAGGCTCAGATTGAAGATCCCTCCGGTGAGAATCTACCTTGATATACCAAGAACCTTCAACAAAAATTTCAGCACGATCCAACGGTTAACGAAGGAATTATAGCCTTTGCAAAACTGCTCTGCAGAAAGTTGCGAAAAATTAAGCAAAAACAAATTTTTCTTCTTTCTTTAGCTAAAACCTTTTATTTTCCTAGATCCAGAGCCTCCCGCTCTGATACCAATTGTGAAAGCTTGTTTTAGTTCTATCTAACTAACAACTAAGTTTTGTGATCGTTTATGGGCTCAAGGTTGTTAAGCCTTTGATCTAGGATTAACTATGTTTCTTACAAGAACAATGATAATATTGGCGGAATATTCTAACAAAGAATACAATACTATCACGACAAGGTTTTTCCAAGTTCACCGTTTGTTTATTCCAACTAGCCCCAATGTTACATGATCAATATAACACGATTACTATCTAATCAGGGATCGAAGATCCTTGAGGCTAAACAAACCTAAACAACATTAGACCCCATGTCTAACGTTCATCAGACCCCTTGTCTGATGTTCCCACACACACTCTTTAAGTGCTTTACATTTTAACACAACTTTGTGTTATTGTAATATGAAAGTACGAAGCACTTTGGTGATCACTAATCACATAGTGACAAACTCACTGTCCACAGTGACCCACACCTTAACTAAAGGGTATGATATTCCTTTTATAACATAAGGAGATCATTTACAAATTGATAAGTGTTTAGTCATCCACTTGCTTTTACATGTGTCAAGTCAATAAGATACAACTTGTATCTTGAGTGTTCAACTTGATGACTGATGAGTGTCTAAATACTCATCATTTTTACCTAATCTGAGCTGCCAAAACATCCAAAAACACTCAGAAATGCATCATAATACTGAAATTATCCCAAAATGGTGTTTTATATGTTTCAGATGCAAAATGTTTAAAAACAGTTGAAAAACGAACAAAGTTTGCATAATTGGCAGTTTCAGTCCCTCAACTTTTAAAAGTTGTCAAATCTAGTCCCTGAAGGTTTTAAATAAATGAAAAGTCAACTTAAGTCCATGGGAAACCAAAAATATTCAAAAATAGTCCCTGGATAAAAGTTTACACAACTTGGCAACTTTTACCCCTCAAGTATCAAAATTGGCAAAAATAGTCCCTGGGTATTATAAAACTTAAAATTTCACAAAATACCCTTGAACTATTCATGAAAATACAATTTGGAACAATTTTGATAACTTTTGGGAATTTACAAAACAAGTCCCTCTAAAATCCAAATTTACATTTTAGGTCCCTAAAGTTTTAAAATGATAAAAAAAATACAACTTTGGTCCTTGTATAATTGTTTTATGGCAGGATTAGTCCTTTGAAGATATTTTGGAAAAATGACAATTCAGGCCCCTCAACTATTCAGAAATTACAAGTTTGGTCCCTATGATTTAATAAACCAAAATCCGGATTCAACACTACCCTTAACCCAAAAATAATAACAAACCCATCCCATTTATTTAACCCTTACCCATTTCCTAAACCCAGTCCAAGCCCAAAATGAAACAAGCCCAACCCCAACCCTTTGTTTGACTGAGTTTAACAACTCAGTCAAACAAAGTCAAACCCGTCTTCCCTAAACCACCCATCCCGCCAAACCATCCAGTCACCCCCTAGCTCACCCAAAACCACTAACCCAGTCACCCCCTCCTCCTACAAGTTACCTAACATGCCAAATGCAATTAATGCATCCCTCCCACTCTCCCACTAGCTAAATCAGTGATTATCACCAAAAACCACTTTTCCCGCCAAAATGCCAAGTGGACGAAGGAGATGAAATTGGAGCAATTGGATGATGGGGATTTGATCAGGATGTCGACCAAGGATTATCCCACTTTAAATTATGTATATATAGTATGCAATGTAGATAAAATAAAAAAAGTAGGTAATTAGCATAATTCGTATTTTTCATTCCTAGTAGTGTACTTTGTAATTTCAAATTTCATCAATCAATACAAGTTAATTCTAGTGTATTTGTTGTTGTTTTTGATTATTTATCATTAGTTACTTAAAATTCCAAGTTTTCTTATTTCCCTGTGTACTGAGAATAAGATCATTGTTAAGTAGTATATAGAACAGCTTCTCAGCTGTTTTTAATAGCTTATATAAGCTTCTTATAGCTTATTGTAAGTCTATTTTAGTGTAAACATGTTCCAAATTCAAGAATTGAAGAAAGTCAAGAAAAGTCAAACTAATGAGCAATAAGCTAATTCTGGGTGGATAAGCTAGTTCAAGAAGCTTCTCTGGGTTATCTAGCTTGTATCTAACAAGCTAGATTGGTCCTTGGTTCCTTGTTCTCATTTCCATAGCAAAATCAGTTGTGAGCTTTTCTTGGATTTTTCCATAATTTGCATAGTACTGTGGATCTGCTTATAAGTAGCTTATTGTTGTTGTTTTGTGCTTATTATTAGTTTGTGATCATAGTTGATCATTAAAATCAGTAGTTACCTAAGTTGTTTTCCATTTTGCTAAAAATCATAGAATAGACCAAAATTAGCCAAATTAGAATAAGCTTGTTAGTTTGCTTAATTTTCTGATAAAAGTTGTTCATTAGGGTTTATATAAGCTAGGTAATCAATAATAATCAGGCTTTTAGTTTAAAAATATTGTTTTCCTTTTAAAAACCACCACAGACACACCATGAAGGGGTGTTTGGCTGTGCTTAGTTTAGACAGTCAATAGGCTATTTACTGTGGATTGGTCATAAGCCAATCTTTGTTCAAGCTTTTTCAAGTCCCTAGAAGCTCTTGTGAACCCCTGATCAGCCACTTAGTTTGATTTAGTCATTTTGAACCATCTGTGTTGATTTTGGACTGCCAAGAGATCAAATAAGCTCATACAAGCTCTAAGCTTGTTTTGGTCACTTCCTTGGTAGTTTTGAGTCCCATTTGGTCTACTTAGTACATTCACAAAATACCAAAACCCTTGTGCACTTCTGTGCATTTCCGCACAAAACAGACACATCAGCAGACTCAGGTTTCTGAATTGCTGATCTGAGGCTCAATTAGACCTCAATTGGGATGATCATGATGGGGCTTTTGTGATTTTTAGATAGCTCATAAGCCAAGCTAACTTTTGCCCCCATAAAATGGCATCTCAGTAGCTTATTTAATAACTTAAATTGCCCTTCAACTTAGCACTTTTCTGGATTTTCTGTCTTGAAATTCCATAGCAGCCAAGTGCTTAGCTTGCTCAATTCTTGTGCTTATTTGCAATTTTCAGTTGTTTTAAGTTTATTTTAGCATATTAACATTGTCCTGATCATTTGGTTAACTTTAGTGCTTTTTAGCTTATTTTTGGCTTATTAGCTTATTGCTTATTAGCCCAAATCTGCTTATTGGGCCTAGTCAACATTTGATTTTATTTTTCTTATCTTTCTAATATTATTTCAGAATTATCTGTAAATTTTCATAATTTTCTGAATAGTTTTAATATTTTTAATAATTTTAATTAGTTTTTAATAGTATTTAAATCATAATAAATAGAATATTAATCAGAAAAATATAATTCCAATTTTCATAATTTTCTTTTGTCATTTTTAATCTAGGAAAAATATAAAAATATTTTTAGGTCATAAGAAAAATCAAAAATAGAAATAAAGTGATAGCTTCTATTTAATAGAATTTATCTTTTTAAATTTTAATTAAGTAATTTTCATTTTTATAATTTTCTTAGCTTTTATTTACTTAGTAATATTTTTAGAAAAAGTTTCATATTTTTCTTAGTCCATTTAGTATTTTTTATAAATTTAAATAGTTTAAATAAGTAATTAAATAATAAATAATTAATAATAAATAAATAAAAAGTGTAGAAAAATATAATTTAAGTTTTTAAATAAGTTTTAAGTTATTTTACATTTTTAAGTTTTAATTTTCTCAAATTTTAATTTTAGTCCCGTTTTAGCTTTTTCGTTACGCGTTTTAAGTTTAATTTATTCGCGTTTAAATTTATTGTGCATATCTGTTTTAAAATTTGTTATTTAGAATTGTTAAATAAAGCAAAATCAAATATCTGATTCATCAATCACTTTAATCCAAAGCTTTTCACAGTTTTCCATTCACACCTCGTTGGGAAACGACCCAGGTGATCACTTGCCTGGTTTCACACACTACACACGAGCATCCAGTTCCGAGTCTGCATTTGTTTAAATATAAGTGTTGCTTCGGGGCGGATCAAATTTTGGCGCCGCTGCCGGGGAGGTGTGCTGCGACAGTTGTGTAAGTTTTAGCGATTAGTGATCTGAGACCCTTCTATCAGAAGTTCCTATTTCCCATAAACAATATAAAATACAAAAATATTTTTCTTTTCTTTTCTATATATATATTATTATAATTATCATAAAAAAATAAAAAACACCAAAAAAATAATTTCCGTTTTCTTTGTTAATAATAAATAAACAATAAAAAAATACCATCGAAAACCAAGACAGAGTACTACCTAACTGGGGGTACGACCATAATAAGTTCCCAAACCAAAGATTTAAAACTTGCCTTTGTATCACTTGCGAATATCGGCTCACCTTTAATTGATAAACAAACTCTAACGGAGGTTTTAGGATAGTCTGACATTAAATTGTCGGACTGAAAGAAGCGGGTTTTTAAGGAGCGTAATTGCCCACCTTTGCTTCTCCGCCACTCTGTGCGTTTATCTTTTAGAGAGCTACCGTACGCTTGTTGATTATTGGTTTATGTTCACTTGTGTTTTGCTTCTGTCTTGTTTTAATTGGAATATTTTACTTAGTGCATGCGCACTCGTTCTTCCACGTCATCAAGCCCTTTACGTGAACTCGTAGAAATTCCGAGAAGACGTAATCGTAGACGTGCTGCCCAAATAGTCGAACCCGAGATTCGTACTGTTCCCACTGAAAATATGGCAGACGAACGCACCATGGCTGAAATGCTCCAGGCACCCACCGAGGGTTATGGAGATGCCATCGTTTTACCAGCCATCGATTCTGATCATTTTGAACTGAAAACACATTTGATTCAGCTCGTGTCCACAAACCAATTTCACGGGTTTGAACGAGAGGATCCTTACGCACACATTCGTCTGTTCAACAAACTGACATCCACAATCAATTACAAAAATGTGCCGCAAACAGTGATCAAATTGATGCTATTTCCATTCTCACTTGAGGGGGCAGCCCGAATTTGGCTGGATAAAGAACCCCCTCGATCCATTGAAACCTGGGAAGATCTCGTTAAGAAATTTGTAAATTATTTCTTCCCTCCATCAAAGACGACTAACCTAAAAAATGAAATTGCTGGTTTTCGTCAAGGTTTCGATGAAAATTTCGGAGAGGCATGGGACAGATTTAAAGATCTCCTAAGAAAATGCCCACATCACGATTTCAATGTGTTACAACAGATAAATACGTTTTATAATGGATTGACCCAAAACGATCAAGATGCACTTAATGCAGCCTCCGGTGGCAATATCTTGAATCGTAAACCTAGAGAGGTGGTTGAAATTTGTGAAAATAAATCCAAAGTTCCTATTTCTAGAAACAAAGTGAATGTTCCTGTCACTCCTACTTCTTCTTCATCCGGTAACTCATCAGAGTTAGCCTTCCTTACAGATTCAATGCGTTGTATGATGAAAGAAATGAAAGAATTAAAAAGTGAAGTTCATAAACCGGAACAAATCAAAGCAATAAACAAAGTGTGTGAAACTTGTGGTGGCCCACATGCGTATTTTGATTGTCAAGCAACCGATGCTTCTCTTTACCCAGCTCCCGTAGCTGCAGTAAATCCAAATCAATACCGTCCGCATGCTGAGACTCAGTACCGAGCACCGAATGCTATGGTCCCACCAGGTTTTCCACCCGTGCCCAATCAGAATAATCAAAACCGCTTTGTTCAAAATCAGGGACAAAATTTTCACAATTCCCAAAATTTCAATCAAAACCGAGGTCAGAATCAGGGTAATTTTAACCAAAACCGTGGTCCAAATTTTAATCAAAACCAAGGTTCAAACCGAAATCAGACGTCCTCAGATGAGTTGCTTATGCAATTCATGAAAACTCAAGAGGAAACAAATAAGACACAACGTGAGACAAACCAGTTATTGGTTGCCCAATTAAACCAGATCAAAAAGTCTTTAACTGATATACCTTCTACCTCGGGAGGTCTCCCTAGTAACACTGTTGTCAACCCTAGGGGTGAACTAAAAGCTGTCAGTACACGTAGTGGTAAATCTCATGTCGAATTCAAGGTGATAAAGGATCCAGTACTTCCCACTAACAATGGAAGTGCTAAATACGTCCAACCTTCGGTCATCCAACCTTCAGTCATCCAAAAATCTACACCCACAATTGCTCCCCAACCGTCAAGAATCGATCCTACTCTTTCACGATTTACGGTTAAAAGTTTGTCAACCAAACTTAGTGAGCAAAGATCAGCCAGATATTATTCCGAAATGCTCAATGCTGTTCCTGTCAGTGTACTTGATGACAGTGATGATGACGGAGATACCACTTTCGTCAAAGCTATCACCACTCGGAGTGGTGCTTCTTATAAGGGGCCAGCTGGCCCTATTCCTCCTCCGTTATTTGAAATGGAAAAAGAGACGGAGGATACAACGGACAAAGTGCCAATTCCAAGCCCACAAAGTACAGCACATGTCTATCCTCCGGTAGTCCCGAAAAAATCCAATCCAGGAGTTGTCTTTGAGACTCCTGAAGTTGCTGTCCCTAAATCCAAACCTCACATTCCTTACCCATCGCGCTTAAATGAGCAAAAGCTCCGTGAGAAGGCTAGTCAACAAAATGATAAATTCTATCAAATCTTTAAAGAATTACATTTTGACATAAGCTTTGCGGATGCTACTATTCTGATGCCCAAATTTGCAGCAGCAATCAAACACTTGTTAAGCAACAAGGAAAAACTGATTGAAATGGCTAAAACTCCAGTAAATGAGAACTGCTCAGCGGTTATCTTGAAAAAGCTTCCGGAGAAGCTTGGAGATCCTGGAAAGTTTCTACTACCTTGTGTCTTTCCAGGAATGGTTGAATGCTATGCCTTAGCAGATCTAGGTGCAAGCATCAACCTGATGCCTCATTCAGTATGGAAGAAACTTTCTCTTCCGGCTCTTACTCCTACCTGCATGACTCTTGAGCTTGCAGATCGAACCATAACTCATCCCTGCGGCATTGCCGAAGATGTATTTGTGAAGATAGGGAAGTTCCATTTTCCAGCTGACTTTGTGGTTGTTGATTTCGATGCTGATCAAAAGGTTCCTCTCATTCTTGGAAGAGGATTCCTAAAAACGGGCCATGCTCTTATTGATGTATTTAAGCATGAAATCACTTTGCGTGTGGATAAGGAAGCTGTTACTTTTAACCATGATCAAACATCGAGTTACTCCTCAAATTTTAATTCTGCTTCGGTTAACCGAATCGATGTCATTGACATTTCTTCAAAGGAGTACTCTCAAGAGAGTGTTGATTATTTTCATAATTCTGTGAGTGGGGAACCCACCACATCTTCTCAACATATCATAGCCGACTCTTCCCCTTCTCTCACTTCGGTTGAGGGAAGTGATTCCTTTTGGGATGAAATCGATGCTTTTCTTGCTCTAGATAGTTCACCTCCGTATGAGGTTGATGAAAACTATCTTGATCCTGAGGGGGATATCCTTTTTCTAGAAAATTTGTTAAACGAAGATTCATTTTCCCCTCTTCCACCAAAACAACTTCATAAGAAGGAAATCAAGTCAGTTGAAAAAACTGATAAAATTCCTGAGATCAAGTTTAAGAACTTGCCTCCTCCACTTGCAATTCTTGAGGAGGAAGTTCTTATCTTAATTGCTGTTCAGATCTCTCTTCTTCCTTCACCTACCCGGTGATTTCCCCTATCTGTCACTCATGCGGGAGTGAGGATATTACTTTTGACCCCGGCATTGTCCATCTAACATTGGTTTAAATGCCGGATTTCCTGGTCTCTTACTTCCCCTTAAACTTTTAAAATTGCTTTTTCTCCCAGGCTGTTCAGGAGCCCTTTGTTACAGTTAACCGTTCACAAGCGGTTAGCTTGCGTGATAAACCTGACTGTTTGGGAGGAATCAACTCAATTCGGGGTCGAGTCAAGCTAGCGACTCGGTTATCAAAAACAGTAGCAAAATATATGGGTTTTCACCCATGTTTCACCTTAGTGTGGGGGAGAGGTCCCACATGTTGTAAATAATTCTAGTGAAAAAAAAAAAAAAAAAGAAAAAAAAGAGAGAATTTGCATGCCTTAACGGCTTAAATGCAAATTAAATAAAAATAAAATAAATATCTATATGAAATAAAAGGCTATTAATATTTCCCTTTCACGTTCTAAGTGTTGGTTTCACAACCGGTTCTTTGAATATTGAGGGCAATATTCAGTTCTAAGTGTGGGGGGGAATTCTTACGAATTTAACCAAATGTATCATCTAGCACCCCCATTTTAGCCAAAATTTTAAATTTTTTTTTCTCACTTAGAACTCAGAAAATGGTTATCAGTCCGCCATGTCTAACCCACATAAGGATTGGCTAATCCGAGAGCAAACGGCTCTTGGTAAAGATATATCAAATCCGTTTATGGCTTGCAATTTGCCCAAAATTGTATGGTATTCGACTCACCATATCTTTACAAGTGAAGAGTTGGCTAGCCCGCAAGGTTATGGCTTGTGGTTAAGGCAGTGAAAATCCATGATTGGTAATCAGCTCACCAAAGATAATATTGATAATTTATCTAAGAGTTGGCTAGTCCAGAAGCAAACGGCTTCTGGTAAAGACAAATCAAAACCGTTGACAGCTTGTGGTTTGCTCAAAATCACTTGGTTATCATTGTACCAAAGTTCTTACTTGAACTGAAACAATTGGCTACTCCAGAAGTAATGGCTTTTGGTAAAGAGTCTTTCAAATCCATTAAATCTTCATAAAATATTGCTAGGGACTAGCAACAGTTTAGTGTGGGGGATTGATGAGTGTCTAAATACTCATCATTTTTACCTAATCTGAGCTGCCAAAACATCCAAAAACACTCAGAAATGCATCATAATACTGAAATTATCCCAAAATGGTGTTTTATATGTTTCAGATGCAAAATGTTTAAAAACAGTTGAAAAACGAACAAAGTTTGCATAATTGGCAGTTTCAGTCCCTCAACTTTTAAAAGTTGTCAAATCTAGTCCCTGAAGGTTTTAAATAAATGAAAAGTCAACTTAAGTCCATGGGAAACCAAAAATATTCAAAAATAGTCCCTGGATAAAAGTTTACACAACTTGGCAACTTTTACCCCTCAAGTATCAAAATTGGCAAAAATAGTCCCTGGGTATTATAAAACTTAAAATTTCACAAAATACCCTTGAACTATTCATGAAAATACAATTTGGAACAATTTTGATAACTTTTGGGAATTTACAAAACAAGTCCCTCTAAAATCCAAATTTACATTTTAGGTCCCTAAAGTTTTAAAATGATAAAAAAAATACAACTTTGGTCCTTGTATAATTGTTTTATGGCAGGATTAGTCCTTTGAAGATATTTTGGAAAAATGACAATTCAGGCCCCTTAACTATTCAGAAATTACAAGTTTGGTCCCTATGATTTAATAAACCAAAATCCGGATTCAACACTACCCTTAACCCAAAAATAATAACCAACCCATCCCATTTATTTAACCCTTACCCATTTCCTAAACCCAGTCCAAGCCCAAAATGAAACAAGCCCAACCCCAACCCTTTGTTTGACTGAGTTTAACAACTCAGTCAAACAAAGTCAAACCCGTCTTCCCTAAACCACCCATCCCGCCAAACCATCCAGTCACCCCCCCCCCAGCTCACCCAAAACCACTAACCCAGTCACCCCCCTCCTCCTACAAGTTACCTAACATGCCAAATGCAATTAATGCATCCCTCCCACTCTCCCACTAGCTAAATCAGTGATTATCACAAAAAACCACTTTTCCCGCCAAAATGCCAAGTGGACGAAGGAGATGAAATTGGAGCAATTGGATGATGGGGATTTGATCAGGATGTCGACCAAGGATTATCCCACTTTAAATTATGTATATATAGTATGCAATGTAGATAAAATAAAAAAAGTAGGTAATTAGCATAATTCGTATTTTTCATTCCTAGTAGTGTACTTTGTAATTTCAAATTTCATCAATCAATACAAGTTAATTCTAGTGTATTTGTTGTTGTTTTTGATTAATTATCATTAGTTACTTAAAATTCCAAGTTTTCTTATTTCCCTGTGTACTGAGAATAAGATCATTGTTAAGTAGTATATAGAACAGCTTCTCAGCTGTTTTTAATAGCTTATATAAGCTTCTTATAGCTTATTGTAAGTCTATTTTAGTGTAAACATGTTCCAAATTCAAGAATTGAAGAAAGTCAAGAAAAGTCAAACTAATGAGCAATAAGCTAATTCTGGGTGGATAAGCTAGTTCAAGAAGTTTCTCTGGGTTATCTAGCTTGTATCTAACAAGCTAGATTGGTCCTTGGTTCCTTGTTCTCATTTCCATAGCAAAATCAGTTGTGAACTTTTCTTGGATTTTTCCATAATTTGCATAGTACTGTGGATCTGCTTATAAGTAGCTTATTGTTGTTGTTTTGTGCTTATTATTAGTTTGTGATCATAGTTGATCATTAAAATCAGTAGTTACCTAAGTTGTTTTCCATTTTGCTAAAAATCATAGAATAGACCAAAATTAGCCAAATTAGAATAAGCTTGTTAGTTTGCTTAATTTTCTGATAAAAGTTGTTCATTAGGGTTTATATAAGCTAGGTAATCAATAATAATCAGGCTTTTAGTTTAAAAATATTGTTTTCCTTTTAAAAACCACCACAGACACACCATGAAGGGGTGTTTGGCTGTGCTTAGTTTAGACAGTCAATAGGCTATTTACTGTGGATTGGTCATTAGCCAATCTTTGTTCAAGCTTTTTCAAGTCCCTAGAAGCTCTTGTGAACCCCTGATCAGCCACTTAGTTTGATTTAGTCATTTTGAACCATCTGTGTTGATTTTGGACTGCCAAGAGATCAAATAAGCTCATACAAGCTCTAAGCTTGTTTTGGCCACTTCCTTGGTAGTTTTGAGTCCCATTTGGTCTACTTAGTACATTCACAAAATACCAAAACCCTTGTGCACTTCTGTGCATTTCTGCACAAAACAGACACATCAGCAGACTCAGGTTTCTGAATTGCTGATCTGAGGCTCAATTAGACCTCAATTGGGATGATCATGATGGGGCTTTTGTGATTTTTAGATAGCTCATAAGCCAAGCTAACTTTTGCCCCCATAAAATGGCATCTCAGTAGCTTATTTAATAACTTAAATTGCCCTTCAACTTAGCACTTTTCTGGATTTTCTGTCTTGAAATTCCATAGCAGCCAAGTGCTTAGCTTGCTCAATTCTTGTGCTTATTTGCAATTTTCAGTTTTTTTAAGTTTATTTTAGCATATTAACATTGTCCTGATCATTTGGTTAACTTTAGTGCTTTTTAGCTTATTTTTGGCTTATTAGCTTATTGCTTATTAGCCCAAATCTGCTTATTGGGCCTAGTCAACATTTGATTTTATTTTTCTTATCTTTCTAATATTATTTCAGAATTATCTGTAAATTTTCATAATTTTCTGAATAGTTTTAATATTTTTAATAATTTTAATTAGTTTTTAATAGTATTTAAATCATAATAAATAGAATATTAATCAGAAAAATATAATTCCAATTTTCATAATTTTCTTTTGTCATTTTTAATCTAGGAAAAATATAAAAATATTTTTAGGTCATAAGAAAAATCAAAAATAGAAATAAAGTGATAGCTTCTATTTAATAGAATTTATCTTTTTAAATTTTAATTAAGTAATTTTCATTTTTATAATTTTCTTAGCTTTTATTTACTTAGTAATATTTTTAGAAAAAGTTTCATATTTTTCTTAGTCCATTTAGTATTTTTTATAAATTTAAATAGTTTAAATAAGTAATTAAATAATAAATAATTAATAATAAATAAATAAAAAGTGTAGAAAAATATAATTTAAGTTTTTAAATAAGTTTTAAGTTATTTTACATTTTTAAGTTTTAATTTTCTCAAATTTTAATTTTAGTCCCGTTTTAGCTTTTTCGTTACGCGTTTTAAGTTTAATTTATTCGCGTTTAAATTTATTGTGCATATCTGTTTTAAAATTTGTTATTTAGAATTGTTAAATAAAGCAAAATCAAATATCTGATTCATCAATCACTTTAATCCAAAGCTTTTCACAGTTTTCCATTCACACCTCGTTGGGAAACGACCCAGGTGATCACTTGCCTGGTTTCACACACTACACACGAGCATCCAGTTCCGAGTCTGCATTTGTTTAAATATAAGTGTTGCTTCGGGGCGGATCAATGACTTGATAAAATATCTAGATATTATATTTGTATAAACATGACTCATACAAAATAATATCTTCTTCGTTCTTATCCTTCTAGCAGTATCATGACTCATTGATCGGCAGCAGACTCTTTTGAACTAGCAGCAGAGTTGTTGCAATGGCAGTACCATTTTGCACTAGCAGTACCTTCCATTTTGAACTGGCAGTACCTTACTTGAACTAACAGTACCTTTAAAATACACTAGCAGTACCTTTCATTTTGCATTGGCAGTACCTTGCTACGTATTTTGCAATATATGTTTCATTCTTCTTGCTTTTGTATCATCAAATCTATGGAATATTTAATTCCTTACACACTCTTTTGACCAATCCTTCAAAAATTACCAAAAATTAATTTAATTCTATCAAGGAATTAATTACTTATACCAACCCAAAGTTAATTCTGCATATCAACCACACATTGAATGCCATTAAACCCTCATTAACTCTATAAAACTCACATATCCACACAAATCTTCTTCAACACAAATCTTTTAACTTCTTTAATCACAATGTCTTCTTCACCAATCATCATAGAAATTTCATCTGATTCTTCTTCTGATTCTGAAGATTCAGGATGGAACAACTATTTTCCACCAAATTATTCTTCAACTTCAAGAGTTAATCTTTCAAAGAAAAAGACTAAAATATCCTCATCTGAAGATACTTCCTCCGATGAACTTCCTCCTTATGTTGATGATTCATCTTCCTCTTCGTCTGATTCTTCTGACTCTTCTGACTCTGACGATGATGAACTTCAAAAACTATCAAACTTACTCACAAAAGAATTTGAGAAAGCAGCATCATCAGTGAAGATCCCTATACCAAAAAAAAAACCTGAGAAGCAGCAATTTCCATCTCCAAGATCAGTAATACTTGCACTTCCCTGCAAAAAGTAGTCTGAACTCATGGGCAGCAGAGGAGCCCGCAGCAAAATCATGCTGGATATCACTGGAAAAGGAAAAGGAAAGCTTGAGTAGTTGTGTTGTCTTTTGTGTTGTGTAGGATGTTTTGTTGGTAGTTGGTAGTTTTTGTTGGTTTTTCCTTGTATCCATATGAAGCTTTGTAATGAAACCACCTAAATAAAATTTAAGCACTTCATTATAATTCATCTCTGACTTCTTAATTCCTCCCCTGGATTTCATAATCAGCAATCATCTTTAACATCTTTAACTGCAACTAGAACAAACTTTAATTCCTCCCCTGTTTGGAAGAATCCGCACCATCAGATGAACTAGAACATAAATTATCCAAGCTCAGCATCCAATAAGACCATTTGTACAAGTTACCATCAATTCAGTTGCTTAAGTTTCAAACTGCTCTCAACACTTCCAGATGTATTACCTTCTGAGAGAGGTGTATCACAGAGCATAAACTCAGTAGGAACTAAGTTTGTAACACTCAGGACAAACCGATGAAACTAGCAGTTCAGACTGTTTACACTAGCAGTTCAGACTGTTTAGCAAAAAGTTTTCAGAGATAAAATCAAATTTTGAATTTTAAACTTGTGGATTCGAAAACAGTTTTGTCCACTTATAGTTTTTAGCAAACTATCAGCTATGAACGGATTTGACTTGTCTTTACCAATAGTCGTTTGCTATGGACTAGCCAACTCTTCACACGTAGATTTGGTGAGTTGATAACCAACCAGTTTTTGGTAAACTGTCAACCATAAACGGATTTGAGTAGTCTTTACCAGAAACCGTTTGATCTGGACTAGTTGATTCTTATGTTGATTAGACATGGTGAATCAATTACCATTTGTTGTGTGATAAGCATTCACACTTGACAATCCAAACCACCATTCTTTTCAATACACAATCCAAAGCAAAAAGCTTTTCTTAACCTGAAATGTTAGTCCAAAACCAAAGAAAACACAATACATAATATTCTCTTTTAACAATTTTTCCATTTGACTAACAAATTCACAAGCAGTCGTAACACCATTCAAGCAGTCTCAATTATACAAATAGCACAATTAACAGTACACAATCCAAAAACATTTACACATTAATCTTTTGAAGGCTTAAGCATTCCAATACCTGTTACCAAGTACTGAAATCTGCTTACATCAAAACTTTTTGTTAAGAGATCAGCAAAGTTGTTATCAGTGTGTATTTTAACAACCTGTATTAACTTCTTTTCAGTACAGTCTCTTATAAAATGATGTCTAATTTCAATATGTTTAGTTTTTGAATGTTGAACTGGATTCTTAATGATACACATTGTACTGTTATTGTCTATATGTATAATTGTGTTTAAGAAATTGTACCTATAATCAAGCATCTGGATTTGAATCCATAAAACTTGAGCACAACAATTTGCAGCAGCCACATATTCTGCTTCAGTAGTAGATATAGCCACCATAGTCTGCTTCTTACACTGCCAAGAAATTAATCTTCGACCTAAGAATTGACAACCACCTGTTGTAGACTTTCTATCCATGCTAGCACCAGCATAATCAGAATCAGAGAATGCAACAAGATCAAATGCAGACTCTTTAGGATACCACAGCCCCAAATTAGGTTGTCCTTTAAGGTATCTGAAGATCCTTTTTACTACTGTGAGATGAGACACCTTAGGATTGACTTGGAATCTTGCACAGGCACACACAACAAACATAATATCAGGCCTTGATGATGTGAGATACATCAGGGACCCAATCATAGATCTATACGTGTGCACATCTACATCCTCACCACTGTGATCCTTTAATAACAAATGTGTCTCCTTGTCAATTGGTGTGCTAGCAACTTTGGCATCTGAGAATTGAAATTTCCTTAAAATTTCACCAACATATTTATCCTGAGAGATAAATATACCATCTGACTTTTGCTGTACTTGAAGACCTAGAAAGAAGGTAAGCTCTCCCATAGAACTCATCTGAAATTGGTCTTTCATCAGTTTTTCAAACTCCTTACACATCTGTTTCTTTGTAGAACCAAAAATGATGTCATCTACATAAACTTGAACTAGCAGAATATCACCCTTGTCCTTTTTAATAAAAAGAGTTTGATCAATTTTCCCTCTATGAAACCCATTCTTCAGAAGATATTTAGCAAGAGTTTCATACCAAGCTCTTGGAGCCTGATGCAATCCATATAGAGCTTTCACCACCTTATAAACCTTGTCAGGATGCTCTGGGTCTATAAAACCTGGAGGTTGTGTAACATAAACCTCTTCATCAATAGTGCCATAAAGAAATGCACTCTTCACATCCATTTGATAGACCATAAACCCCATAAATGAAGCATAAGCAAGAAATAATCTTATTGCTTCAATCCTGGCAACTGGAGCAAAAACTTCCTCATAATCTATACCCTCTTCCTGAGTATAGCCTTGAGCAACTAATCTTGCTTTGTTCTTTATAACAATTCCCCTTTCATCCTTCTTGTTCCTGAATACCCACTTTGTATCAATCACTCTCATTCCCTTTGGTAAATCAACCAGAACCCAAACATTTTGAATCTTGAATTGAAGTAGCTCTTCTTGCATAGCTTCAACCCAACTTTCTGATTCTAAAGCCTTTAACACATTCTTGGGTTCAACCTGAGATAGAAAACATACAAACATACACTCATTCTCATCTTCATGATATTTCTCTTCATAAACTACACTGAGAAAACCATGATGATCTGGATCTTGAATTTGCCTTCTGGTCTTGACTCCAGATTGTACATATCCTATGACATTGGTAAGTGGATGATTCCTATGCACAATAGTATGGGGAGTAGAAGGAACTGCATAGCTAGTAGGCATGTTTTGCAGACCATCTCCAAAGAAATCAAACTCAGCAGTATCAACTGGTGAATGAGGTTGACTTGGTCCAGCAGTCTCAGTATTTTGCTCAGCAGTTGAAACTTGAGGTTGATCAGTGTTAACTCCATTGGAACTGCTCGTTGGAATTTCAGCTTCTTTACCATTCTGACCACTTGTTTCAGCAGCATCCTTCTCTTTGTCTACACCACTTGATGAAGGAATATCATCTTTCTTTGTAGAATACACATTCACAGAACTTTCTTCCATGACAGGTATGAAAATGCAATCATCATCTTCCTCTTCTGAACCTGCATCATTGTTAGTATTTGTACCTGTAACAGGCACATAATTCATGGAATCTGAAAGTCTGTCTATATCAAAGATCCAATCTGGACCTATACCTGCAACATTTGGTTTATTCTCCAAAAATTCTATGTGCAGATTTTCTTCTACATGCTTGGTGCTTGTATTGTACACCCTAAAAGCCTTACTGTGCAGAGAATAACCAACAAAGAAACCTTCCTCAGATTTCCCATCAAACTTTCCTAGTTGGTCTTTGGTATTAAGGATAGTAACATGACAACCAAAAGGTCTCATGAAGCTTAAAGCAGTGGTTCTACCTCTCAGAAGCTCATAAGGAGTCTTATTGTGAGGTTGTACAACTAAAACCCTATTCAACACATAACAAGCAGTGCTAACTGCTTCAGCCCAAAACCAAGTTGGTAGCTTAGAGTCAGCTAACATTGTCCTAGCAGCCTCTATAAGAGTCCTATTCTTCCTTTCAGCTACACCATTTTGCTGTGGGGTTCTAGCTACACTAAACTCCCTCTTAATACCTTTTTCTCTGCAAAAGTCATCCATCACTCTATTCTTAAATTCAGTCCCATTGTCACATCTGATTATTTTAACCTTCTTATCAACTAGATTTTCTACTTCAACAATAAGGGTCTTAAGTATTTCACTTGTCTCATCCTTAGTATTCATAAAGAATACCCAAGAAAACCTACTATAATCATCAGTGACAACAAGGCAGTATCTCTTAAAATTCAAGCTATTCACAGAGGTAGGACCAAACAAGTCCATATGCAACATATACAAAGCTTGAGAAACAGAGTTCTGGGTCTTTGGCTTACATGAGGCTCTGTGTTGCTTACCCTTAAGGCAAGAAACACAAGTTTGGTCATTGAGAAAAGTTTTGTTTGGTAAACCTCTTACTAATCCCTGTTTAGAAATTTTGTTAATGGTTTTAAAATTAACATGACCAAGCCTCCTGTGCCATAACATTGATTCTTCCAATGTGGCTTTTGCAACAAGACAAGTAAGTCCAACCTTAGGAACTAGTTTATTCATCTCAACACTGTATGTATTATCCTTTCTGGGGATTTTAAGCAATACTTGACTTTCATCAGGTAGCTTGAAATCAGGGGAAAGTATAAGACAATCAGTATCAGTAAATAAAACTTTGTTCTGTTTATCACAAATTTGTGATACACTGAAAAGATTGTACTTAAGTTCTGGTACATAATACACATTCTCAAAATCAAGGTTACCAGTTTTAATTACCCCTTTGCCAGTAATTCTTCCTCCAACACCACCACCAAAGACAACTGGTCCTCCATCCAGAGCAATAAAGTCTGAAAGATATGACTTGTTGCCTGTCATGTGTCTTGAACATCCACTGTCTGAAAATCCTCTATCTTCTTTGTCATTAGAGGGATGTTCCTGCAAACAAAATAAAGGTGTTAGTTTCTTTTGGGGATCCAAACCATCACTGGTTTGGATCTGCCTTGTGCATCAAGATGAGAAAACTTGTTTAAGGTCTTTGATGCACCATTGGGTTTGGCAAAATGTTTATCCTAATGTGCTGAGGCCTTGACAGCATTGCCCCAATATCCCTTAGCATTTAAGTGTCTAGCAGTCAGATTTGCTGGTCTAGCAGTTGGAACTGCTGACCTAGCAGTTGGAACTGCTTGTTTAACCTTAGGCACCCACTTCTGATTTTCCATTGTTGTTTTCTGATAAAAATGACTTTTAACTGTTTGTGCATGATTTGAAAATTGTTTTGCACTAGAAACAGTTTGCTTGTTATTAAACCACTGATTTTGACTAGCAGTTGAAACTGTTTTGATGCCAGTCTTTAACATAACAGCTTTAGGTGACATTTTATGATTTGCATTAGGGTTTGTCAATCTAGTTGAACCATTTTGAGTTACCCTAGCATTGTTATTCCTGTTCACCCTTACATTCCCAGTAACCCTCTTTTTCCATGGGTTAGAATCACAATAAGCAGCCATATGCTCAAAACTTCCACAAACAAAACATACTTTTCTAATCATAGCAAACCTATCATCCATTTTCTTAGATTTTGAATGATTCCAATTCCTATGACTACTTTCAGAACTTGATGATCTGTTCCTATACATCTCAGCATATCTAACATTTTTCCTAACTGGTTTTATGTTTTCAGTCTTAACCACTTTAGGAGCATGTTTAACTTCTACTTTAACAACATTAGGTTTTTCCTTAACCTCTACTTTCTCATCATCAGATGTCCACTCCTCAATAGTTGGAGCATCTGAGTTCCTATCAGAGGACATCTTTTCCTCAGAGAGAGATTTATCACTAGCACTTACAAAAGCATCTTCTCCCTTAACAAATTTAACAGGATTCTCACTAATCTTAACACTATATCCAGGAAATTCCATATCCTTAAACTCTTCTAAACCTGTATGAGCTAAATTAATTCCTGGTGGAGCAAACATTCCTCTAAAAGGGGGTGCAACAGACTTATAACCTAAACCAGATTTAGCTTTGTTAAGTATTTGACTCTCTACAATCTTCTTAACTCCATTTGAAGTATATTCAAGAGTGTCTACACTTAACTGAATGTTATCTTTTTCCTTTTTAAGCTTCTCTAGTTCATATACAAGTCCACTCATTTTATTTTCTTTTATTTCCAATTCCCTTTTTAAAAGACCTATCTCATCAGTAAAGTTTGACTCATTCTGTTTATAAAACACAATTTGTTCTTCCAAAACAGCTAATCCTCTTTTATGATTTGACATACTAAAACTTATTTGATTATATTCAACTCTAAGAACATCATACTGTTTCTTAATATTTTCATAATCTTTTAAAGCATGACAAGAGATTGAACATTTTTCAGGTTTATATACCTCAGTGTCTGATAAAGCCATCAAACCCAAGTTAGCCGATTCCTCTTCTTCCTCCATGAAGCTCCAATCAAATCCAGCTCCATCTACAGCTACCATAGCCTTTGAAGAAGGTTCTTCAACATTAACTGTCCTCCTTGACCCTTGTTGATTCCGAAACCCTTGACCCTTGTTACTTTGTTGTCTTGGACCTCTGCACTCCCTGGAAAAGTGCCCCAACTTGTGACAATTAAAGCATTCCACCTTAGACTTATCATACCCCGTAACATCTCTTCCATTGAAGGTAATCTTATTCCCAGTCCTTTGGTAATACTTCTTAGCTCTGATGCTTATCAAAGCCAACTGCCACTTCAAATCCATAGCTTCCAAATCATCTTCATCAATTTGAAGAAGATCTTCATTAAAGATCTTTGACCCACCAGACTGTTCTGATACAAATGCATATATGGTCTCATCCGTCAAGCCAGCAGTGCTAGTTTTTACACCAGCAGTGCTAACTGTTGGTATAGCAGTACCAACTGCTTCTTCATCTTCATGGTTAGAACTGTTGAAGAATATACAAAGGCCATATTCCCTAAACTGGAACTGGTGCTACCACTCTTCTTTACCTTTTGCTCAACAATCTTGAGATTATTGTAAAGCTCATTCATTGTCATATTCTCCAGCTCTGGTTTATTGCTCCAAACCACAACATAAGTGTTCCATTCAGCAGGTAAACTGTTTAGAAACTTCATGTTGAGGTCTTCTTGAGGTATCACAATCTTCAACACAGTAAGTTGACTGATGATCTTCTGAAGCCTATTAAAGATTTGATCCAAAGTTTCATTGCTTGATGCAGTGAAGTTCTCATAACTTTGCTTGAGTAGGGTTTTCTGTGCCTTCTTGGTAGCTTCATTGCCACCAAATCTTTCCACCACTGCTTCAAAGAGAGTTTTAGCCGACTCGTAATGGCTAAAGTTCAGCACTTGATCATTAGGAATTGCCATTAGTAACAGATTCCTAGCCTTCTCATCATTCTTCTTTTTGATTCTCTCCTCGTTTGTAACTGGCTCAGTATTAAGCTTTGTAACCTTGGAACCATCAGCACGTGTTTCTTCAACAGCAACTGGTTTGAAGGAATCACCATTGATAATAATGTCCCATAATGCATAGTCTTGCACCATGAAGTATTGCTTTATCCTGAGCCGCCATAGGTCATATTCATTCTGTTTCAGCATGGGGAGTTTAGCAAGGATTGAGGTTTGAGGTGTCTCCATGTCCATCTTCTTAGATTGCTAGTGAGTAAATACTTCCGTTTCTTCTAAACTCAACGTATCAAAAACCTTGGTCTCTAATACCACTAGACCGGATCTAAACACACACTTTGTGTTGGAGATACTTTGAGTACATACTTGATAGCACGCGGAATTTACTACCAAGTACTTAGAAGAATGTTAGTTTGTGTTTGGTGATTGATTAAGTAAAACAATAAGAACAACGATATCAACCAAACTTATCACTTCACTATATTGAACGATTACAATAGATCTGAATGATATGTATTCGTGTATATGTATATAAAACCCTAATCTAAGGATCTCCTTTTACAATGTAAAGAGTCCTTTACACGTTAAACATCTAACCGAATCATTCTATATCAATAAGATATATACTATATCTTTTCTATAATTATCTTCACACGGTTTCATCTTGATCTCTTAAGCATGTTGACATAAGTAATGCCTAAAAACATTATTCATACTTATTCATATCTCTATGTTTTGATAATCACAAAATGAAAACTCATTAAACATAAACTTATCAAACAAACAAGTATTTAGTTGTAAATATTCATTTCTACAACTAAATCACTTAAGGTGTGAATAAACAAGTGCTTAATGCATTATATGATCAAAGGAACATTTTCTTAAACACTAGATTTTTTATAAAATGTCAAAAACATTTTATATCTTTTAGAAAAACATTTTTGGTAATAAATAAAAAGGTTTAATTCATTATAAATTTATGAATTCAAATTTTTAACCAAAATCAGTAAAAATGTTCCAGAAAAACCTTCCCCACAAAAGGACAAAACTGGGCAACGGCTATGGAGGGCGGCCCCCTTAAAATTAAGGGGACCGCCCCCCTATTTAAGGGGGCCGGCCACGCTCCAGTAGCTCCCAGCTGTCCAGTTTTTCTGCCTATAAATACCAGCCTTCCCCTGGATTTTTACTCACCCTTTTGCACTAAAACTTTCTGTTGTAAATCTCATTTCATATCTTCAAAAAAACCTTTGATCATGTAATCTTAAGCATTGGTTTCCAAGTGATCCAAGCTTCCACCAGCCAAGTGCAAAAGAAGAATACTTCTATCAATCAAGACTAGAAGTATTACAACTTAGTAGCATCTTGTTACTCAAGTTGTTTGTTTTGTATACTTTTTAAATCTTTCATTCATTTGTGTAAAGTGTGTATATAAGTTGTAAACATAAGTGATTAGGCTAGAGTAGTGTGTAAGTAGTGAAGAAGGTGGATAAGTAGTTGTGGAGTAAAGAAGTAGAGTAGAAGCCTTGCAAAGTTGTGAAGTAGAGAAGTCTTGAAGCCGTTGTGAAGCCATAGCCTAGAAGTCGTGAAGCCGTAGCATAGAGGTTGTGTAGCGGTCGTGTTGAAGCCATGAAGTCCTAGTTGTGAAGTCCTAGTGTTGAAGTCGTGAAGCCGTAGCATAGAGGTTGTGTAGCGGTCGTGTTGAAGCCATGAAGTCCTAGTTGTGAAGTCCTAGTGTTGAAGTCGTGAAGCCGTAGCATAGAGGTTGTGTAGCAGTCGTGTTGAAGCCATGAAGTCCTAGTCGTGAAGTCCTAGTGTTGGAGTCGTGAAGCCGCAGCATAGAGGTCGTGTAGCAGTCGTGTTGAAGTCGTGAAGCAGTCGTGAAGCCGTTGTGAAGTAGTCGTGAATAAGTTGTGAAGAAGTTGTGTTGTGAAGTTGTGAGATTGGTTCTAGCTACGATTAGAACTCGACATTTAGCTTTGTGTCGTTAAACCCGTGTAAGCCAAAGTTGTGTACGGTTTTCTCCGCCATAAGGGAGCTTATTAAAGTTGTGAAGAAAACTCTCGAGCTTGGTGCTCGGGGAGTGGAGTAGGGCAAGGAAGGTGTCCTTGTAGCCGAACCACTATAAATCCCTCGTGTATCGGTTAGATCTTTCCATCTCTTACTTACATCTTTATTTATATCGTCATTACTTTTATAACATATAGGCATATATAACTATTAGTAATAATTAGAAGTTGACTTCACATATAGATCAAATTGAAACTCCATTCAAGAAACCAAAACTTTTACAATAAATTTAAAAGAATACATATATAACTAATAATAAGGTTCAAGTTTTATTTTTCATACAAACTTGAATCTAAGTGTTTTAAAAATAAACAAAGGTTTTCATAATAAAATTAAAAAGACATAAAACTATTCAACCCCCCCCCCCCCTTTCTAGTTTTCCACAATTGGTATCAAGAGCCACGTCAATCAAGATCTTTAAAATATACTGTATTTTAAAACTTGAATCGATCTATGGAATTCAAAAAATATCTAGAAGGGGAATCTTTGCTAAAACCACCACTATTTGAAAACTATACTTTTCTTGAATGGAAAAATAAATATGAAACTTATGTGAAATCAATTGATCTAGATCTTTGGCATGTCATTTCGATTAGTGATTTTGAAAGTCAAACAAAAACATATTTTGAAAGTTAAACAAAAACATATTTTGAAAGTCAAACAAAAACTGATTTTGAAAATCAAACAAAAACGGATTTTGAAAGACAAACAAAAACAGATTTTGAAAGTCAAATTGATTATTTGAAAACAAAGAATGAAATAAATAATAAAGCTAAAATAATTATTTATAAAATCTTGCCGAAAGTTGAATATGAAAGAATATTCTTCTGTAAAACGGCAAATGATATTTGGAAAAATTTCTTAAACTTTCATCAAGAAAAATGTCAAGCCAAAGATGAGGATTTTAATCTTGTACATGAATTAGTTATCTTAGAAAATTTAATAGATAAACATTTAGATAAAATAGATACATGTGCTACTAGTTCAAATGTTGTTAATGAAGGTGTTAACGACGAAGACTACATGAATCAACTCCAAAGTGAACTCAATCCAAAATCATGGAGTGACACAGACGAAGGAGAAGATCATCATCCGACTCACCTATCATTCACACGTCGATCATCATCTGAGACATTACGAAGAAAAGCTAGGACGTGAGGTAAGTTCTCTTTTTAAATTTCATAAGTAATTACTTCATGCATATAATCTTATTAATGCCTTAGGATACGCATAGTCTGATAGGTTGCTTTGCCTCTACACTTTAGCTATATTCGTTCTGTGGCTTAATGAACTAGAAACCCTTTAGTTAGCCCCCCTAAGTATTAGTAAACCAAGCAATCTTCATATTTGGTACTCTTCGATAGGTAAATTTAGGAACTTAATTTCTTCTAAAAAGAGAATGACTACTGGAGAATCTATTGACTAGAAACTCAATTTGACCTAACGGTTGAATTACTTCTATGTGAGAAGTTGGGTGTGTGTAACCCGTAAAAACGGTCGTGTTTAGCCTGAATTGAGCACCACTAGTAATAGTCTCATACTCATTCTCCAACTTGAATACATTATTCTTCCTAAATATACCTAACGATAGTTTACTGTTATGAACTTTGCTTTTCACTAGAGCTTCTCATTCCTAGATTTATGTCATCTTGCATATGTAAAATTTCTAGATGTTTACTTGCTCCTATGTGATTTGACTGCATGCCTTCGTAATTATTTGTTTTGTTGTTGAATGCATTGTCATTATAATAGCTTTTGTTTTTCTCTAACTACTCTGACATGATGTATTTTTGTATTTAGTCATAATGCATGCTTAAATGCCATATGATATGTAGAAAGAGGTAGCATGTGACAATAGACTTAACCAATACCCTTGAGCATGAGATCTTTTATAAACCACTATTTTTAAACATATAATTAATGGGACTTATTTTTAAATTTGCAAAAACTTCACATTTTGGAAAAATGATTTTTCAAAAGATTATGACACATTTCTATTTTACATGTTTCACCATCCTACCTTTCTTCCAAACTTGTGTCCATAATTACGTGTTTATCAAAACCAAAGATTGGAAAAATATGTTTTCTTTCCTCATAAAAACATTTTGAAATAAAACAAAAATTATTTCATTAAAATATTTTTCACATCCACATAAAAACCCACTTTCAAACATTGTTGAATAATGCCAAAAAAAAATTCTTTAAATCATGCATGGTGATCTCATATCTGTCATCTATATTTATGTATGTGACATTTATAAGTGAAGTAAATTTGAAAATAACCATAATTTATTCACTAAGACCTCACTTGGTACAAGTCTAGAAGTCCATGCTATCACAACTCTACATTCCCATGCACATAGATATTCATTAGGATTATTTAACTAGCTTATTAATCTTCCTAAATATGATACTATGAATTACTTGGTGCTATGTAGTGTTTTCTTGTCTAACATATATAGGTTACATGCTAAATGAGTTGTTTGCATGCTAGATAATAATGTCTAATGAATATGCTTAGCATACATAAGTTATTAAATTCTAAATTGCCTCAAAAGAAGTTGGACTTGCTTGAAACTAAACCCAAAAACACAACCCTTTCAACAATTTTATGCCAAAAACCCATTTCCAGTAACCTGGAAATCAGCAGATGGGCGGCCCCTTTAATTCATTAGGCGGCCCCCTTAATATTTAAGGGGACCGGCCATCTGATGGTCGAAGGTGCTGCTCCCTTTTTCTATTTTTTAGCCCATTTTATCCTATACTTCCCAAAATTCACAAACACATTTTGTCACAAACCACCCACCAAAATTTACCTTCCACAATCACATCATCACTACACCATAAATACCCAACTCCATCATAAATGCTCATCCATATCATCCATCCAAACATGTCATCATCTAACCACCCAAGATCCAAGCATTCAAGAGTTGCTAAAATCTCAGTGAGGCCCATTTGGAGGAGGAAGCTTGACATTTGCCATAACCCAACAAATGATGTTGTTCAAACTCAACCAACACCTAAACCTCATCCTAATGAACCCTTTCACACACATAACCAATCATCCATATGTCCACCTTCATTCACTCATAATTACCCAAGTTCACAAATGTCTGCACCACCAAGAGTGTCACCACGACTTCCACCAAATAACAACCACTCTCCATTATCATCACCTTCCACTCAACACTTGAAGTTCATTGAAAAACTCAAGGAAGCCCATGAGCTTAATGCTCTCCTTGCTTTGCACCTTGCTCAAAGCAACTTAGACCCATCACTATCCATCTCACCATCATTACCATCATCACCACATCACTTGAGTCAAATTGAGAAACATGTCAACAATTGTCCTTGTTGCATCTTTCTCCAAAATCAAACCATCGCCTTAAATGAGCGTCTCACTTGGATTGAGTATCTTCTCACTAGATCTAATCCAACACCACCACTTGAACAACATCAAAACCCTCATTCAACATGGTCAAGTCCAAGCTCTCCACCTCCAATTCCTCCATCAACACTCTCTACAACATCCATACACCCAAACTTACAACCCCATTAATCCAACATTTTTACCCCCTCTTTACCATCTTCCATCCAAAATAATTCAAGTTTTTCATGTCTCAAGCAAGTCAAATGGATCTCTTAGGCAATTTAAAAATTTCAACTTATTGTATGCTATAAGCAAAATATGTGTTGTATCAATAATTATGTTTTTAACATAATTATTTTCAACTAATGAATGCTTTATTTCTTGTCTTTAATATATGATTGTTATGCTTATTGCTTGTATACTCAATATCATGATATATATATACATGCTTGATGATTAATAACATGCTTATTCCATAATATGTTTTAAATGTATGCATGCGTATTTAACATGTTTATGCCACTATTTAATCATTCTTGATGTACATGATTCAAATGGAGCTTGCTGCAAAAACACCCTAAAAATGACCATTTTCTGGAAATTTTTCAAATTTGGTCGCCTGGGAAAACACCAGATGGGCGGCCCCCTTAATTCCCTAGGCGGTCCCCTTAATTTTAAGGGGGCCGGCCTACAATTAAGGGGACCGGCCATCTGGGCAGTAAAATTTACTGTTTTCTTTTGCATCTTGCGACCCTTTTTATCTAGCCCCAGCTACCATTTCTCTTAAAGGTCGAACTGGTATTGGAATTTTACCACAAAACCTCCAAACCTTAACTAAATCAACCATCACCTCCATCAAACACCCATTTTCATTCACCATGCTATCACCAAAATCATCCATCTCTAAGACACCAAAACTCCATCACCGCCACCTCAATGTTCATCCCCAAGTGCACCAAATGCACCATCAAAAACACCCTCCACTCATGGCACATCATCTTCATCCATACCTTCCACTTCATCCATCAATAACTACATAAACTCACACCTATCATCACCACCATCAAGAGCATCAACTCCACCTCCTACTCAAGAACCTCCATTCACCCAACTTGTCATTTCCATATCACCAATAACACCTCTTGATGCTCATTTTTCATCATCACCAATACCACCACCATGCTTTCCCATCCCTTGGGCTTTACTTGAAGCCCATGGAGACAATTGCCTTTGTTGCATCCACAACCGAACCATCATCTTTGGTCTTAGAGATGAGATACACTACATGTTTTCATCCCTTGAACACATGCTTAACAACCAACCTCCACCACAACCTCCACCATTTTCACCCACTACGCCACCACCACCTTCATTCTCACCAAATTAAGCATATGCAATGCTTAATCAAAAATAATTTTTCAAACCATTTTGTGTGCAAGCCCCATGGAAGATCATGTACTCCTAGAATGATTATGTAGATTGCATTACTTACTAGTTAATGTAGGATTGAATATAATCTTGGATGGTTGTGTATTTATACACAACATTTCTTTAATGAATGTCTTTATATGCATGCTTATTTTTGCTATATATATGCTTGTGCTTCTAATATTTTTCTTGCAAGTATTCCATATATCGATTCCTTGGTGCCCTCAAACGAGGGGGAGCACACATCAAGGGGGAGTTCTCGTCCCGACACATTTTATCTCAAAAACTTGTCGGCATAACCTTTTTGATTCTACAAAAAGGGGGAGAAGTGAATATAAACTCACTAAATACTTGTCCAAAAATAACTTTTTGGATTTAATGAGTTTTAGTTTTGTAATCATAAAAAAGGGAGAGATTGTTGACATAAGTAATGCCTAAAAACATTATTCATACTTATTCATATCTCTATGTTTTGATAATCACAAAATGAAAACTCATTAAACATAAACTTATCAAACAAACAAGTATTTAGTTGTAAATATTCATTTCTACAACTAAATCACTTAAGGTATGAATAAACAAGTGCTTAATGCATTATATGATCAAAGGAACATTTTCTTAAACACTAGATTTTTTATAAAATGTCAAAAACATTTTATATCTTTTAGAAAAACATTTTTGGTAATAAATAAAAAGGTTTAATTCATTATAAATTTATGAATTCAAAATTTTAACCAAAATCAGTAAAAATGTTCCAGAAAAACCTTCCCCACAAAAGGACAAAACTGGGCAACGGCTATGGAGGGCGGCCCCCTTAATTATACTAGGCGGCCCCCTTAAAATTAAGGGGACCGCCCCCCTATTTAAGGGGGCCGGCCACGCTCCAGTAGCTCCCAGCTGTCCAGTTTTTCTGCCTATAAATACCAGCCTTCCCCTGGATTTTTACTCACCCTTTTGCACTAAAACTTTCTGTTGTAAATCTCATTTCATATCTTCAAAAAAACCTTTGATCATGTAATCTTAAGTATTGGTTTCCAAGTGATCCAAGCTTCCACCATCCAAGTGCAAAAAAAGAATACTTCTATCAATCAAGACTAGAAGTATTACAACTTAGTAGCATCTTGTTACTCAATTGTTTGTTTTGTATACTTTGTAAATCTTTCATTCATTTGTGTAAAGTGTGTATATAAGTTGTAAACATAAGTGATTAGGCTAGAGTAGTGTGTAAGTAGTGAAGAAGGTGGATAAGTAGTTGTGGAGTAAAGAAGTAGAGTAGAAGCCTTGCAAAGTTGTGAAGTAGAGAAGTCTTAAAGCCGTTGTGAAGCCATAGCCTAGAAGTCGTGAAGCCATAGCATAGAGGTTGTGTAGCGGTCGTGTTGAAGCCATGAAGTCCTAGTTGTGAAGTCCTAGTGTTGAAGTCGTGAAGCCGTAGCATAGAGGTTGTGTAGCGGTCGTGTTGAAGCCATGAAGTCCTAGTTGTGAAGTCCTAGTGTTGAAGTCGTGAAGCCGTAGCATAGAGGTTGTGTAGCGGTCGTGTTGAAGCCATGAAGTCCTAGTCGTGAAGTCCTAGTGTTGGAGTCGTGAAGCCGCAGCATAGAGGTCGTGTAGCAGTCATGTTGAAGTCGTGAAGAAGTCGTGAAGCAGTCGTGAAGCCGTTGTGAAGTTGTCGTGAATAAGTTGTGTTGTGAAGTTGTGAGATTGGTTCTAGCTACGATTAGAACTCGACATTTAGCTTTGTGTCGTTAAACCCGTGTAAGCCAAAGTTGTGTACGGTTTTCTCCGCCATAAGGGAGCTTATTAAAGTTGTGAAGAAAACTCTCGAGCTTGGTGATCGGGGAGTGGAGTAGGGCAAGGAAGGTGTCCTTGTAGCCGAACCACTATAAATCCCTCGTGTCTCGGTTAGATCTTTCCATCTCTTACTTACATCTTTATTTATATCGTCATTACTTTTATAACATATAGGCATATATAACTGTTTGCAAAAGCTTAGATAGAACGTCCCGATCGTTGCTCCCAGATTCCATGAACAATAACTCGAAGAACATAATTTTTTTCTGATGAACATTACCTCGTGAACAGTACTCATGAATAATGATCAATGAACAATAACCTTTTTTTTTTTTTTTAATTGAAACCCTGATTTGGTAGCTCTTTCAACGAGGACTCTTAATAAAAGCACCAATTGATATGACCCGTTAAGGTAGTATCGATAGTAGCACGCCTTCAAGTGTGATGCGAGCTCCGTCAGAATAGTAGAAAAGAAGAATGAAAGATATTTTGATATTTAAACTTGATTGATTACTTTTCATTAATTACAGGACCTTCAATACTAGTTATGTGATAACTCACACAAACACAAGACGTATCCTAAAAACATAACAAATACTTTCCTAAACACATATCCTAAACAATTGATAAGTATGATAGCTATCCCAACACATCACGAATTCCCTGTGCATATCCACAGGCATATCAGGTGGGCCCTGCCCCCCCCCCCCCCCCCCAAAAAAAATATATATATATATAAAAAAAAAAAAAATTATTACCCCTAATGTAATTTGTACATGAGTTATTGCTAAAAAAAATTGTTTTGACAATATGGCCCCTTTGAAATTGAAAGTTGATATCACCACATGTTTAATAATACGGGACTTACCCGTGTATTTAATTAAGTGTAATTTATTTGAGCGCTTGCTATACGAACGATGTTTTACCTACTTAGGTTACTCGGGACAAGCATTTCAGGCCGTACTATGCCTACGTTCTTTTCTCTTTAGAATGTAAGAATTCACAAGTGGAATATACTATAGCATAAGTTATTGTTTTATGTGTATATGAATTGAAGATATGAAAGAAGAAGAGGAAGAGCGCATTAGTTGGAACATGGAAGTAGTAAAGATGCATTGACATTGAAATTGACACAAAATGCAATAAAGGAAATGGATTCGGTTAACGAATGAGAACAAAATTTGTAAATGAAACCAAATTCAATGCCGGTTTGCAAAATCTTTCTTGTGCCACTCAAAATGTTTCAATGTCTTTTGTGTCACTAGATTTCACCTTCCTAATTTCCCGGATATAAGATCTCATTTCCACAAATCCCAAGGCCGTTAAGTACAAGTGGATATTTGTTTTACTTGAAAGACAATGGGTAAATAATAAGGAAAGAGTAAATTGCAAAATTCACCCCTCTAGTTTAGCCAAATTCCAGGTCCAGTCCTTATCATTTCAAAACTGAACTCATCGTTCATGTGAGGAACTTACTAGTATACATTTGGTCCTTTGCTAAAGTTAAGTTACTAAACTACCTTCTTCGTCCTCCCTTTCACTTTGGTCTCTGTGAGGGTAATTTAGTCATTTAATTTTAGCCAGGGACCAAAAGTGCACTTGTAAGTTCCTCACATAAACGATAAGTGCACTTTCAAAAGGATAGAGACTGAACCTGCATTTGGCCAAACCACAAGAACCACTTTTGCAATTTACTTACTCATAAGAAAATGTAACGTATTCTTAACCATCACAAACATATTTAGCCTAATGGTCAGACACTTATGTTCTTATAAATCTTGTACATATTTTTAAAGTGGTCAGGAAAAAGTTAGAAATGGCTTCGGGAATACTTCGGTTAAACCATGTAAATCTGAGTGAATGACTCACTTTTTGCGAGTAACCTAATCAGAAAAAAGCTTATCCGTTTTACCCGTATATACACGTTATATACATTTATTTTCTCAATAATTTTGACATAGTTTAAATCCACATTTGATGTATGTCTTACGATGGAGTAAGTTAGTATAACTTCTTTAGTAGCTCGAAAAGCATACATTGAACTGCAATATTTCGTGTTTTAATATTTTTGTTTCCAAATGGGTCCAGGGTGTGTATTCAGTGTATATGGCCTCCACTTGTTTCCAATACATATAAATAATCTTCCCCACGAAAGAAAGAAATTAATGCTCATGATTTCTATATTATATTGCAAATAAACTAACTTAACTGCAACAACCGAAACTGAATAATTAATAAAATGGTTTTGCTAAACACTGTCCACTGGGTAATGCTTAAGGCGTATTAAACAATCTGTTCTTTCCATATTTAAAGTAATTATGCATTTAATACACAATAAATGAACTTAAAAATCAATATAAATATATGTCATTTTTTATTTAACAAAGTCTAAGTTTTATTTTATTTATATTAAACATTGCCCAGTAGGCATTGTTTAACAAAACCTTAAATAAAAATAGATACTGGTATAATACTATAATAGAAGCAAAAGAATTAATATTTAAAAATTAAATGATGATATATCGAAATTGAAATTGTAAACCTTTGAAATCTTAATAAGCTTCTGTAACTTTAGTTATTTAAGTAAAACACATTTTCTTGAAAACTATATATAGAAGATACAAAAAAAAAAAAAAAAAAAAATAAAATAAAAAAAAATAAAAATAAAAAACGGCTTTTTTTATAACGACATTTTTAACTATCTTACAATATTTATATCACAAATTTATTTCACATATTCTAAGCAGGACTTGAACCCACAACCATTTGGTTGGTGAGCTTCTCACACAGCATCTTAATATAAGTAGCAAATACCGCAACTGTTTTTTTAATAGCTATTCATTATTTTATTTTAATTAATAGTTATGTCTTTTGACATTATCATAAACATGTTTCATGATCTTTGAATAAGTATAATAGTACAAGTTTTCGTATGTGTAACAAGGAATTGCATGTGATCACATGATTTTGGATTAGCTTAAGCATTGCTAAAGAATGGTCAACTTCAATTTTGTTGTGACAAGCATGTGTTAAAGCAAAAAATAATGAAAACTATTGAAATTTTAATACTTTAGTATATTTTTTTATAAATAGCGCAGTACTAATTAAATAAATGCTATCACTAATCATTAGCTACCCACACACCACTTCTTGCTTTTCTTTTTCAAGTGATTTTAATATTACAGATTGTATAATGCATATAATATTTTACTTATAATATAATAACAAGTCTTATATTACTTCAATATATAAGGAATATTTTGATAACACGAAAATCAAGAAAAGCAAAAATTATGACAGTTTTGGCAATGCAAAAGAAAATATATGCTATCATTTGTTTCTAGAGCAAGAAGAATCTGCCGTGGACGCAGAAATTTGTCACATGACATGCACTCTTAAATAAAATTTGAAAATGTGTGTATTTAGTATTAAACTCTGACATATATAAAGAAAAATTTCGTTTTTATACTAGTGATGACGATTTTAGGTTATGCACGTGCATATTCATGTGGTAAAGTGTCTCTAAAATGTTAGAAGAGACTATAGTTTAAATCTCGTCGAGTGAACATTTTCGAATGAACACAAAAATGTCTTAATGTTGTCATGGAAATACCTGTTAGGTTGCATACATTAGAGCCAAAAGACCCATTTACTTGTTCTTACTTTCGAAGGATCCGACAATTTGTACTCTTAGTATTATAGTGCATCAAATCGACAAATCTTGCTCAAGTTTGGACAATTGTGTTTTGAATGATATTCATAATCTCTTGACATATGATGTAATTCTAACTCAGAATTTTCAGATCATTAAGAAATGATAAATCTACTAATCTAGCATAATGTGTTACTTGAGTATTTTCCCTTCTTAAATTAAAAACGAACTTACCATACAAACATATAAGAATCTTAAGGCCCAAGTCCATTAAAGCACGATTTGGTCCAAATAAAAGCCCAAATCTATCACGTGTCCTATGTGATATCCAGTCCAATCCAGGTAGGTAGCTTAGGGGGTGTATAGGTTAGCTTTAGAGTTAACTACATTTTGGTCCTCGTGGTTTCCGGGTGTAGCGATTTTGGTCCAAAAGTTTCATTTGTAACGGATCATGTCCTATTTTGTCTGACCCGTAACGGGTTTAGTCCAAATTTCGTTGACCGGGTGTATGACTAGTTAAAAAAAGGTGATATGACTAGAATACCCTCGAATTTAAACCCAGAAATTGCACCATTCGTCCCTGAGCTAACGGTCGTTAGTTCCGTTAGTTATCATGTGACAACGTTAGTCCATTTAGCCAACGATTATTTGCAACGTTAGTCCTTTATACATTTTTGTCCGTTTTTCTTACGTTTTCACATGGTTTTGTCCGTTTTTATACGTTTTCATCCGTTTTTAGTCGTTTTCATCCGTTTTTCTTACGTTTTCATACGATTTTGTCTGTTTTTATACGTTTTCGTCCGTTTTTCTTACGTTTCATACGTTTTTGTCCGATTTTATACGTTTTCGTCCATTTTAGTCGTCTTCATCCGTTTTTCTTACGTTTTCATACGGTTTCGTCCGTTTTTATACGATTTCGTCCGTTTTTCTTACGTTTCAAACGTTTTTTGTCCGTTTTTATCCGTTTTCGTCCGTTTTTATCGTTTTTGTCCAATTTTCTTACGGTTTTGTCAGTTTTTATTCGTTTTCGTCCGTTTTTCTTAAGTACGAAAAAAAATTAAAAAATTAAAAACAAATTAAAAAAAAATAAAAAATTAAAAGAAAATTAAAAAGAAATTAAAAATTTAAAAATTTAAAAATTTAAAAAAATTTAAAAAAATTAAAAAAATTCCTTTTTTTTTCAAAATTTTTTTTTCCGAAAATATTTTTTTTCAAGATTTTTTTTCCGAATTTTTTTTACGAAAATATTTTTTTTCCGAAAATATTTTTGAAAATTTTTGCAAAAAAATTATTTTTGAAAATATTAAAAAATTATAAAAAAATATTTTGCGAAAAAAAAGTTATAAAAAAAATTTTGAATTTTTTTTTCCCAAAATTTTTTTTTTGAAATTTTTTCTATAACTTTTTTTTCAAAAAAAAATATTTTCGGAAAAAATAATTTTGAAAAAAAAAATATTTTCGGAAAAAAAATTAAAAAAAAAGGATTTTCGGAATTTTTTTTTTTTTTAAATTCGAAAAAAAAAATTGAAAAAAAAGGGACAAAAACGTATGAAACGTAAGAAAAACGGATGAAAACGACAAAAAACGGACGAAAACGTATAAAAACGTATGAAACGTAAGAAAAACGGATGAAAAACGGATGGACTAACGTATGAAACGTAAGAAAAACGGATGAAAACGTATAAAAACGGACAAAAGCGTATGAAAACGTAAAAAAACGGATGAAAACGACAAAAAAACGGTCGAAAACGTAAAAAAATGGACAAAAACGTATGAAACGTAAGAAAAACGGATGAAAACGTATAAAAACGGACAAAAGCGTATGAAAACGTAAGAAAAACGGATGAAAACGATAAAAAACGGACGAAAACGTAAAAAAAATGGACAAAACCGTATGAAACGTAAGAAAAACGGACGAAAACGTATAAAAACGGACAAAGTCGTATGAAAACGGATGAAAACGACAAAAAACGGACGAAAACGTAAAAAAATGGACAAAACCGTATGAAACGTAAGGAAAACGGACGAAAACGTATAAAAACGGACAAAACCGTATGAAAACGTAAGAAAAAAGGATGAAAACGACTAAAATGGACGAAAACGTATAAAATCGGACAAAAACGTATGAAACGTAAGAAAAACGAACGAAAACGTAAAAAAATGGACAAAACCGTATGAAAACGTAAGAAAAACGGATGAAAACGACTAAAAACGGACGAAAACGTATAAAAACGGACAAAACCGTATGAAAACGTAAGAAAAACGGACAAAAATGTATAAAGGACTAACGTTGCAAATAATCGTTGGCTAAATGGACTAACGTTGTCACATGATAACTAACGGAACTAACGGCCGTTAGCTCAGGGACGAATGGTGCAATTTTTGGGTTTAAATTCGAGGGTATTCTAGTCATATCACATTTTTTTAACTAGTCAAACCCCGGTCAACAAAATTTGGACTAAACCTGTTATGGGTCAGACAAAATAGGACATGATCCGTTACAAATGAAACTATTGGACCAAAATTGTTATACCCGGTAAACCACGAGGACCAAAAATGTAGTTAACTCTTAGCTTTATTTGTAAAACTTACTGTATTTTAGTACTCCCTCCGTCACATAAAAAGTGTCCACCTTACTATTAATGTTTGTCCCAAAAAAAATGTCCAATTTTTATTTTTGGATAGCATTTATGACTGATTTTCCTACTTTACCCTTATAATCAAAACATGCATTAATTACTCATTCCTAATTTCTATATTAACTATTAGGGTAAAAATGACTTTTTACCATTTAAAACTAGCATTAATTACACGTATCATAATTTCTCAGTTTTTTGTTTGTGGACACTCTTTTTGGGATGGTAGGAGTATTATGAAGTTAAAAAAAATCATTTTAAGTGTTTGTATAAGGTTTATACCAAAGGTTAATCGGCTTAGTTATAGGTGAAACCATGAACGTGTTAATAAGTTGAAGCTGGTCTTGCAAGCGTAAGCTAAAGATGTTTCAAATAAGTTTACCAAAACATGAAGCACGCTTGACATATACTATTATGATACATATAACATAAAACTTGAGTTCTTTTTGGCTCTTTTTCGCGTCCATTATAAAATCTAGTCTCTTGTACATTTTAGGTGTTGTCTAGATTGCTGAAACTAGCAAGTCTTTGGAATCATACATTATCACATACCTCTTCGAACCTGGAATCAAACACAAAACCATGAATAAAATCACAAACTTTTAATAAAAAAATTAACTAGAATTAAAAAAAATGAAGAACCGTAGATTTCGGTGGCTGGAAATTACTTTGTGTGCGTGCTTTTGAAGAATCCAGAACAATATCCATCTATCTAAATGTGGCTAAAAAAAACCCAACCACTGTAGATTGTACCAAAAGCAATATTATAATCGAGATACTGTAGATCTATAGTAACCACACTCACAAAAAATACTATAGATGAATTCACTGTAGTTGGGTTCGGATCATGCAAAGTTTGATCGGACGGTTTTTTTTACCGTTGTCGGAGCGAAGGAGAATGTGAGAGAGATGTGAGATATAAGCGGTGTTTAACGGGCCACAAAGTTCTAAATGGATATGAACCCCTAAAGTCTATGCCTATAAGTCTATGGTGAACAGTATTTCATCTTTATACTTTACTTATACTTTATACTTTACTTATACTTTACTTATAACTCTATTCCATCTTTATACCTTACTTGTACTTTACTTATAAGTCTATTCCATCTTTATACTTTACTTATAATATCCCGTTCCTTATGCAATTGGAGATCAATTTGAGATACATTTCAGACAAGATGATGCATATTGTTGTTAAGATTGATCCACCAACACCACCACCACCACCACCACCAGCACGACGACCACCACCGAATCTACCTTCTTCACATCTATTTGAAGGTAATTTCTTAACTACTATTGATGTTTCCCCACCAAATCACCAATGCGAAAATAGATATATATAGGTTTGACTATTTTTTATGACTTAATTACTATCTCCCATAAATAACTATATAGCCTTTGATGTATCAGTGTTATGTAAGATAGCAGGTGGTTTAGATATATGTAACTTTTAAAGTGAAAACCATGCAATGGTTCTAGCAATACATTTGACGCAAAGAAAATGAAAAATACATAAGATTCACTTAACTTGATGCATCTATAAGAGCAGGAATTCATCTAAATCAACTTGATGTATGTCAAATTGGTGAAAACGAAAAAAAAAAACAAATTGAAATGTAAAAAACAGACGAAAACGTAAAAAAAAGTTGATGAAAACCTTAAAAAACAGACGAAAACGTAAAAAGACATACGCAAACGTAAAAAATCAGACGAAAACGTAAAAAAGGGGCGAAAACGTAAGAAAACGGATGAAAACGTATAAAAAAACTGACGAAAACATAAAAAACCGATGAAAACGTAAAAACAGACGAAAACGTAAAAAAATGGACGAAAACGTATAAAACGGACGATAAAGTTAAAAAAAAAAAAAAAAAAACATATTTTAGTTATTTTACGTTTTCGACTTATTGTCGTTTGAAGATTTTTTCATGTTATTTGATGTTATATTTTACTCTTTTAATTATTTATTTTCTCGTATTAGATTTTTTTACTTATTTTATAATCTAGTTGGTTAGTTTATAATATTTGTTTTTGTGTTTTGAAGATTTTTTATAATATTACAAAGGTAAATATAGAATTGAGATAGAAAACAACAACACTTAAACATGTTTTTTACTTTTGCAAAATGGAAAGCACAAACACATGTTTCTCAAACTAAACGCGTTTTCTAAATTTTCCATTGTTTTGTGGAAATAAAACTCCTCTCCCTTTTTCTACAAAACAAGAAATATGAAATGAAAGAAAATGTTTTCTAACTAAACGCCACCTTATCATCTTTTTTATTTCAAGTTTTCTTAGGTCATAAGTTATTATTCCAAAAGTATATATTCATAGTAATATATTGAAGATATTGTATTTATCCTTTGTGAATCGTGAGTCCAGCAATGCAATAAAGGCCAAGTCTAGTGAATGACCGTTTTGTTGAGAAAAAAAGTATACATGCAAATTATGTGAGATTGTTGTCAAATCTGTCGAGTTACGAATTTTAGAAGATGTTTTATATAGAGTTATGATCAAGTTACGTTTGCTTATTCCATCTTTATACCTTACTTGTACTTTACTTATAAGTCTATTCTATCTTTATACTTCACTTATAAATATCTCGTTTCTTATGCAATTGGAGATCAATTTGAGATACATTTCAGACAAGATGATGCATAGTGTTGTTGAGATTGATCCAGCAGCAGCAGCAACACCGCCACCACCAGCAGCATCACCACCACCACCACCACCATCACCACCACCAGCACCAGCACCACCACCACCACCACCACCACCACCACCACCACCACCACGACGAGGACGAGTACCACCGAATCTACCTTCTTCACATCTATTGGAAGGTAATTTCTTAACTACTATTGATGTTTCCCACCAAATCACCAATGCGAAAACAGAGGTATATAGGTTTGACTATTTTTCATGACTTAATTACCATCTCCCATAAATAACTATATAGCCGTTGATGTATCAGTGTTATGTAAGATAGCAGGTGGTTTAGATATATGTAACTTTTAAAGTGAAAACCATGCAATGGTTCTAGCAATACATTTGACGCGCAAAGAAAACGAAAAATACATAAGATTCACTTAACATGCAATGGTTATAATTATTTATCATTTTTTTTTTATTTCAAGTTTTCTTAGGTCATAAGTTATAATTCCAAAAGTATATATTCATAATATATTGAAGGTATTGTATTTATCCTTTGGGAATCGCGAGTCCAGCAATGCAATAAAGACATGTATTAAATGCTTTGAATTAGGGACTGGGGTAAAACAAGCAGTAGCATTAAGCGTTAGGGGCTTTGCTGGCTAGCTCGTGCAATCAGGATAGTAACAGAAGCATTGTTCATTAAAGCGGTCTTATGATCACGAATCTCTTGTGAATCATGAATGAAGTAGTGCGTACTAACTTGCATTTGAATTTGCTTAATTTTTAGGTAGTAGAGAAGACTACATTAAGTATGGTGTTGGACTTCATAAAGCATCTATCAAAGGAAACTGGAAAGCGGCTAAAGCCATTCTTGACGAACAACCACATCTTATCTGTTCCGCTATCACTGAAAAATATGATACAATGCTTCACATTGCAGCATCAGCAGAAAACACCAAGACTTTGGAAAACTTTGTGAAAAATCTAGTAGATTTGATGGAGGCCAAGGATCTCGAACTACAGAATGTAAGTTACAGTACTGCCTTCGATTTAGCAGCTAGCGTGGGAAACGTTAATACCGCCATGATAATGATTAACAAGAACCGAGCCGTGTTGGAAATTCATGGAATTATGGGAATGATGCCAATCTATACGGCTGCTGTATTTGCAAAACCCGATATGGTTAGGTATCTATATAGTATTTCTAACAAAATGTCTGGCGATTTATGGACAAACGAAAATCGGGGTTGGGTCTTACTAAGATGTGTTGAAGCTAACATCTTTGGTAAGTTGTTCATAGTTTCTTACAATTCCTCTTATGTTATTCTCACGCTTCAGATTTTTCATTAATTTGCCCATTCGTTAGTTGCAAACATCTAATACCGAACTTTCTTTTCTCATCTTTAGCTTGGCAGTTGCTATGTTTCCTTGCGGGTTGAATTTTTTGTTCAGCATCTTTATGTTGTCTCTTTATAGTTTTGTCGAATACTTTTTAAGCATTAGTGGAAACAATTTATCTTGTTAAGTGAAAGGAATTTTTTGCAGATGTTGCTCTAAATATAGTACATGATCGCCCCGAACTGATCGCTGCCGGAAACAGATTAGTGATCGGTGATGTTCTACTTCTTCTGGCCCAGAAGACTCGTGAATTAAAAGGAATAAAACAACACATTATTTGGCGAGTCATCAGATCAAGTAAGTATCTGCTCCTCGGTCATATTCTTTGCATCCTTCTACTCTGTACGTTAAGTTAGTTTTTCGGTTTTCTTAAAAATAGTTTCTATATGTAGACAATTAATGGAATTTTGATGATATTTCTATATCAACGATATTATCTCCAGTACATATCATAGTCAGGTGATCAGTGATTGGTTTGTATACATCCAGTGATGTCCTTATGCTTGTGATCTGTAATGCTACACTTTGGTTGCTCATTTCATTTTCAGACATGGAAAATATGAGCTTTACTTCTTTTAAAATTTTAACTTGTGTAGTTATAATGATACTACTCCAGCTGAACATAATATATGTCACTTTGATAAATTCATGTACTATACATAAAGTCCATACTTGGTTGTTGTTTTCAGTTTTTGCAGTATTTTATGTGAAGTTAGGGAATGCTGAAAAAGAAAGTCAAGCCCTGAAATTATTGAGGACAATCTGGCAAAAAATTGTCAAATTTCCAAAGGCAGATATTGATGATATAATCAGAGGGCCACCTAAAAGGAACGCAAATGGTTCAACAGAATACCCTTCGCGGGTACTTTTTGCTGCTGCAAAATTGGGCAACACAAGGTTTATAATTGAGATGATTGAGTCATATCCTGATCTTGCGGGAACCTGAATGACAAAAGCCAAACTATATTTCACATTGCGGTGAAGTATCGTCATGAAAATATCTATAATTTGTTATATGAGATTGGCCCAATGAAACGACGAATAACTCCTATTAAAGACTATGGAGGCAATACCTTGTTGCATTTTGTTGCAAAGGGTAAACTGTCTCAAAATGTGTCAGGAGTTGCTCTACAGATGCAACGGCAGTTAGTATGGTTCAAGGTACATTTGTCCCTTTAAGCTTAAGAATTAACTTTCTTTTGTTATATGTTTGTAAGGTTGACTTGAATGCCAACATGTTATTGTGGAACAATATTAATGTGTCTATTTATATAGGTTGTATTATTGTATCCCAAACAGCCAAATAAAGAAATTTAGTCAAAAAGGAAACGGGTCAAATGGGTATTTCAAGTGTATTTTTTATGCATTCAACCTCCTTAACTGTTTTTATTGTTTGGGTAAAGGGTTTTAACCTGGTAAATAACAACCTCCTGAACTGTTTCTTAACAATAGATTATATAGTGTTTGTAAACTAAATAATTTACAGCATTTTAATGAAGGTACAAAAACTTTTTGCGGGTCAACCTGGCGCAATTACCTATTTCATTGGAACCCATTTTTAAAACAGTCATCCAATTGGCCCATTTTTCCAACTTTACAACAAATGTGGCATATGGTTTTTGACACTTATACTGACGAGATATATATAATATATATGTATGGCAGGAGGTGGAGCAGATGGTCCCGTTAAGTGTTAGGCAATGGAGGAATAGAAGTGGTCACACAGCATATGACTTATTCTCCCTAAGGCATGAAGTATTAGTAATGAAAGGTGAGGTCTGGATGAAGGATACAGCATCTCAATGTATGGTGGTTGCAACCCTCATAGCCACCATATTATTTGCAGCTGCTTTTACACTTCCTGGTGGATACAACCAGAATACCGGTATTCCTTTTTTCAAACAAAAACCATCCCTTATTGTTTTTGTGATTGCAGATGCTGTTTCTATAATATCCTCTTCAACCTCGGTCCTCATATTCTTATCTATCCACGTATCTCATTTTGCTCAACGTGATTTCTTGTATTATTTACCCATAAAGCTAATGTGTGGTCTTGCAACACTTTTCCTCTCTATTATCACCATGATGGTTGCTTTTAGTGCCAGCTTCTTTCTACAATACACAAACAATATGCAATGGCTGCCACTCATTATCACTACTTTGGCTAGCGTACCAGTTATTGTATTTGCTAACATGCAATTTCGCCTTTTATGGGATGTTGTGCAGTTTAGTGTTGTAACCCGATAGAAATCCGAAGTCGTGTGAGTACACTTTTAGATCAATAAAATGGATGGATACTAATTTATGATCGGATAAAATCGAATTTTGATTCAAGATTGTGTATGTGAGTATGTTTGTAGAATTTCGTGATCAAAAGACTTTTGATCAAAATGGTTCTTCCATTTACAAAATTGAAAATATATCCAAAATGGTTATGGGCCTGATAACTGTCATATACAGTTATATGTTTTTATTTGGATAATTGCATTTAATTGCTTTTGCATTTATATCCTTCCGAAAATGCAAAATTGCATATATATCCAAAGCATGCATAAAAATAATTGTACAATGTGTATCAAAAACTTATACAAATGATATATATATGCAATTTGGCCTATTAAGATATGTAACAAATCCGGAAAATACAAATTCTAGTGAATTTTTAACATAGCAATGTTATACCAAATAAAAAAATTTCAAGCTGACCTGCCAGCTCGACCCCAACCAGGGGCGCTGCCCCTTGGACCCTTCCAGGGGCTGCCGCCCCATGGACCCCGCTTCTCTCGGGGCGCTTCCCCTGAACCCCCGCCAAGGGGGCTACGCCCCTTGGAACCCCCATTAGTCCCGTTAATATCCAAATAAGCGTCGACTCTTATTTGCATATTAAACGCAATCTATTTTACACTAAAATACCAACAAACCTCCCTCATTTTAGTGTAATCATAAATTAACTAACTAGTTCACAGCAAACAATCAAACTAATGCATAAATGAAATGTCGAGACGATTGAATTTCATATTAGTATATTACACATTCCAAATATTCGAATACCAAGGTTTCCCGAAAGATTGAACCTTGTAATATTTATATTGAATACATGAAGATAATATACACATTAGTTTTACATACATAATTCTTACATGACATATTCTTTTACTAGCCTATGTCCCTATACTTCATAAGTATATCAAAGCCAAGTCTTAGCTTCTTGAAGTAGCTAAACTTCATTCTCATATAGGTAGTTCTTTTAATCTTGCACCTGCAAATGCAATTTTTCAAAAGAACTATTAAGAAGAATACTTCAACCTACCTTAACTTGCAGAACCGAACACATACCTTTGGGATAATTTTGATGTTGTGTTCCAAACTCTAGATGTTAAGCCTTCCACATTAAAAATTCAGCACCTAATGTCATATTAGGTAGGAATTGGGTATCTTAACATGAGAGCTTTCATATGGACTTTAACCCCAATCCCACAGCTGATCTTTTCGCGAGATCTCTACATAACCCTTTGGTTAAATGATCAGCTAAGTTCCGATGAGTTGCAATCCACTCAACGGATATGACACCATTCATTATGAGCTCACAAACCATGCTGTGTCTCACACCTAAGTGTCTTGACTTGCCATTATACACTTGATTATAAGCCTTAGCCAACGTAGCTTCACTATCACACCTGATAGAAATGGAAGAAATCGGCTTTAGCCACAACGGAATTTCATAAAGCAAATTCCTTAACCATTCAGCTTCATTACCAGCTGTCGCCAAAGCAACAAACTCAGACTCCATAGTTGAGTTTGTTATGCAAGTCTATTTCTTTGATGCCCAATTAATGACACCTCCACCAAGAAGGAACACCCAACCAGATGTAGAAGAATGATCTTCCATATTGGTTATCCAACTTGCATCGCAATAACCTTGAATTACCGAAGGAAACCCAATGTAAGTTAACTAATAATCAACCGTTCCTTTCAAATACTTGAAACTCGACCCAAAGCTCGCCAATGAAATGTACTAGGATTGCTTGTAAACCTACTAAGCTTTCCAACTGCATATGCTATATCCGGCCTAGTACTTATCATGGCATACATTAACGACCCAATCCTTTTCGAGTATTCAAGTTGAGACACCGCTTTACCTTTATTGGATAATAGCTTAAGATTTGGATCCATGGGAGTACCTATGGGAGAACAGTCCTTGAAATTGAACTTATCCAAGATCTTCTTAATATAATGTGATTGAGAGATTGAAATATCCTTGTTCTCACGGATGATCTTGATTCCTAAGATCACCTTCGCCTCCCCCATGTCTTTCATAGAAAACTTAGATGACAAGAATTCCTTTGTTTTATCAACATGATCTTGGTTGGTACCAAAGATCAACATGTCATCCACATATAAGCATATCATGACTCCATTTCCAGAATCATCAAATTTACTATAAACACATTTGTTGGCTTGATTTATGTAGCAATTCGTAAAATCCCTCGGTTATTCATAAAAGTTAAATTAATACTATTTACCGTTACTATTCACTTTGCTATTTTCCCCGGTAAATTTAAATTTGAAATTTTTAGTCATTACGTCAATACAATTCGAAACGAGATTTTATTTATTAAAACCCGGATCGAGCTCGCACACGAATCACGAAATATCTCGATCATTTGAACCTCGAACAAGATCCAAAGTGTTCGGTATTAAATTAGTTCTCCCGGCATGATTTTTTTTTTTTTGTTAAAATCATTCTAACTCGATACAAAACGATTTCTACCTACTAAATCCTTATTGTATATTCATATTATTGTTAATGAACACATTTTAATCATACTACACAAGTTATACACATTAAATATCATGATTCGGTCTGATGATGTACCCTCCGAGCAGGCCGAAGGACTCCCCTTCGAGCCTGTAGAAAGCCCTCTCTTCGGAGGCCCAGGTCACTCTCCTAATACATTTCATTGGCGTAAAACCAGTCTCCTACGAACTGGTTACCATGTGGGAATCCGCCAATCGAAGCATTAAGCCCTTCGGGGTATTCCTCTCGAAGGAACAACAATGGAGAACCATGATAACCTTGTCAAACCCATGTCTCCTCTAACCTTGGCTTTCCCGCCAAAATAGAGATCATGGGCTACAAAGCCCTAGCGGTTACCACATTTCATGGGACGCCCCCATGATCTCCGAATCATGCGCAAACCGCCCACTAAGCCTATTTCTCATCTATAAATAGCTTGGTAGGGCCGGAAAAAAGTAAGTGAACTTCACTCTACCATTTTTACTACTTACATTACCATCACACATACTTACTCTCACGCCGGAGGTGGTTCGCAGGGTCCAACCCCTGCGCAATCACTTAACGTAGTGTTTTAGTATTTCTTATTTCAGGTTAAGAGCAAGCTTGGCGCGGTCTCAACATCCCCTAATTCCTTTGATCATCATCGAAGGCCTGGTAGTGCAACTATTTGTACAATCAGTGGCGCCATCCGTGGGACCGCTACAATTAGTCCCGTTATTTCCAAGCTTATAACCGTCTAAACTACTTCCACTATAAATCCGGCATGGACCAAGGAAGAGAAGATACTCCCCCACCGGGTTTCTCTACCTTAGCACCCATACCAATCAACGACTCAAACAACCTTCCTCCAATAACTGCTTCAACATTCACAACACGCTCACACCCGGAAACTACACCCAACCATCACGCTTCAACATCAGCCAATCCAGAGCCCATTATTAGCCCAGACTTTGTCGAAGCCAACTACGAACTATTGGAATCTCTCTTAAGGGCTCGCAGGAGGCAGGGTCTAAATGTCGAAATGCGAAGGGAATTGGAATACTCAAGTGAGGATTACGACGAGGAGTTGGAGGCAGAACCTAGGCCTCCAGCCAATGAAGCAGCATTTTCGGCGCTAAGGATTAGATCACCAGCCAGTTGAAGGCTGAGTAAGAGGTCCGTAGGGTTCCAAGGAGTCCCTGAGAGGACTCCCACCAGAATGGAAGGTTTGGTTGCCGAAGGGTCTAATGGGAGGAGCCAGAGGAGGGAGAACGCAGGGGTGAATCTTCCTCCGTTATTAGCAGCGCATCTGGGGAGGACGGAAGCAGGGTTTCCGTTGCAGCCTTCTCACGCTTTGGGCGTAGAAGGCAATCCATCTACATCTAACATGGGATGAAACCTTCCTCCCAACGGTATGTACCCTCCGTTCCAAACTCATTCTTACACCCAAGGTTTATATCTTCCTGTTAGTGGACCACCTAGCAACCCTAATGTCCCCCAACCGTACGGGAGCATGCCCTTCGGGCAACCTACGGTGTACCCTCAATACACCATGGGAAATGGTTACCCTTTTAATGTAAGCACCTCATACCAACCTTATCTTATCCAAGCTTCCTTGGGAGTACCCCCGAGTCACACCTCATACAATACTACTCCTACATATGCACCACCCTATAACTGCCTTTATTCGGACCCCATGGGTTCGGCTACACCCTTCGTAAGATGGATAGAAGACTTTCCGCTACCTGATGGGTTGAAAATGCCTTCACATATTGGGTCATATGATGGGAAAGGGGATCCTGACAATTTCTTACACCTATTCGAAGGGGCAATCAAGATGCAAAAATGGGCTATGCCCGTGGCCTGTCACATGTTCACTTATACCCTGCGAGACTCCGCTCGCATTTGGTGGAATGGGCAAAAGCCTGGAAGCATCGTTAATCTTGACGATCTAAAGGCTAAGTTTCGATCACACTTCAGCCAACAGAAGAAGTTCACAAGAACTCATCTAACTGTGCACAACATCAAGCAGAAGGAAAATGAAAGTACTAGGGCCTTCGTCACCAGGTACACTGACGAAACCCTACAAATCTTGGGTCTTCATGAGGATCAGCGCATCTCAGGTTTCGTACATGGCCTTCGAAATCGGAGTCTTGTGGAATTCTTGTCCACAGACCTTCCGACTACTTACAAAAGTTTGATGGAGAAGACGTACACTTGGATTGAAGCAAAGGAAGTATCTACCAATGGTGCACCGATTGACAAAGACACCAACAGCAAGTCCTCGAAGTGGGAAGGGTCAAAGAACAAACACAGAAACAGAGACAGATTCTATCCTTACAAAGGTCCCAATCACAGTTTGTTAGGAAGCCTAAGCAAGTCTCCGAAGGAGATACTTGCAACGGAGAAGGCTGCCAAGGCATTCGAAGCACCCCCCGCATGACAAGTAAGGGAAGAAGTAGGGATGCCAGCAAGTACTGTCACTTCCACGAAGACAATGGTCACGATACAAACAGTTGCAGGGAGCTAAAGAAACAAATTGAAGAAGATGTAAGGTCAGGGCAGCTAGCGCATCTGGTAAAAGGCATTGATTGAACAAATATTCGTCAACCAAGCCTTCGATGGTGATCAAAGGAATAATGGGGTGTTGAGATTGAGCCAAGCTTGTTCTTAACCTGAAAATAAGAAATACAAAGACACTACGTTAAGTGATTGCGCAGGGGTTGGACCCTGCGAACCACCTCCGGCGTGAGAGTAAGTATGTGTAATGGTAATGTAGGTCGTAAATTTAGAGAGTGAGGTTGACTCGAAATTACTTACATTGTTCTTGGCCCGACTATGCTATTTATAGGTGAGAAATAGGACATAGTGGGCGGTTGCACATAGTTCGGAGATCATGGGGGCGTCCCATGGAAAGTGGTAACCGCTAGGGCTTTGTAGCCCACGATCTCTGTTTTGGCGGGAAGCCAAAGGATAGAGGAGACGTGGGTTTGACCAGGTCTGGATGATCCTTCGTGTTAGTCCCTTCGTCAGGAATACCCCGAAGGGCTTAGGGCTTCGATTGGCGGATTCCCACATGGTAACCATTCGCAGGCGAATGGTTTTACGCCAATGAAACGTGTTAAGGAGATTAACCTGGGCCTCCGAAGGGAGGGCTTTCTACAGGCTCGAAGGGGAGTCCTTCGACCCGTTAGGAGGGTACATCATCAAGCCCCCCAGTCGAAGGCGATATATACGTACGAGTATAAATTGCGTTCGACTCAAAAAACCTTATACACTCTATCCCATTTATCACAAATTCGGACGAAATGAAGATAAGTGCTTTAAATAAATTCAAATGCAAGAAGTAGTATTCTATCCTTCTGATTTTAAAAAATAAAAAGGAATACGTCTAACTGAATTCCGCATTAAATGCAAACCATCATTATCCGGCCACTTGCAAGCCCTTAATTGCTACTTCTTTGGTAATCGCAAAACGTCATTTCAAATTTAGCATCCATTTGAAATCCGCTTAGATAGTAAAGAAGTGTACACGTGTTCGGTTATGATCAAAGATTTCATGAGTATTTAATCTTCGACATGTTAAACCCTAGAATACTTTTACCTCCGCCCAAAATATACACAACTCTGTGTCATTGTGCTTCCATTGGAATCTAAAAGGTAAAATTCAGCCATTTTCTTTGCTCTCCTTACTTTATTTATGAGTATGGCTGCCAAACGAATAATTAAAGAACAAACTTGTACCTTGTCGAAACAAGCATTGTCTGATTTTCTGAATGATTATCCCATACCCTTGGAATATAAAATCATGCTTCCCAGTAAGAAGCAAAGTATTTTTGATGCTCCGAAAGGATTTGTAGGCTTATATGTGCATGCGTTTACGCAATCAAACTTTAGGATTCCCATCCACCCTCTTATTTTGGAGTTTTTGCAATATTACAAGGTGCACATTTCAAGGTTTAATCCGTTTGGTTTAGCCAAGTTGACAACTTATATTGTGATGTGCAAAGCGTATGGTTTTGAGCCTTCATTGACTGTGTTTAGAGGCTTTGCCAATCTCTACCCTGGTGGAGATTGGGTAACTATTGCAAAAAGGAGTGAGTATGATGTCCCACACCTATTGACTAAACCTTTTTCGAATATTCGAAATTGGAAAGGTCAATTTTTTTATATTGAGAGTACCATCATACCCCCCGAATATCCTGAGCTGTTGGCCGAAGGGAATAGGTTTGATGAAAAACGATACAATGACCCATTACCTTATGAGGTGAGAAGTGAACCTTTGTATCAACGTCTTGCACGTCATCCAGTGGACGTACAAACGTTTCCTGAGCCCATCTTATTCATGGCTGGCATTGCTAGGAGTTGGGAAGGGTCTCCATTGCTTCCTGAAATTATTTGTGAAGGAGAAAGTATGTATAATTTCTTATTTCATAAATAATTAACTTACCTGCTGATATTCATCTCTTTTCCTTTGTCTTGTGCAGAAATGGCTTTTCGAAACTTTGTCGTGGCTGGAGGTGCCAAAGAAGTTAGCTTTATGCCAAGGGACCCTCAAAATACAAGTTACGGAGCGGGATCTCCTTCCATTTCTGTTAATAATAATGATGTTGATATCTCTCCACCCAAGCCCCTTGCTGTGCTTCCCCCAGTCAAAGCAGTTGGTACTGAGGAAGCCCCCCAGGTAGTGGAGGACATTGGTGATTCTGATGATACCCCTTCCGGAGGTGATCAGCTCAGGATTGTTGGGTCCTCCGGCATCGCTGATAGAGTTCGGACTAGAAAAGGTACTAGTGCCAAAGCTGCAAAGGCTGTCCCCAAGAGAAAATTGAACATTCCTACCCCGACTTCCCGAACCACTAAGCAAAAAACAGAGAAGTCTCGTGGGAAGACCATCATGTATGCTCCGGAAGGACTGGCCGATGAAGATGACATATCTGGTAAGTGGAAATTCTTCCAGCCTCCTTCTTTTTTTTTTTTTTTTTTTTTCGTAATATTGCGTGTTTGGCTTACATTGCTTTTGTATTTAAGGTTTGCCAGATACGAAGGAATTGCCCAACTCTCTCTCCTGCCGCTTGCTTGTTGAGAATGTTACTCCTGCCTCATGGAGGAAGAAAATGAATGAAATGTCCATTGAAGAACTATGTGATCTCAACGACAAGAGTTATATCCGACAAGCAATGCTGGATAGTCATCTGAGCTTTCGCACCAGGGATTGCTTAATAGGGTCCAGGAAGCGAAGGAGGAGGTTGCTGCTGTTGTTACCAGAGAAAAGGAGAGGGAGAAAAATTATGCTGAATTGGAGAAGAGATGCGACGAAGCCATGGAGAACTTTGAGAAACATCCAAGGTATGAGGCTCTTCAAGACAGGATTGATAGTCTTGAAAAACAGCTTAAGGAGTCACAGGCAGAATGCGGTAGGTTAATTCTTGAGGAGGCTAAGGTTGTAGGCTATGAGAACCAGGTGAGTGCCCTGGAATCCAAGTGTACTGGGTTGGAGGCTGAGAGAACTAGACTAGTGGAGCAGGATGCTAAACGTTGTCAGGAGGTTGATAGGTTGAAGGTTGAATGTCAAAGGTTGAGAAAAGATAGGGCTGAGGTCGTATCGAAGGTTGTTCCCTATATTGCTATGGAATTATATCACAGCGATGAGGTGGGAGTGGTTGTGGGTAAACTGGTGAATGCAGCCATATTTCATGGCAAATGCACAACTTTGGAAGAGATTGCCGAAACTAAGAAACCCGTTGTGCTGTCAGATGTGCCATATTATCGCCCAAATTCTGTTCAGGAATATGATGAAGCTGGTAATGCCTTCACCACTGCAGTTTACCCCTTTCTTGCCGAAGCAACCAAAGATCCTTCAGCCTCCATCGAAGATCTCCTTTCTAAAAAACCGAAAAGTATACAGCCTCCGTCTCCAACTAAAAGAACCTTGTCCGAGAAACCCAAGTCTGCGACTCATCAAGAAGACCCAAACTCTTCCATCAACAAATGAAGGCTGCCATGTTGGCAGTAATTTAGTCTGTAAGGGTGGCGTGTACCCTTTGAAACAATTTGTTTGTGCTTAAAGGCTGATGCCTTTCTTTAAGACAATTTAGTGTGCTTTTGTCAGGCTAGTGCCTGTTTGAATGGTTTGTCTGGGCTTCGTCCCATAACTTTGAACAACTGTCCTTTTTTTTGAAAATGGCTTCGCCTGTGCGTAGCCTTTATGACTCTTAATTTGGAGGAATATCCTCCTTTTTTAATGCCATGCTTATCTTCTCTTACGCTCATTATTAGAACGTAAACATACAACCTAAGGTTATAACCTTATTGTGTGTATTTTGGACCAAGATTTTATGCAATCGTATAATTTGACTGCGACAGAGGGTCGCGACCCACTCCGTCTTTATCCTTAAGTTACAGAGGGCTTCAAATACCCTAAGACTTCATAGGAAAGCTAATGTGAATTGTAATGGATGTTAATGTTATACAAGACATGTGTCTTGCTTCATCCTTCGACATTGAAACTTGTAAAGTACTTGGCTGGATAAATCTATGTTGTATAAAACGAAACAAGAGATTTTGAGGGAAAACATGTTATATCATTAAGTGGGTAGGGAGGATTACATCATTTGAAAAAATGAACACTAGACATCTACCATTAATGCTTTTTCCCATGTGAGAAGATTACGTTACATGAAATTGAAAACAACTAAATGTTTTTAAAGGGAGGTAAGTTCTTATATGTAAGACTTACGAGAGCTTGTATCATGTCCAAACTTGTTCACGACATCTTTTGTTTTCCACCTTTCGAGCTTCCACGTCTTTGTTGTCACCGTAATTCTTCTTTGACGCTGGGCTCTTTCATTTTGGCTTCGTTTGCTTTTACTCGAAGGACAACTTCCTATATGCCCTCAAGGCTTTGGGAAGTTTGTCTGCCCATTTATGCTGATATTGCCCTAACTTCGCCTCAATTTCGGTGACAATATCCTTGTCAACACAAATGAATCTTTGCTTCACGTTCAGGCTTTTGCAGAAAGAAGGGAACACTCCTTCGGCAAAGTGTGGTCCTTCGTAAGAGGTGATAACTTGTGGAATTCCAAATCTGAATATTATGTGTTCCCACATGAACTCTTCCACATCTTTTCCTTTTGTTGATGCCAACGGCTTGGCCTCGACCCACTTGGTGAAGTGATCGATAGCTATGACCAAGAATTGTACCCCTTCGGGAGTTAATGGTAAGGGTCCAATTATGCTGATTCCCCATTGATCGAAGGGTCTTACAATCATGCTAGCTGTCGCATCATACTCTAACGGTTTATGGGCTTTGGAGTGTGTCTGACATACCGTGCATGTTCTGATTGCTTCCCTTGCATCTTCTAGTACGGTTGGCCAGTAATAACCCCATTTTGTTACCTTCGCGGCGATGGCTCTAGGGCTTGTGTGTCTTCCACAGAATTCTTCATGAGCATCGCAGAGGATGATCGAAGCCTGTTTTAACTCAATACAGCGGAGCCAAGGAGATGAAAGACGCCTTTTGTAGAGATTATCGCCTATGAGCCTGTACTGTGGACTTTTGACTTTGATTTTTCGTGCCGATTTTGACTTATCGGGCAAAACGCCGCTTATCAAATACATTTTGATTGGTTCTATCCAGCTGGAGCCTTCATCAAATGTTTCACTTCTTGCAATTGACCTGGTGGCCAATTTTTCCACTAAAACCTCACGGGGCAAATGGGCGAAAGCAGTCGATGCTAATTTGATTAGGGCCTCCGCCTTCTTATTTTGGCTCCTGTGGATGTTTGTCACCTTGTATCTTTCGAAACCCCGAAGGACTTTTTTAACCTCGTTCAAGTACTCTTTGATTATTGGCTGCCTTGCTCTGCGAGAACCCTTGATTTGACCAGCGACTAAAAGCGAGCCTACGAAAATGGAGAGGTCCTGAACCTCAATACCCTTTGCAAGTCGAAGGCCAGCCAGCAAGGCTTCGTACTCTGCTTCATCTTTTGTTGCCTTGAATTCAAAGCGTAGCGCGTAACTGTACTCCTTTTCCTCCGGACTTATTAGGATTAACCCTGTTCCGAAACCATTGAAGCTTGAGTCTCCGTCGGTAAATAACTTCCATTCTTTCGCCGCTGTTGGGAGGGTTTCTCCGTTTGGGCTGTGCCCGGAAGGTGTTTCGTTGAGGACTTCTGCGAAAGTCGGCCTCTTGGTGGAGCTTGGATTATCACGCTTTTTCGATGATCCTGGAGCCGGCAGGTCAATAGCTGCTTTGAATTTCGAAGGATCGATTTTGACTTCTTGCTTTGTCGACTTAGTGGGCTTGAAACCCTTGAGTCGATACCCCTTGCCATAGAGCTTGTCATCAGTTCTCGGTGTCGGAGGAGTTCTGATGCTCCTAGGACGTATCCCCTCAAAGATCTTCCCTTCGGCTTTGTGTGGCTTCTCCAATTCTGCTGTGGAATTATTTGGATATTGCTTTTTGCTTATCACTCTTCGTTCTGCACGACGCTTTTTTGTGACAATATCTTCTTCCCTATCCGTACTCTCAATAACATCATTCGGAGGCTTTTTATAGCCTTCTATCTTTTTCTGGCCGTCCTTCGGGCTGTGCTCAGAGAATACCGTCCCTATTCCGTTGGGTGTGTGAAACTTTACTGCTGCATGTATAGTGGAGACTACTATACCCATCTTTTGCATGGCGGTCCTCCCTATCAATAAGTTGTAAGGAGAGTTGGACCCTACGATAGTAAACATGAGGGTTTCTGTCCTTGCGATCCTGCCTTCTCCGATTGTTATTTCCAGCGGAACTTCCCCTAGGGGCCACGAGCGTTCGCCAGAAAACCCTACTAACGGCCTCTTCGAATCGACCCTTTGAGACCTGACTGCCGACGAGAGCTTTCGAAAGCAATGTTCATATATGACTTCGCAAGGGCTTCCGCAGTCCATGTAGGCTCCCCCTATTTCTTGGCTAAAAATTAGGACTTTGATGACCACTGGATCGTTCGAAGGGATCCTGCCTGAGATAGGAGAAAACGTTACATCCCTTATCTTGTTTGCTTCCGACTCCGGTACCTTCCTTTTCGAAGTGGTTTCGTCCCTGCGTATCATTAGTATGGGGGCTTCGGCAGGGTTAGTATCCTTGGCCATTTGAGTGTCAGTCATCTTTTCTTTGCCTTTCTTGATTCCTTTTACCAGGTGTGCCAATTGCCCAGATCTTACGGCCTCTTCAATTTGTTTCTTTAATTCCCTGCAACTGTTCGTATCGTGACCATTGTCTTCGTGGAAGTGACAGTACTTGCTGGTATCTCTGTTTTTACCCTTACTCGTCATGCGTGGAGGCGCTTCGAAAGCTTTGGCCGCCCTCTCTGTAGCAAGTATTTCTTTTGGAGACTTCGTTAGATTGCTCAACAAACCATGGTTGGGGCCTTTGTTGTACGGAGAGAACCTATCTCTGTTCTTGTTCTTATTCTTGGACCCTTCCCACGTGGAATGCTTCGAAAACTTGTTATTGCTATCCTTATCTATCGGAGCCCCATTAGTGGATACCTCTTTGGCTTCGATCCAAGTGTACGTCTTCTCGGTCAGGCCCTTGTAAGTTGTTGGGAGGTCGGTGGATAAGAATTCCACCAAACTCCGATTCCGAAGGCCATGTACGAAACCAGAAATACGCTGATCTTCATGAAGACCCAAAATTTGCAAAGTCTCATCGGTGTACCTAGTGACGAAGGCCCTGGTGCTTTCATTTTCTTTTTGTTTGATGTTGTGCACCGTTAAATGAGTCCTTGTGAATTTCTTTTGCTGACTGAAGTGTGACCGGAACTTAGCCTTGAGATCATCAAGATTGACAATGCTGCCGGGTTTTTGCCCATTCCACCAAATACGAGCAGAATCCCGAAGGGTGTATGTAAACATGTGACAGGCCACCGGCATAACCCACTTTTGCATTTTGATAGCCCCTTCGAACAAGTGTAAGAAATTGTCCGGATCCCCTTTCCCATCATAAGTCCCGACATGTGAAGGCATTTTCAAACCATCAGGCAGTGGGTAATCTTCTATCCACCTAACGAAGGGTGTAGCTGAACCCATGGGGTCTGAATATAGACAATTATAAGGTGGTGCGTACATGGGGACTGTATTGTATGGATTGCTATTTGGGGGCATTCCCATAGGAGTTTGGCCTGGGTAGGACTGATAAGGTGTGCTCATGGCGAACGGGTAACTGTTTCCCATGGCGTATGGAGGGTACGCCATAGGGTGGCCGAAGGGCATACTCCCATAGTTTTGAGGGAAGCTTGGGTTATTGGGCTGTCCATTTATAGGAGGATATAAATTTTGAGGATAAGACTGAGTTTGGAACGAGGGGTACATACCATTGGGAGGAAGATTTCCTCCCATATTGATTGTAGACGGATTGCCTTCTACGCCTGACGCGTGAGAAGGCTGCAACGGAACCCCGGCTTCAGTTCTTCCAAGATGAGCGGCTAGCAATGGAGGTAAAGTCACCCCCCTTTCTTCCCTAAGCTGACTCCTACCGTTGGAGCCTTCGGCAACCGCCCCTTCTCGTCTTGTCGGAGCCCTCTCGGGGACCCCTTCGAAACCAACAGACCTTTTGCTTAGCCTTCGGCCAACTGGAGAACCAATCCTTAAGGCAGATAGGGTTGGTCCTTGGGTCGAAGGCCTAGGTTCCATCTCCATTTCTTCATCATACTCTTCACTCGAGTATTCCAACTCCTTTCGTACCTCAGCATTCCTGACTTGCCTGTTGCGAGCCCTTAAAAGGGTTTCTAACACTTCATGATTGGCTTCGACAAAGGCTGGGCTAATGACAGGTTCTGGGTTGGCTGATGTCGAAGCATGATTGTTGGTTGTGATTTCTGGGTGAGAACGTGTTGTGAAGGTGGAGGCGGTTATTGGGGGAAGGTTGTTAGGTTCGTCGACTGGTATTGGTGTTAAGGTAGAGAAGCCCGGTGGGGGAGTATCTTCTCTCCCTTGATCCATGCCGGAATAATAGTGAAATTGGTTGGTAGGTTAAAAGCTCGGAAATAACGAGACCAATTGTAGCGGTCCCACGGATGGCGCCACTGATTGAACAAATATTCGTCAACCAAGCCTTCGATGGTGATCAAAGGAATAATGGGGTGTTGAGATTGAGCCAAGCTTGTTCTTAACCTGAAAATAAGAAATACAAAGACACTACGTTAAGTGATTGCGCAGGGGTTGGACCCTGCGAACCACCTCCGGCGTGAGAGTAAGTATGTGTAATGGTAATGTAGGTCGTAAATTTAGAGAGTGAGGTTGACTCGAAATTACTTACATTGTTCTTGGCCCGACTATGCTATTTATAGGTGAGAAATAGGACATAGTGGGCGGTTGCACATAGTTCGGAGATCATGGGGGCGTCCCATGGAAAGTGGTAACCGCTAGGGCTTTGTAGCCCACGATCTCTGTTTTGGCGGGAAGCCAAAGGATAGAGGAGACGTGGGTTTGACCAGGTCTGGATGATCCTTCGTGTTAGTCCCTTCGTCAGGAATACCCCGAAGGGCTTAGGGCTTCGATTGGCGGATTCCCACATGGTAACCATTCGCAGGCGAATGGTTTTACGCCAATGAAACGTGTTAAGGAGATTAACCTGGGCCTCCGAAGGGAGGGCTTTCTACAGGCTCGAAGGGGAGTCCTTCGACCCGTTAGGAGGGTACATCATCAGGCATCAAGAAAGGCAAGGAAAAGGTGACCGACACACAAATGGCTAAAGACACCGGTAATGCCGAAACCCCCATACTAATGATACGCAAGGGTGAAAATGGCTTAAAAAGAAAAGTACCGGGAGAAGAGGCCTGCGAAATAGGGGAAATTATGTTCCCCCCCATCGCTGGAAAAGTACCTTCGAATGATCCGGTAATTATCAAAGTACTGATCTCCGATAAAGAAGTAGACGGAGCTTACATGGACTGCGGAAGCCCTTGTGAAGTCATATATGAGCACTGCTTTCGGAAGCTTAAGCCTTCAATTACGTCACAAAAGGTTGATTCTAAGACACCATTGATAGGGTTTTCTGGTGAGCACTCGTGGCCTCTGGGAGAGGTACCATTGGATATCACAATTGGAAAAGGAAGGTTCGTTAGGTCAAAATCTCCCTACAACTTGTTGATAGGAAGGACTGCCATGCAAAAAATGGGTATTGTTGTGTCAACCATACACGCGACAATAAAGTTTCACATACCTCATGGGATAGGCACCATACTCTCTAGCTACAGCCAAGATAAGGAATGTGAAATTAGCAACAGAACCCGACGAAGTACTGGCAAGCCTCCGAAGGCTACTCTAAGGCAGGTGGACCCCAAAAATCAGGCTGCAACAAAAGGGATCCTCACAAGGGCGCACCCAGGCATTACCGGAGTCCCTCGAGCTTCATTGGTCAGCAATAAGCCTTTTAGCATGAAAGACAGGCTTGGAAAGCCCAATCATACCAAGCAAAGGGCTAAGGCCTATTACTCGAAGAGCCAATTAACCGATGTGCCGCAAGCTTCAGGGTTATCAAAGAGGCACAAAGGACAAAAGACAGCCAAAAGGAAGACATCGGCAAACTCTGTTACTAAAACACTCTCCGAGCACAAACAGGATAGAACAAGGTTACCCAAAGACCATGAAAAAATGGAAATTGTACACAGGAGGGGTTACGAATTCCAATGGTTCGCGGGCAAGCCTAATCCTCACCAACCCAAAAGGAAAGGAGTATGCTTATACGCTAAGGTTCGATTTCAAGATCATGAGCAACGAAGCAGAATACGAGGCCCTATTAGCTGGCCTTCGTCTGGCGAAGGGCATGAAAGCTACTACCCTCTCTGCCTTCATAGGCTCGCATCTGGTTGTTAGCCAAATTAAGGGCTCTCATGTAGTAGAGCAATCCACAATCCAGAAATACCTGGACGAGGTCAAGAAGCTTCTCCAGGAACTCAAGCCATATGAGGTAATACACGTTCGTAGAAGTCAGAACAAGAGAGCAAGAACGCTGAGCAAGTGATGAAGCGAAAAGTGTACTGCTTTTAGGGGGTCATTTAAGCCCTAAATCGTATTTATTTGATCAAATATTGCCCTAAATCGTTCCTTTTGTCATTTTAGGTACTTTGGATGAGAAATCTGGAAAAGGAAGCATTTTGGACGTTTTTGGAGCATAAAAGTGAAGAAAACGACAAAGTCTCCAAAGCTGCTGGAAAAGTACACGTGACGGCGTCAAGGATTGCTCCTGACGGCGTCACGGCTTGGCAAAAGAGGTGGATATGATAAATACACGTGACGCGCCAGAAAGTTTTACAATGGAAATATGACGGCGTCACCCTTTAAGGTGATCAAGGCCGTCAAGGTTTAAGTTAAAGAGAGACGGCGTCAAGCGTAATTGTGACAGCGTCAACCCTTGACACGCCAGAGTGGATTTTGGAGGATTAAAGAGGGACGGCGTCAAGAAGGCCATCAAGAAACCCTAAACGCGGCGAGGTGACGGCGTCAAGATCTATAACGTGACGCCGTCAGATCTGTTTTCCTATATATACTTTCATAATTTTTAGTCATTAGTGTGCAACTTTGTGAGGAGAAACCCTAGACGAATTTTCCGCCATTTTTAAGGGTTTTATACCCTTGGATCTCCCATGTTTAATTGAAGATAAGTAATCAATTAATCATTCAATATATCTATGTGTTGTTTGATTATATCTTGTTCTTGTCTTTTAATTAACATGCTAGGCTAGATTTATCTTGTGTTTGCTTAGATCTAATGAAACCTAACTATTGATTATTGGTTATTAGTGTGTTATTAATTGTATTGGATGATTGTTTATCGATGTTAGGCTTAAGAAAACTGGCTAACCTCCTATACGGTAACTTGCTTGAACGTCTTAAGAAACATGAACCAATGCGTACTAAGGTTTTTATGGTTGTATTTAATGCATGAGCGAATTCTAGTGATCCCATGTTAGGAGCTTCTTAGCCGGCTCGACATAGGAGTGAAGTAGGAGCTTGTAGAGTTGGGGAAGTACGTACGCCACCCCACGATTGGTATTAAGGAATTCACCCGTCATCCACGCAATTAATACACACTAATCAACAGGTAAAAGATAGTTAGGGAGTAAGGAAATCTAAGTAAACACATTTCTCCCCATATAAGTTCCACAACCTTTTTATTTTCAGTTATTTTATTTTATTTGCATTTGTAGTTATTTGGGTTAGTTGACTAGCAACTAATTCCGCCCACTTCTTCAAACCCGAGATTTTACTTGCTTTCATAAAATTATAAAATTACAAAAGAATCTTCCCTCACCCTTAGACCTATTAGAGTAGTTTTTCAATCCTAACGACACTATTCCCCTAGAGAACGATCAATCCCCCGGTACTTGCTACTACACTATACTACATCGGTCAGGTATACTGCCTGGTGGGGATTGCAAGCCTCTTGAGATCCCTCGAGAGGTAAAACCTGTTGTAAGGTCGCAAAACCACGCATCAAGTTTTTGGCGCCGCAGCCCGGGGAGTAGTTATTGCTTAGGTTGAAATTTTATTTTTATTAGGTCTACTCACAAGATTCCTATCAAGTGAGATTTTTTCTTTTTATTTTGTAGCTTTCTCGTAGTCTATCTTTTCTTTGTGATTTTGTTTGTAATTTGCTTCAAATGGACTTTTCACTTAGACTTCTGAGATTGCAAGATATGGTTGAGTGGCTAGAACACCAAGGAGTTCAAAATACCTCATTTAGAGACACCTATGAATCATATGAGCCTTCACCTAGGATAGATTCTTATGAACAACCTCCATGTTTAGGATCTCATCTTAGTGAGGCCAATAGGAAAAGCGACCTAGTTTGCCAAGGAATTGTGGATAGAGCCGAAGCAATAAACCATAAGTTGGATGAAGCGCTAGGTTTGTTATCATCACTACCTAAGAAAACAATTGATGAGGATATAGGTGATCTTGACACGTGGAATGATGAGGTAAACACCATAAGCCCACAAAATACTCAACCATCATTTGAGGCACCCACACCGCCCGTGACTTACCCGAAAGAAGTAGAAGAGACTTTATGAATCCCGATGGAGGTAGAACCCTTGGACCAAGCACAACTAGAGGATATAGGTTTGAACACTTTTAGTGATGACCTTACTCTTAGTTCTAGGGAATTTCCTAGTGTTGATGAGCCGGAACCTCAACCTTTACACAACTTTTCATTCTTAGATTTACATCTAGGAGACAAAAGAGGAACCGACCCACCCATAAACCAATATTATCCGGGTAGTTTTAGGATGAAGGAATCCATTCACTCACCCCTTCACCTCACGTGGCATATTTCCACCCTAAGGGTGTGTATCGCTACTTCCACCCGCACTTAATCCTAAGTGTAGGGAAAACCTCCCCTATTTCCGTTAAATAAGGGTAGAGTCAGGCTCGTGACTCGAACAAAAACAAGCGCTTCTTGGGAGGCAACCCAAGCTTTATTTGCTTTGTGTGTTTATTTATTTGTTTGTTTGATTTTATTTGCTTCCGTATGTATGTTTAATTTTTATTTTTATTGATTCATGTTCAAAACTAATTTGTGAAAATGCTTTATCTTGTTTTTAACTTCGTCTTAACTACATATAAAGGTATTTTGCAAAAGTTAAGTGTAAGGAAAATCCAAATCGGTTTATTATAACAAATGAACATGAATCATAACAATAATAAATTAACATGCATATTAGTAATTGTTTGAGTCAAATGCTTGTATCGAGTCATAATGATGTTTTGCAGGAATTCTAGGAAGTAAGGTATAGGTTTTTCCAGAAATTTTCCGGAAACTTAACATGAGAATTCTGTCAGATCATTTCTGACGGCGTCAGGCCTTACAACCTGATGGCGTCAGGTTTTAATTTTCTGAAATTTTTGAAAGTTTTGTTTTCATAAAAAGTTTTTATTCAATCTCTAACTTATAAACTCCAGGAATCTGCAAAATAATCATTCCACAAGCATTATATCCTTATATAGATTTATCCCGCCGATGTTATGCAGGTTTTCGTGTTTGTTTTCTCAGGTTTAACAGGTTATTTTGGACAAGGAGATGTATGTTGAATCTAGCTTTTGGCGATGCATTAGTCTTGAAGCTTCTACTTTCTCTTGGAAGAAGATCTAACCATGTTACCTCTTTATCCACCGAACGAATCAGGGGAGTATTTGATTTCATTCTTTTACCTTATTTACTTTTATATCTTGTTATTTGAACATTGGGGACAATGTTCATCTTAAGTGTAAGGGGGGGGGGGGGTAAAGTACGATACTTTAGAGAATGCTATTACGCTTGATTTTTGTTTGTTTAATAGTAGATGTGTAATAAAACTGAGAGAAATACCTGTTAAGGCAATTTTAGTGCCAAATTTATAATTTTTTACAACATATAGGAGTGAAACTTTGATCTTAATGAGCATCTCATGGATAGGAGTTATATGACTAGCACAAAACCGTACCACTAAAATTTTTTTCCACCCCTAAATATGTGAGGTTCGCCCCTAGAATTGGTAGGAAAAGCATTTATGCTATGATGTGTGTACCGGTAGCACTTAGATTCTAGAACTTGCGTAAGGACCATTCCGAGGCCACAAGTGAGACTACATTCGTGTAGTTAGATTTACTACATGATAAGAGGCATTAGGATTAACCCATTGTTTTACACCTGTGTTTTTGTTATAATTACATTGGCTACATTGGTCAAGTAATTCTCCCACACTCTTTGCGTTGTACTCATTTTTAGTACACGATACCCCTAGTACACCCCTCAGAGCCTATCTTTTCGTTTCTAACTTTAAGCATTTTACTTAAAGGAAGAATTTGTTACACCCCACTTAAATGTACACCCAAATCGCCTTAGCCTACCTTGTATGCACTCATTTTTAGTGCATTATTGTGACAACATTTGTTTAAACCCTAAGTTAATTATCTAATTGATTACATGGTTGCTAAGTCAAGTCATATCCTTGTACATATTGTTTTGGGACGATTGGGACTCATGGGTAAAGTACTAGTGTAATGGAGTAATGGGGAAGAACAACATTATTACCCCCATATGTGCTGAATATTTTAAAAAGTACTCCAAGTGTTTCGATTATCTTAATTCGAGTCATTAGAATAGTTAATTGTAAAGTTATGTAAAAGTTCAAGTGTAAGGGGATTGCAACGCCCCTATGATGTATTATTTTGGATGGTAGGGCAAGAGTGTATGAAAAAAAAATCGAAAAAATCAAGAAAAATACAAAAAAATGAGAAAAAGAAATTAAAAAAAAAAAAAAAAAAAAAAAAAAAAAAAAAAAAAACATACGGACTAGCATCCCGTTTCATTTTATGTTTATTTTATGTTTTTGTTATTTTGTTTTTAGCTTAAGTCGAGTCTAGTCTTGGCTTAGCAACGCCATATTGTACATGTAATTAATCAAGATCTTTAACTCGCCACCAGTAAAATATCCTTTATCCAACAAATCCGTGTTTATCATATCCCTACACCTAACGTTATAACCCGTTTAAAAGCCCTCTTTGATAGTTTATCTTAGGTGCTTACGCCTAGTGGAGGAGGTTTTTGATCCTTTCCCAAGCCTATGGTAATCTATTTGCTATGACAGGTAGTGAGAGATATTATCCATTTTCATTTATGAGATACTTTTATGACACCTGAGAGATGTGAGTATCTAAACACTAATTGTGAGGTGCTAGTTTGTAATCTCCGTGCTTATTATGATTAAAGTGGAACGACTATTTGTTGTAATTACTTTTATATTAGCGTTAAATGACCCCTAACTTGTATTTTGATTAGAATAAAAGCGCATTTGCTTGAGGACAAGCAAATCTCAAGTGTAAGGGTATTTGATGAAGCGAAAAGTGTACCGCTTTTAGGGGGTCATTTAAGCCCTAAATCGTATTTATTTGATCAAATATTGCCCTAAATCGTTCCTTTTGTCATTTTAGGTACTATGGATGAGAAATCTGGAAAAGGAAGCATTTTGGACGTTTTTGGAGCATAAAAGTGAAGAAAACGACAAAGTCTCCAAAGCTGCTGGAAAAGTACACGTGACGGCGTCAAGGATTGCTCCTGACGGCGTCACGGCTTGGCAAAAGAGGTGGATATGACAAATACACGTGACGCGCCAGAAAGTTTTACAATGGAAATCTGACGGCGTCACCCTTTAAGGTGATCAAGGCCGTCAAGGTTTAAGTTAAAGAGAGACGGCGTCAAGCACAATTGTGACGGCGTCAACCCTTGACGCGCCAGAGTGGATTTTGGAGGATTAAAGAGGGACGGCGTCAAGAAGGCCATCAAGAAACCCTAAACGCGGCGAGGTGACGGCGTCAAGATCTATAACGTGACGCCGTCAGATCTGTTTTCCTATATATACTTTCATAATTTTTAGTCATTAGTGTGCAACTTTGTGAGGAGAAACCCTAGACGATTTTTCTGCCATTTTTAAGGGTTTTATACCCTTGGATCTCCCATGTTTAATTGAAGATAAGTAATCATTTAATCATTCAATATGTCTATGTGTTGTTTGATTATATCTTGTTCTTGTCTTTTAATTAACATGCTAGGCTAGATTTATCTTGTGTTTGCTTAGATCTAATGAAACCTAACTATTGATTATTGGTTGTTGGTGTGTTATTAATTGTATTGGATGATTGTTTATCGATGTTAGGCTTAAGAAAACTGGCTAACCTCCTATACGGTAACTTGCTTGAACGTCTTAAGAAACATGAACCAATGCGTACTAAGGTTTTTATGGTTGTATTTAATGCATGAGCGAATTCTAGTGATCCCATGTTAGGAGCTTCTTAGCCGGCTCGACATAGGAGTGAAGTAGGAGCTTGTAGAGTTGGGGAAGTACGTACGCCACCCCACGATTGGTATTAAGGAATACACCCGTCATCCACGCAATTAATACACACTAATCAACCGGTAAAAGATAGTTAGGGAGTAAGGAAATCTAAGTAAACACATTTCTCTCCATATAAGTTTCACAACCTTTTCATTTTCAGTTATTTTATTTTATTTGCAATTGTAGTTATTTGGGTTAGTTGACTAGCAACTAATTCCGCCCACTCCTTCAAACCCGAGATTTTACTTGCTTTCATAAAATTATAAAAATACCAAAATAATCTTCCCTCACCCTTAGACCTATTAGAGTAGTTTTTCAATCCTAACGACACTATTCCCCTAGAGAACGATCAATCCCCCGGTACTTGCCACTACACTATACTACATCGGTCAGGTACACTACCTGGTGGGGATTGCAAGCCTCTTGAGATCCCTCGAGAGGTAAAACCTGTTGTAAGGTCGCAAAACCACGCATCAGCAAGCTATCTTCGACAGCTATGGAGCATTTACCCGAGGAAGTGTTGGTAGAAACCTTGGGTCATATGTCAATCAGACAAGGCAAAGCCTCCGATGAAGGCTCAGACTGGATGACTCCAATGAAAATGTATTTGTCAAATGGCCTTCTACCTGAAGACTTAAAGCTGGCACGAAAGATTAAAGCTAAGGCTCCGCAGTACAGGTTTATAGGCGATAACCTCTACCAAAGGTCTCTCATGTCTCCATGGCTCCGTTGTATAGGAAGGGAGAAGGCTTCGAGCATCCTCAACATGGCCCACAAGGAGCGTTGCGGAAAAACGCAAGTCCTAGAGCCATCGCGTCTACAATAGCGGAATGGGGATATTATTAGCCATCCACACTGAGAGATGCTATGGAAGTAATAAAAGCATGTTCGATATGTCGAAGCTACTCAAGGACACAGGAACCATTGGCGCACGGTGGCATTTCTGCCATGATAGCAAGGCCTTTCGACCAATGGGGTTTTAGCATATTGGGACCGCTCCCCCCATCTCCAGAAGGAATGCAATTCGTGATTTTGGCCATAGATCACTTCTCCAAATGGGTCGAAGCCAAACCTCTGGCATCTGTAGCAGGAAAACATGTGGAAAAGTTCGCATGGGAACAAATAATCTGCAGGTTCGGAATCCCACAAGCCATTACATCCTATGAGGGAAAGCATTTTGCCGAAGGGGTATTTCCGTCCTTCTGCGAAGACATGGACGTAAAGCAAATGTTCACCTGCGTAGACAAAGACATTGTCACTGAAATCGAGGCAAAGTTAGGACTGTATCAGCATGAGTGGGTAGCCAAACTACCCAAAGTCCTGAAGATGTGCAGGAACATGCCCTTCGAACGAACACAGACAAAGCAAAGCCGAAGGACCAAGCGTCTAAAGGAAGTACCACGACAACGCAGCATATAAGCCTTAAAGACAACAAGATATTGTCAGGCACAAGGATGGGCAAAATCTTTTGTAAGTTTTACGTTGAAAAAACTTACTTTTTACGCACTTTGTTGTTTTTTCAATTCATGTAACGCACTCTTCTCACATGGGAAAGAAGCATTAATGGTAGGTGTCTTAGTGTTCATTTCTTCAAATGATGTAATCCTCCCTACCCACTTAATGATATAACGTATTTCCCTCAAAATCTCTTGTTTCGTTTTATACAACATAGATTTGTCCAGCCAAGTACTTACAAGTTTCAATGTCGAAGGATGAAGCAAGACACAAGTCTTTTATACTCATAACATCCACAACAATTCACATTAACTTTCCTATAAAGTCTTTGGGTATATTAAGCCCTCTGCTACTTAAGGATAAAAGACGGAGTGGGTCGCGACCTTCTGTCGCAATCAAATTATACGATTGCATAAAATCTTGGTTCAAAATACACACAATAAGGTTATAACCTTAGGTTGTATGTTTACGTTCTTAAAATGAGTGTAAGAGAAGAAAAGCATGAGATTAAGGGTAGAACATAGCCTACCAAACTAGTATTAACAAAGACTACATAACATCGTAGTCATCATAATCCAACATAATGTCTAAATTCTAGGACGAAACCCAGAAATGCAAAAGATAGAATGTTCAAACAGGGCTCAGGCCCAACCACAAGATCATAATTGTTTAACAACAAAGGCACACGCCTTCCACCAAAAGTAAATTGTTTGAAACAAGGGGTACATGCCACCCCTAAAAGACCAAATTGATGCCAACATGGCAACCTTCAAGCATTTTTGGATGATTTCGGATCTTCTTGGTGAGATGAAACTGTGGGCTTTGCAGACAAGGTCCTTTTGGACGGAGATGGAGGCTTTATCTTCCTGGGCTTCTTTGAAAGGAGATCTTCGATGGAGGCCGAAGGGTCTTTGGTTGCTTCAGCAAGGAAGGGGTATTCGGCAGTTGAGAATGCGTTGCCAGCCTCATCAAACTCACGAATAGAGTTCGGACGATAGTAGGCCACATCTGATAGCACAACTGGCTTCTTGGTTTCGGCAATTTCTTCCAGAGTTGTGCATTTCCCATGAAATATATCAGCATTCACCAACCTTGCCATAACCGCACCCACCTCGTCGCTATGATAAAGTTCCATAGCAATGTAAGGAACAACCTTCGACACAACCTCCGCCCTGTCCTTCTTCAAATTTTTGCACTGAAGTTTTAACCCATCCAACTCCTGGCAACGCTTCACGTCCTGTTCAATAAGCTTAGCCCTCTCCGACTCCAAACCCGTGCACTTGGACTCCAGGGCACTCACCTGGGTCTTGTAGCTGGCAACCTTAGCCTCCTCCATCTTTAACTTCCCACACTCAGCTTAAGCTCTCTCCAACTGTTCCTTGAGATCATCCACCTGTGCTCGAAGGGCCTCATACTTGGGATGTTTCTCGAAATCAGCCATAGCTTTGTCACATTTCTTTTCCAACTCAGCATAATTCTTCTCTCTCTCCTCTTCCCTGGACACAACAGCTGCAACCTCTTCCTTCGCCTCCTTAACCTTGGTTAACAATTCCCTTGTACGGAAACTCAGGTGGCTATCCAACATGGCTTGTCTAACACAGCTCTTGTCACTTAGATCACAAAGACTCTCAACAGACATACTACTCATCATACTTCTCCAAGAGGCTGGAGTAACGTTATCCATGAGTAAGCGGCAGGAAAGAGCGTTCGGAAGCTCCTTTGTATTGGGAAAACCTAAAAAAAAAAAAAAACACACACACACACACAAACGACAACGACATGAGCCAAATACGCATTGTAAATACAGAAAGAACCAGAAGAAATCTTTACTTACTCTGAGTATCATCCTCATCAGACAGCCCTTCCGGCGCATACATGATGGCCTTCCCGCGAGCTTTCTCAGTTTTCTGCTTGACATTCCTGGACGAAGAAGTAGGAATATTGGGCCTCCTCTTTGGGGGAGCCTTCATAGCTTTGGTACTGGTACCTTTCCTAGTTCGCACACGCTCAGCAATACCGGAGGACCCTACAACCTTTAGATCGTCAGCATCCGAAGGAGGATCATCAGAATCCGCAATGGTCTCAAAGAGCAAGGGGGTTTCCTCGGTATCCGCATCTTTGAGGAGAGGAACCACAGAGAGAGGCTTCGCAGATTCTGCTTCAGCACCAAGGCCTTCATCATTCACAGATTGGGATGGAGATCCCACCCTGTAGCTTGCATCCTGGGGTTCCTTCGGCATAAAGCTAACTTCTTTCGCACCACCAGCAACAATGAAATTACGGAAAGCCATTTCTGCAAAAACAAAAGCAAGAGAGATGAATATCAGCAGATAAGTTATCTAATTTATTTAAATGAGAAATATACTTACTTTTTTCTTCACAAATAATTTCAGGTAGCAATGGTGATCCTTCCCAACTTTGAGCGATACCGGCCATAAACAAGATAGGCTCGGGGAACGTTTGGACATCAGCAGGGTTCCGTGCAAGCCGTTGATACAAAGGCTCATCCCTTACCTCATAAGGCAAAGGGTCATTATATCGTTTCTCATCAAACCTATTTGCCTCTGCCAACAGCTCAGGATACTGGGAAGGTATGATAGTACTTTCAACATAGAAAAATTGACCTTTCCAATTTTGAATATTCAAAAAAGGTTTTGTCAATAGGTGTGGCACATCATATTCACCCCTCTTGGCAATAGATGAACTCAAATAAGTACATTTTATTACTATCATTTATCCTAATAATTTGACTTGTTTTATTATATTATGTATGAGGATTGATACTTAATCGTTTACTTTTGTAATTCTCAGTTGAAAACAAGCATTTGGTGAAACTTGGCGATTTTGGACTAATTATGGAGCAAAACGTGCATAAAGTGAAGAGTCTACTGAAATGGACAAGATCAAGTCAAATCTGCTCCAGATGCGCCGCATCTCACTCATGACATGCGCCGCATCGCTATCAAGATCTCACCAGATACGATCCAAGATTCAAGAGGACATGCGCCGCATCTAAAGATGAAGATACGCCGCATCTTCTGGCGGTGTACGAATATTCCTGAATATTATAATCTTGGACCCCACGCGAAGTTAAGTACATGCGCCGCATCTACTCCTTAGATGCGCCGCATCTCACCCTCAGACAGAAACTATAAATACCCCAAGACCAGACGAATTTCGGGGGCAATATATTAGTTCCGAAGTTTTAACCGAAGACCGAAGACCAGAAACCAAGGACGAATTCAGTCAAGGAAGCAGCACAAGACACACCCAAATCAAAGATACAAGAGCTGTAAGAAGGTGCTGCATATGTTTAATTCATTAAGTAGTTTTGTTTTATTGTGTTAGTAAACTTTAATTCATCAAGATTGGTGGCTTGTGTAACGTGACAACGGAAAGGTTGCACTCCCTTAAAACTACTTTCTCATTAATTAAAGTTTATATGTTGATGTCATTGGTGACTTTTATTAGTGCATTGATAACCTCTGTGTCTAGCTGAGCGTTGATCGGGTCGCCATGCCTCTGCCCTCGCCTGTTTATTAGATGCCTATGTATTCTATGGTCTGTAGAAAAGTAGGAGAAAGATAAACGGGATAGTCATAAGTAATCATTAAGGGTTTACTCGCCGATAAGATTAGAACCAACGAGAAAGGACTTAATCTCGGTGCGTTGCATCGAACTATACACTTCATATAACACTAGCAATAAAACAAGTGACAAACTACTTATTATAAGGACAGCCCTCTTATTGTCTCGAGTATTTATCTGTGTACGTGTGTGCTACTTGCTGATTCGTGCCTATTGGTTTATTTTATTATTTAATTGCAACCAAATCGTGCCAGTCTCTCAGGCTGAACCCCCCTTGCGTTAGATTAGGTTGTATAGCTAACTTAATATATTAAAATACTGATTAGAATAACTAGATAATACGTTCCACTCTTAGTGATCGACACTCTACTTACCATTATATTCATACTGACCGGGTACACTGCTCGTTAAGTGTGTGTGTTATTGATAAGTCGGCTAAATATAAATTTAAAACTTGAGTAGGCATTAAAACTGCTAAAACCGCAACGACACATCGCACGCATCAAGTTTTTGGCGCCGCTGCCGGGGAGTGAATTGTTTTTATCTGTTAATTTGATTAGTATTTTAATTAGGGTTTTAATTTTTTTTATCTAACCGCTAATTTTGTTGTGTATTAGTTTAAATTGCATTCATTGTATTATTTTGCATATTTTCTGTTTTTGTGTGTTATTTGTTTGCCTTTATTTGTGTTTATTTTCGTGTGTTTTATTTGTTTTTAATTTTTCGTATTTTTTGTTTTCTGCTATCGTTGTACTGAGCTAAATCGAACGATACGGCGCATCTGATTTCTCAGATACGGCGTATTGCGTTTAATTTTTTATAAAATACAACGCGTTTAATTAATTCGATACGACGCATCTTTTCCCCAAGATACGGCTTATCTGTTTTTAAGGAAAATTTTTTTCTAAACGTTAACGCGATACGACGCATCTGCTTTAGCAAATACGGCGTATCTATTATTTTAATTAAAAACAGTTTTCGAATTATTAAACAGATACGGCGCATCGATCTTTATCGATACGGCGCATCTACTAAATCAAAAATCGATTATATTTATTAAAATATGAATTTGTTACGATTTTTGATAATTTAAACTTGATACGGCGCATTCTAATTCATAAGCGGTGTATCTGTTTTCTGAATAAAAGTTTGATTACATTTTAACGTAATATGATACGGCGTATCCAACTTTCTGGATACGGCGCATCGTCCGCAGATATCAGCCATTTTTATTCTTTATATCCATTTCTAAATTCATTAATTTATCTTCTAGCGAACAGATGCTACTGACGATTTTACCTATGATAACAGGTTTTGCTATGGAAGATATGTCAATGAACGGATATCTTGCTAAAGGAACAAAACAACATGATTAATGGATTGGCAATTGAGTGCACCAATTGTCAACGGTGCTTAACAAAGTTCTTTTGGTAAAACACGATTTGAAAGGGATTACACCTAGAGGCGGAAAGTCAACCTTTCAAATGTGATCGGTATTAAGGAGCTGAACGTGAGTCTAACTTGAAGACTCTGGAATAAAGACAAGTGCTGACCGGGAGACAACCCGGATTTATCTTTTAATTTTCTGTTTATGTGTCGAGTCAGTCAGGCCGCCGAGGATACGGCGCATCTCAATCCTGAGATGCGACGCATCTCCTGCAATGGTCATATCTTTATTTTTCTGCATTTTTTATTTTCGACTTTAAAAACTTTTTATCAGTTTATTTTAATGCGGCGCATCCCTGGTTAAGGATGCGGCGCATCTTTTATTCTGATCCGTATTTATTCCAGGCTCGATACGGCGTATCTTCTTCCATAAGATACGGCGCATCGACTGACCTGATGATTTTCATTTTTAATTTTTATGTTTTATTTTTTCCTAACTACTAATGTGTTATGCAAGTTGAACCTTTTTATCTTAGGTGTGTTTTGAAGCACTGGTGGTATTATAGATTCCTGCATTTCCTGTGGATACATCTATTATGAAGCTTTAACGTTCTAATCCACAAAAAGATGATTTTTGCTCTAATACTAATGGAGGATCATACCGAGCAAATCTCAGGGGAGTTTTTCTGTTCTAATTCTTTTATTTTCCAATTTTCAACCTTTTATACGAACAACGAGGACGTTGTTTAACTTAAGTGGGGGGATTGGAGAATTAGAACACTTAACACTTACTTGTCCTAAACTTTTCAAAATATGCTTAAAAATGTGCTTAATATATCAAAATTTAAAAATTTTTTAGCATGTTTTTGTTTAAAGTCTAAGTTGCATAGCTGCACACATGACGTTATTTTTAAAATTGTGATTTTTCAAAATTCACAAATCTATGAGTGTGCCGGTGACTTGTAAACTTTAGAACTTGGCTTGTATACTATTCGAGACCACCATAATAAGTATTATTTTTTATAATTGGAATGACTTGTCTAAATTGGTAAAATTTCTAGGATTACACCCAAATAGCCTTTATATGTTATGTGTTATTAGCTAACTACACTGGTTAGTTAACCCCCGTATAAACCCTTTTGTTACTCTCATTTTTAGAGTAAGATACCCCTAGAAAAACACTCAGAGCCATTCCTTTCGTTTCTTACACCAATGTTTAAAATGTTTCGTTACACCCTTACACCTTAGCCTACCCTGTAGATTAAGATCCGTGGTTGGTTAATTGCTATAGGCAAAGTGAGTTTCCTTACATTACCTGTGTTCGCGTGCGTAATTCATTATCTATGGTTAGGTCGGGAAATTGCACAATGCAATTGGAGTGAAAGTAAATATTGTATATCTTTGAGTTTATTTTTTGTGTGTTTACTACTTTCACTATTACCGTTATTTCTGAAGTTATGAAAAGTATGGAAAAATTATCCAGAATTATCATTATAGTGATGTGGTGAAATTTTACACATCTATGTTTATGTTATCAAAAAAAAAAAAAAAAAAAAAAAAAAAAAAAAAAAAATCGAAAAAATGAGAAAAGAAAAAGAGAAAGAAAAGTTGGATGTTTGTTTTTAAACCAACGATGTAAAGTTATGTAAGTGGTCGATATCACCACTAGTTGTTGTATATTATATCTATGGATTGAATGGGAGTTGGCAGTTATGGGAACGTCAACTAAGGTTTATTCTTTGATTAAGATCTTGTTGAGTATAATTCGTGTCTACCAAAAGCGTGTGTTTCAAGTGTTAAAGCGTGAGTTATTCAATGATATGAGTCTCATTCATGGGATGGTTGGGATAGTGATTAACCACACTTAGGATTTTAATTTATTTATTTTGTTTATTTTTCATTATACACCAATTTATATCCCAAATATTGTCCATACCCTATTATTCTTTATCCAACGAATCCTTTGATTTATTGAGATTAGGGATTTGAGCAATCTTAAGTATCGTAGTCGTGGATTCGGCTATGTATTTATGATTTTGTCGCCCTTTTTGATATATTATTATTGGTGAAGTTTGGACCTATCTTTAGCCTATTCGAGTTAAGGATTTGAGCAATTGCAAGTATCGTGTTCGTGGATTCGATCATGTATTTGTGATTTTGTCGCCTTTTCTGGAATTTGAGATCGATAGTGATTAAGAATAATTAACCCTTAAGCCTAAAAACCCTTTTTACCGCTTTAGACTTGTTATTCCTTGGCTTTAGTGATGGAGATGTGTATACTTGCCAAGCTTATGATAGAATATTCGTCGCGACTGGACAGTTAAACGATTAGATTTGCTTTTATCGAAATATTTTATTTTACTTCTAATTCGTTAAGTGTTTAGTTGTGTGATTATGACAAAAGATGAATACATGCTTAAATATAAAAATAAATCCTAATATCCTTTAGGATACATTTTCATAAGATTAATTCTAAGGTTTACTTGGGGACAAGTAAAGTTCAAGTGGGGGGATATTTGATGAACTCAAATAAGTACATTTTATTACTATCATTTATCCTAATAATTTGACTTGTTTTATTATATTATGTATGAGGATTGATACTTAATCGTTTACTTTTGTAATTCTCAGTTGAAAACAAGCATTTGGTGAAACTTGGCGATTTTGGACTAATTATGGAGCAAAACGTGCATAAAGTGAAGAGTCTACTGAAATGGACAAGATCAAGTCAAATCTGCTCCAGATGCGCCGCATCTCACTCATGACATGCGCCGCATCGCTATCAAGATCTCACCAGATACGATCCAAGATTCAAGAGGACATGCGCCGTATCTAAAGATGAAGATACGCCGCATCTTCTGGCGGTGTACGAATATTCCTGAATATTATAATCTTGGACCCCACGCGAAGTTAAGTACATGCGCCGCATCTACTCCTTAGATGCGCCGCATCTCACCCTCAGACAGAAACTATAAATACCCCAAGACCAGACGAATTTCGGGGGCAATATATTAGTTCCGAAGTTTTAACCGAAGACCGAAGACCAGAAACCAAGGACGAATTCAGTCAAGGAAGCAGCACAAGACACACCCAAATCAAAGATACAAGAGCTGTAAGAAGGTGCTGCATATGTTTAATTCATTAAGTAGTTTTGTTTTATTGTGTTAGTAAACTTTAATTCATCAAGATTGGTGGCTTGTGTAACGTGACAACGGAAAGGTTGCACTCCCTTAAAACTACTTTCTCATTAATTAAAGTTTATATGTTGATGTCATTGGTGACTTTTATTAGTGCATTGATAACCTCTGTGTCTAGCTGAGCGTTGATCGGGTCGCCATGCCTCTGCCCTCGCCTGTTTATTAGATGCCTATGTATTCTATGGTCTGTAGAAAAGTAGGAGAAAGATAAACGGGATAGTCATAAGTAATCATTAAGGGTTTACTCGCCGATAAGATTAGAACCAACGAGAAAGGACTTAATCTCGGTGCGTTGCATCGAACTATACACTTCATATAACACTAGCAATAAAACAAGTGACAAACTACTTATCATAAGGACAGCCCTCTTATTGTCTCGAGTATTTATCTGTGTACGTGTGTGCTACTTGCTGATTCGTGCCTATTGGTTTATTTTATTATTTAATTGCAACCAAATCGTGCCAGTCTCTCAGGCTGAACCCCCCTTGCGTTAGATTAGGTTGTATAGCTAACTTAATATATTAAAATACTGATTAGAATAACTAGATAATACGTTCCACTCTTAGTGATCGACACTCTACTTACCATTATATTCATACTGACCGGGTACACTGCTCGTTAAGTGTGTGTGTTATTGATAAGTCGGCTAAATATAAATTTAAAACTTGAGTAGGCATTAAAACTGCTAAAATCGCAATGACACATCGCACGCATCAACATACAATCCCACAAAACCTTTAGGAGCATCAAAAATGTTTTGCTTCTTACTAGGAAGTATAATCTTATAGTCTGAAGGAATGGGGTAATCACTCAAAAAATCGGACAATGCTTGCTTCGATAGGGTGCAAGTTTGTTCCCTAATCATTCGTTTAGCAGCCATATTCGAAAATAAAGTAATAAGATTAGTAGAATTTTTACCTTTTTCCGATGGAAGCACAGTACCGAACAGTTGTATGTGTATATTTTGGGCGAAGGTAAAATGGTCTAGGGTTTATGCTTGATGAATTTATATACCCATGAGGAGTTTTAATCTTAACCGAACACGTGTAGATGATCTTTGCTATCTAATCGGACTTCAAACGAGTAACAAATTTTGAAACGACATTTTACGATTACCAAAGCAACGATCATTAAGGGATTGGCAAGTGGATTTCGCATTTAATGCGGAATTTGGTTGAGCATTTTTTCTTTTATTGGTCATTTACGCAAAAAGGGATGGAGTGCCAGTTTATTTTTAGAGTCGAAAGCACTACATCCTTGTACGTATATACCACTTTCGACTGGGGGGCTTGATGATGTACCCTCCGAGCAGGCCGAAGGACTCCCCTTCGAGCCTGTAGAAAGCCCTCTCTTCGGAGGCCCAGGTCACTCTCCTAACACGTTTCATTGGCGTAAAACCAGTCTCCTACGAACTGGTTACCATGTGGGAATCCGCCAATCGAAGCCTTAAGCCCTTCGGGGTATTCCTCTCGAAGGGACAATAACGGAGAACCATGATGACCTGGTCAAACCCATGTCTCCTCTACCCTTGGTTTTCCCGCCAAAATAGAGATCATGGGCTACAAAGCCCTAGCGGTTACCACATTTCATGGGACGCCCCCATGATCTCCGAATCATGCGCAAACCGCCCACTAAGCCTATTTCTCACCTATAAATAGCTTGGTAGGGCCGGAAAAAAGTAAGTGAACTTCACTCTACCATTTTTACTACTTACATTACCATCACACATACTTACTCTCACGCCGGAGGTGGTTCGCAGGGTCCAACCCCTGCGCAATCAGTTAACGTAGTGTTTTAGTATTTCTTATTTCAGGTTAAGAGCAAGCTTGACGCGGTCTCAACATCCCCTAATTCCTTTGATCATCATCGAAGGCCTGGTAGTGCAACTATTTGTACAATCACGGTCCATATTTTTTTTCCTCGATCGAACCACATATTTACTTGAGATAATACATATTCGAATGGCATACAAATATAGCATTCGCTATAAATACTATCAGGGCCGTCCCATGAATTTATGAAATTTTTTAGGGCCCTGTACGAAACTAGATAATGAGGCATTTCGAGAAGGAAAGCTATACATAAAGTGTCACTGTTTATAAGATATAATGCAATTGGTTATCTAAACGTTTTAACATATTACTCATTTAAGATATTTTCTCATCTAAATACTTTTTTCTTCATGAAAAATATATGCATACATGCATATAATTATTAACGGGACAAATCTTCGGGCCCCTAAAAATTTTGAGGCCCTGAGTGGTCGCTCACCTTGCACACCCTAAAAGACGGCCCTGAATACTATATTACTACTAGACCAACTCATATTTACTTTTATAAATAAATATATGCCAAACGTGAAATAAGTCGTTAAATAAATAAATATAATAAGACGTTTGATGAATAGACCAACATATATTTGTATTATTTTGTAACAGCTATTCATTAAACTTTCGAATATAACGAGCATTAAAAGTAATAAGAGCTCTTCCAACGAATAACGCATAGCTGCGTTAAAGGGACTATTTTTACCATCTTAACGCACGTTAGAGGGAGTTAAGCATTGGAACCTGATTGTACAATAAATTGCACGACCAGGCCTTCGATGATGCTTAAAGGAATAATGGGGTGTTAGGATTATGCCAAGCTTGTCTTTAACCTGAAATAATAAATACGAAGACACTACGTTAAGTGATTGCGCAGGGGTTGGACCCTGCGAACCACCTCCGGCGTGCGAGTAAGTATGTGTAAATGATAATGTAGATTGTAAATGGTGTGTGTTAAGTTAACTTACTTTTTTCCAGCCCGACTAAGCTATTTATAAGGGAGAAATAAGGCTTAGTGGGCGGTTTGCGCATGATTCGGAGATCATGGGGGCGTCCCATGAAATGTGGTAACCGCTAGGGCTTTGTAGCCCACGATCTCTGTTTTGGCGGGAAAGCCAAGGGGAAGATGAGACGTGGGTTTGACCAGGTCAGGATAACTCTCCGTGCTAGTTCCTTCGAGAGGAATACCCCGAAGGGCTTAGGGCTTCGATTGGCGGATTCCCACATGGTAACCAGTTCGTAGGCGAATGGATTTACGCCAACGAAATGTGTTAGGAGATTAACCTAGGCCTATGAAGAGAGGGCTTTCTACAGGCTCGAAGGGGAGTCCTTCGACCCGTTTGGAGGGTACATCATCAAGCCCCCCAGTCGAAAGTGATATATACGAGCTAGTATAAATTGCTTTCGACTCTAAACATGTACGCTATCCTTCTTATTACAAAACGAATAAAAAGAAAAATACTTAACCAAATTCCGCATTAAATGCGAAATCGTTATTATCCGTCCACTTGCAAAGCCTTAATGGCTATATCTTCGGTAATCGCAAAACGTCCTTTCAAATTTAAATTTGATTTCAAGTCCGCTAAGATAACAAGCATACTGGACACGTGTTCGGTCATGATCAAATGTATGATGTGTATATATTCTTCGATACGGTAAACCCTAGAATATTTTTACCTCCGCCCAAAATATACACATACAACTCTGCGTTACTGTGCTTCCATCGGAACAAAGAAGGTAAAAATTCGATCATCATCCTCTATTAATTTCTTTCTTATATTTACGATATGAGCATGGCAGCAAAGAGAATAATCAGAGAGCAAACATGTACTTTAACAAAAGCAGCATTGTTTGATTTTCTTGATGAGTACCCTATTCCTGCTGGGTTCAAAATTATTCTGCCTAGTAAAAGGCAAAATATTTTTGATGCTCTCGCGGGTTATGGGGCTTATATCTGCATGCATTTACTCAGGCCAACTTTAGGATACCAATACACCCCTTGATATTGGAGTTCTTGCAATATTATAAGGTTCATATTTCCCGATTAAACCCCTTCGGCCTAGCTAAGTTGACCACATATATTGTAATGTGTAAGGCATACGGGTATAAACCTTCACTAGATGTGTTTAGGGGTTTTTTCAATCTTTATCCTGGTGGGGATTGGATAACTATTGCCAAGAGGGGTGAGCATGACGTACCGATCCTTATGACGAAGCCCTTTTCAAACATGAGGAATTGGAAAGGACAGTTCTTTTATATTGAGAGTACGATCATACCTCCCGAGTATCCAGCCTTGCTGGATGAGGCATACATGTTTGATGAAAAGAAATACAATGACCCTTTACCATATGAAGTAAGGAGCGAGCCTTTATACCAGCGTCTTGCATGCCATCCTGCTGATGTCCAGACGTTCCCGGAACCGATCTTATTCACGGCTGGTATTGCTGACCGTTGGGAAGGGTCTCCGTTACTTCCTGAAATAATTTGTGAAGGAAAAAGTATGTATAATTCCTATTTAAATATGTAAAATAACTTATCTGCTGATATTCATCTCCTTTTCTTTTGTTTTTGCAGAAATAGCTTTTAGGAACTTTGTTGTGGCTGGAGGTGCCAAAGAAGTGAGCTTTATGCCAAAGGAACCCCAGGATGCAAGTTACGGAGTGGGGTCTCCGTCCCAGTCTGTCAATAATAATGATGTGGATGCATCCTCAGCGAAACCTATCTCTGTTATCCCCCTTATCAAGCCTGCAGATGCCGAAGAGGCCCCTTTGTTCGCTGAGAACATTGCGGATTCTGATGACCCTCCCTCAGATGCCGATGAACTAGAAGTCGTAGGGTATTCCGGGATTGCCGATCGGGTGCGAACTAGAAAGGGAACCAGTACCAAAGCTCTAAAGGCTGTTCCGAAGAGGAAGCCCAATGTTCCTACTCCTTCCTCATGGAATGTCAAACAAAAGTCAGAGAAGGCTCGCGGGAAAGCTATCATGTATGCACCGGAGGGTATGGCTGATGAGGATGTTATATCGGGTAAGCTAAAATATCCTCGAACCTTCTCTTTTCATATTGTGTTGCGTATTTGGCTCATATATATATATATATATATATATATATATATATATATATATATATATATATATATATATATATATATATATAGTTTTAGGGCTACCCAATGCAAAGGAATTACCCAACGCCCTTTCCTGCCGCTTGCTTGTGGAGAATGTTACTCCTGCTTCTTGGAGGAAAAAGATGAGTGAAATGTCCATTGAAGAGCTTTGCGACTTGAATGACAAGAGCTATATTAGGCAAGCTGTGTTAGACAATCATCTGAGTTTTCGCACGAGGGAGTTATTGAATAAGGTTAAAGATGCAAAGGAGGAAGTGGCTGTTGTTCGGGCCAGGGAAAAAGAAAGGGAGAAAAATTATGCTGATTTGGAGAAAAGATGTGACGAAGCTATGGCCGACTTCGAGAAGCACCCCCGCTATGAAGCTCTTCAGGCTAAGATAGCTGATTTGGAAAAACAACTGCAAGAGTCGCAGGCAGAGTGTGGTAGGTTAAAGATGGAGGAGGCTAAGATTGCTGGTTATAAGACCCAGGTGAGTGCCCTGGAGTCTAAATGTGTGGGTTTGGAGATGGAGAGGGAGGACTTAGCACGGCAGGATGTCAAGCACTGCCAAGAGATTGATGGGTTGAAGCGTGAATTCAAAATTTTGAAGAAAGATAGGGCAGAGGTTGTGTCTAAGGTCGTCCCCTACATTGCTATGGAATTATACAATAGCGATGAGGTCGGAGAGGTAGTGGGGAAGTTGGTAAATGCAGCCATATTCTATGGGAAATGCACAACACTGGAGGAGATTGCTGCGACTAAGAAACCTGTTGTGCTGTCGGAGGTGCCATACTACCGACCCAACTCCATCCGGGAATATGATGAAGCTGGCAATGCCTTTACAACCGTAGAGTACCCCTTCCTTTTTGAAGTGACCAAAGATCCTACAGCCCCCATCAAAGATCTCCTCTCGAAGAAGCTGAAGAGTATTCAGCCTCCATCTCCCACCAGAAAAACCGTATCTGAGAAACCTAAATCTGCAACTCCCCAGGAAGATCTACACTCTTCCAAGAACAATTGAAGGCTGCCCTGTTGGCAGTAATCTGGTCCCCCAGGGTGTCATGTACCCTTTGAAACGATTCATCCTGATCGAAGGCGTATGCCTTTATGTTAAACAATTTGTGGTTCTGTTTGTCAGGCATGTGCCTGCTTGGACAAGTTTATCTTTCATGGCTTTGGGCTGTGACCCATAACCCTAGACAATTATCCTTTTGATTATTATGACTACGAATGTTCGTAGTCTTACTTTATGTTATGCTTGTAGGTTATGACCCACTTTTATCATCTTGCTTCTCTTCTCTTTACGTATATTTTTAGAACGTAAAACATACAACCTAAGGTTATAACCTTATTGTGTGTATTTTGGACCAAGATTTTGTGCAATCGTATAATTTAACTGCGATGGAGGGTCGCGACCCACTCCGTCTTTATCCTTAAGTTGCAGAAGGCTTTTAATACTCTAAGACTTCATAGGAAAGTTAATGTGAATTGTAGCGGATGTTGTTATTATACAAGGCATGTGCCTTGCTTCATCCTTCGACATTGAAACTTGTAAAGTACTTGGCTGAGCAAATCTTTGTTGTATAAAACGAAAGAAGAGATTTTGAGGGAAACGTTTTATATCATTAAGTGGGTAGGGAAGATTACATCATTTGGATAAATGAACACTAAGACACCTACCATTAATGCTTCTTTCCCATGTGAGAAGAGTGCGTTACATGAAATATAAAAAACAACTAAATGCTTTAAAGAAGTAAGTTTTTTATGTAAACTTACGAAATCCCGTGTCCTCCGATTTGGCTTTTCTTGTCGTAGCGGTTTCTTGACGTTGAGCCCTTCGGATTAACTTTGTTTGCACCTACCCAAAAGATATGTTCTTATATGTCCTCAAGACTTTGGGCAACTTATCTACCCATTCCTCCTGATACGATCCCAGCTTTGTTTCAATTTCTATGACAATGTCTTTGTCAACGCAAGCAAATATTTGCTTCACCTTCAGGCTTCTACAAAAGGATGGAAACACTCCTTCGACAAAGTGCTTTCCTTTGTAAGAGGTGATGACTTGTAGGACTCCGAATCTGCAAATTATGTGCTCCCACATGAACTTTTCCACTTCCTTTCCTGTCACGGATGCCAATGGTTTGGCTTCGACCCATTTGGTGAAATGGTCTATGGCTATTACCAAGAATTGTACTCTTCCAGAAGCTCCTGCCAGGGGACCAATTAAACTGACTCCCCATTGGTCGAAAGGCCTTGCCGATGCAACGAAGACTTCATTACGATCTGATGGCCTTCGAGCTTTTGGGCGTGTCTGACATGTTGCACATGTTTTGATTACTTTTGTTGCGTCCTCTAGCATGAATGGCCAATAATATCCCCACTTCGTTATTTGAGACACGATGGACCTTGGACCTGCGTGTCTCCCGCAACATTCCTCATGTATGCCATAAAAAACCCTTGCGGCTTGTTTTCGTCCCACACAACGAAGCCATGGAGAGGAGAGAGATCGTTTGTAGAGATAGCCACCTACCACCCTGTATTGGGGACTTTTGACTTTGACCCTTCGTGCCGATTTCGGATCCTCCGGCAGGATTTTGCTTACTAGATACGTCTTTATATAAGTCATCCAGTCGAAGTCTTCGTCTAGGGTTTTACCCTTTGTAATTGACCTATCGGTTAACACATCTACCAAAGTCGCGTCAGGTAGATGGGTGAGGGCCGTCAAAGATAACTTGCGTAAGGCGTGCATCTTCTTTTTTTGACCTCTTCGAACATGTCTTATCCTGTACGATCGAAATCCTTGAAGAAGATCCTTAGCTGCGGCCAAATATTCCTTGCTTCTTGATCGTCCAACTTTGTGGAAGCCTTTGATTTCGTTACTGACTGACTGTGAGCCCATAGAGATGGAGAGGCTATCGACCTGCATGCCCTTTGCAAGTCTAAGCCCAGCTAATAAAGCTTCGTACTCCGCTTCATCATTTGTTGCCTAGAACTCAAAACGTAACGCCTAAGCGTATTCTTTCTCTTCTGGATTGACTAAGATGAGACCTGCTCCTAGCCCTTCGGGACTTGTGGCTCCGTCTATGTACAATTTCCATCCTCCCCTATCTCCGAGAGGTTTCTTTTGTCTTGGTCAAATCTAGGAGGCTCTTCGTTTAGAGAGGTTGAGCGTGCTTGACCTTTGGCAAAATTCTGGCCACCATGTTCCTTTACCAGCTTCGGGACTCGTTTATTAGAGGTGGCTTCGGCTTTTGAGGGGTTAGCCTTGACCCCCGGCTTGCTCCGCTCCTCGAGTGCGAACCTATTGAGCCTTCGCCCTGCGTCGGAGGGCTTGCCATCGATCCCAATTGCCATAGTTGTGTCAGAGCCCATCCCTCCGAAGACCCCCCCCTCTTATATGCGCGAGGTTTCTCGGTTGTTTGCTTTTTGCGGCGCTTGTTTGTTAGGCTGCGAATGGTTATGGGAGGCTCCTGAGAGTTCCCTCTGGTCTTGTCGCCACCCTTGTTCATACGGTTAGGATTGGATAAAACTGTTCCTATTCCGTAAGGCGTATGGAACTTAACCTCTGCGTGTAAAGTAGATACTACCATTCCCATCTTCTGCATAGCTGTCCTTCCTATCAGGAGGTTGTAGGGGGACTTAGACTTCACGATAATAAACGAAAGAGTCTCCGTCCTTGTGAGCTTGCCTTCCCCAACTGTTACATCCAATCCCCAGGGGCCATGAACGCTCTCCTGAGAAGCCGACTAAGGGTACCTTCGAATTCATCCTTTGCGATCTGACCGAAGGCTTAAGCCTTTGAAAACAATGCTCATATATGATCTCACAGGAGCTTCCGCTATCGATGTGAGCTCCCTCTATTTCTTGACCAGACAGTAAGACTTTGATGACCACAGGATCATCAGAGGGGATTAGGCCTGCTATCGGAGGATATGTGATTTCTCCTACACCACTAACCTCCTGCTCAGTTGCCTTCCTTTTTGAGCTAGTTTTGTCCCTACGAACCATGAGTATTGGGGCTTCGAGAGGAGTTGTATCCTTGGCCAACTGAGTATCAGTCATCTTTTCTTTTCCCTTCTTGATACCTTTCACCAAGTGTGCCAATTGCCCAGACCTCACGACTTCTTCTATCTGCTTCTTTAGTTCTCTGCAGCTGTTTGTGTCATGGCCATAATCTTCATGGAAATGGCAGTACTTGCTCGTATCCCTGTTTTTTCCCTTACTTGTCATACGAGGAGGTGCTTCGAAAGTCTTGGCAGCTCTTTCTGTGGCTAGTATTTCCTTTGGGGACTTACTTAGGCTTCCTAGCAGACCGTGATTGGGGCCTTTGTACGGAGAAAACCTATCTCTGCTTTTATTCATGTTTTTCGATCCTTCCCATTTTGCGAACTTGTGGTTAATGTCCCTGTCGATGGGGCACCATTAGTAGATACCTCCTTTGCTTCTATCCAAGTGTACGTCTTTTCCATCAGGCCTTTGTAAGTTTTTGGAAGGTCAGTGGATAAGAATTCCACCAGATTCCAATTTCGAAGGCCGTGTACGAAACCTGAGATTCGTTGGTCTTCATGAAGGCCCAGAATTTGCAAAGTTTCATCTGTGTACCTAGTAACGAAGGCCCTTGTGCTTTCATTTTCCTTTTGATTAATGTTGTGGACCGTGAGATGAGTTCTAGTGAATTTCTTCTGCTGGCTAAAATGTGATCGAAACTTGGCCTTGAGATCATCAAGATTGACAATGCTCCCTGGTTTTTGGCCATTCCACCAGATACGAGCAGAATCTCGCAAGGTGTATGTGAACATGTGACAGGCCACATGCATAGCCCATTTCTGCATTTTAATAGCCCCTTCGAACAAATGCAAGAAATTGTCGGGATCCCCCTTTCCATCATAAGTTCTGATGTGCGAGGGCATTTTCAACCCATCGGGTAATGGGTAATCTTCTATCCACCTAACGAAGGGCGTAGCCGAACCCATAGGGTTCGAATACAGGCAATTATAGGGTTGTGCATATGTAGGAACAGTGTTGTACGGAACATGATTTGGAGGTGCTCCCATGGGAGTTTGGATGGTATAGGGCTGGTAAGGCAAGTTAATGCTAAATGGGTAACCATTTTCCATGGTGTACAGGGGGTACACCGTAGGGTGCCCAAAGGGTACGTTTCCGTACGATTGAGGGATACTAGGATTGCTAGGTGGTCCACTGACGGAGGGATACAAACCCGGGGGGGGGGGGGTAAGAGTGAGTTTGGAATGAAGGATACATACCATTGGGTGGGAGGTTTCCTCCCATATTAAACGTAGGATGGCTGCCTTCCACACCTGATGCGTGAGAAGGCTGTAACAGAACTCCTGCCTCCGTTCTTCCTAGATGTGCAGCTAACAACGGGGGCAGGTTCACCCCTGTGTCCTCCCTCCTTTGGCTCCTCCCATTGGAGCCTTCGGCAACCATTCCTTCCCTTCTCGTAGGGGCCCTTTCCGGGATTCCTTCAAATCCGACAGACCTCCTATTTAGCCTTCGACTGGCTGGCGACCCTATTCTTAAGGCTGAAAGAGTTACCCCTTGTGTCGAAGGCCTAGGTTCCGCTTCCCACTCCTCATCATAGTCATCACTTGAGTATTCCAACTCCCTTCGCATCTCAACATTTCTAACTTGCCTCCTTCGAGCCCTTAAAAGAGATTCCAATACTTCGTGATTGGCTTCAACGAAGTCGGATGTAATAATAGGTTTTGGATTGGCTGATGTCGAGGCGTGATGATTGGGTGTTACTTCTGGGTGAGGACGTATTGTGAATGCTGGAGCGGTTAAGGGGGGAAGGTTGTTAGAGTCATTGACGGGTATTGGTGTTAAGGTAGAGAAACCCGGTGGGGGAGTATCTTCTCTTCCTTGGTCCATGCCGGTTAAGTAGTAAAAGTGGTTGGTGGGTTATAAGCTTGGAAATAACGAGACCAATTGTAGCGGTCCCACGGATGGCGCCACTGATTGTACAATAAATTGCACGACCAGGCCTTCGATGATGCTCAAAGGAATAATGGGGTGTTGGGATTGTGCCAAGCTTGTCTTTAACCTGAAATAAGAAATACGAAGACACTACGTTAAGTGATTGCGTAGGGGTTGGACCCTGCGAACCACCTCCGGCATACGAGTAAGTATGTGTAAATGATAATGTTGATTGTTGATGAACTCAAATAAGTACATTTTATTACCATCATTTATCCTATTTATTTGACTTGTTTTATTATATTATCTGTAAGAATTGATACGTTAATGTTTACTTTTGTAATTCTCAGGTAAAAACAAGTATTATGTGAAACTTGGCAATTTTGGACTAATTATGGAGCAAAACAAGCAAGAAGTTAAGAGTCTACTGAAATGTACAAGATCAAGATCATTCTGCTCCAGATACGCCGCATCCTACTTATTATATACGGCGCATCACTATCAAGATTTCACAAGTTATAATCCAAGACGGCAAAGGACATGCGCCGCATACAAGAATGGAGTTACGCCGCATCTTCTGGCGGTGTACGAATATTCCTGAATATATTAATCTTGGACCCCACGCGAAGTTAAGTCAATGCGCCGCATCTACTTATTCAATGCGCCGCATCTTACCCTCAGACAGAAACTATAAATACCCCAAGGTCAGACGAATTTCGAGAGGCTAATAGAGAGAAGAAGACCGAAGACCACAAAACCCTAGGCCGAATTCAGACGAAGTAGCAACACAAGACACACCCTAAACGAAGATACAAGAGCTGTAAGAAGGTCCTGCATGTATTCAATTCATTAAGTAGTTTTGTTTTATTGTATTAGTACACTTTAATTGGTCAGGATTGATGGGCTTGTGTCATTGATTTAATCATGCACTTCAACTCCCCTTAAAATTGCTTTCCCATTAATTAAAGTTTATATGTTGATGTCTTTGGTGACTTTTATTAGTGCATTGATAACCTCTGTGTCTAGCTGAGCATTGCTTGGGTCGCCATGCCCCTTCCTCACATGTTTATTCTATTTTCATAGGATATTGGGATGGTCATAAGTGATAATTAAGGGTTTACTCGCCGATAAGATTAGAGCCAACGAGAAAGGATTTAATCTCGGTGCGTTGCATCGAACTATACACTTCATATAAAACTAGCAATAAAACAAGTGACAAGCTACTTAACTATCAGGACAGGTCTTCTTATTGTCTCAAGTATTTATCTGTGTACGTGTGTGCTAATCGCTGATTCGTGCTTATTAGTTTAGTTTATTATTTAATCATAACCAAACCGTGCCAGTCTCTCAGGCTGAAACCCCCTTGTGTTAGATTAGGTTGTATAGCTAACTTAAGATATTAAAATACTGATTAGAATAACTAGATAATACGTTCCACTCTTAGTGATCGACACTCTACTTACCATTATATTCACACTGACTGGGTATACTGCTCGTTAAAGTGTGTGTTATATTGATAAGTCGGCTAAATATAAATTTAAAACTTGAATACTGCTAAAACCACAACGACATACCGTGGGTATAAATTAGAGCACAACATACACGCACATCAAATTTTTGGCGCCGCTGCCGGGGAGTGAATTGTTATTATCTGTTAATTTGATTAGTATTTTAATTAGCTTTTTAATTTTTTAATTCTAACCACTAACCCCGTTGTATATTAGTTAAATTGCATTCATTGTATTTTTTGCATATTTTCTGTTTTTGTGTGTTTTTATTTTTGTTTCTTTTTGCTTGTTTTTATTTTTGTTTTTTTTATTTTCTGTATTTTCTTGCATACTGCTATCGTTGTACTGAGCTAATTCAAACGATACGGCGCATCTATTTTCATAGATACGGCGTATTGCGTTTACTTTTTATAAAATACAACGCGTTTAATAAATTCGATACGACGCATCTTTTCCCCAAGATACGGCGTATCCTGTTTTTAATAATTTTTTTTCTAAGCGATAACGCCATACGACGCATCTATTTTCACAGATACGTCGTATCTATTATTTAAATTAAAAACAGTTTTCGAATTATTAAACAGATACGACGCATCGATCTTTATCGATACGGCGCATCTTCTGAATCAAAAATCTTGTATTTTGAAACGTAACGAAAATACGGCGCATTAACTTTTGTTAATACGACGCATTTAATTTTAATTAGATACATTGATTTTTGATAATTAAACTGATACGGCGCATTCTAAGATTCTAAGAGGCGTATCTATTTTCTGAATAAAAGTCCGATTAAATTTTTTACAAAATAAGATACGGCGTATCCAACTTTTTGGATACGGCGCATCGTCTACTGATATCAGCAACTTTTATTTTACTTTGATTGTTTCACTCTTCTTTTGCACGAGTAAGTTTTATTTCAGGAAGATGGACGATCCGGATATTACAATGGAAGAATACTTGTTGCTGGAAATGGTTAAGTCAAGGAAAGAAAGAAACAAATTGCCATTTCAACACACTTGGTGTATGTCAAATGATGATGAAGAAGATTCATATACCGTGAAACCAATTCCGGCAATTGTTATTGATAGTACTTTTTCTCCGGAGATTACTCAAGATGATGTGTATACGGAACCCTACGTTGAAGAATATTCTGCAATCGTATTACCACCATTAGACAATCCAACGGATGAAGATGAAAAGTATTCTAATTTTGATTTCGAACCATTTGACGCCATAGTTTATGATGACATACCTCAACCAGATTTTGACCCAACGAGGGATTTTGAAGAAATCTGGGATTACTTATTTAAGGATGAAATTCGGGACGATTATGAAATTGCAAGACCACTAGTTGAAGATGGAGATTCACAAGATGAATTGGAGTCACTTACAACACAAAGTGGTACAAATTTATTTAATATTATTAATCCCGTTACTAATAATCTTGCTAGTTTTCCTAAACAGGTTGCAAAACAAAAGAATGATAAGTTCAAATTTATTACACTACCTATTGAAGCACATGAAGCACCTGTGATCAACCCGTTTTTGGTGGGGCTCGAGGAAGAATTTGGTGATGAGCTCTTAAACATTGCTATGATTGATGAAGATGATGATTTCGACCCTGTGAAGGATATAGAGGAACTTGAACTTTTACTTGCTAAAGACCCTTTCTCATCTTCTGCGGAAATCAAGGGACGCCTTACTACCAAAGAGAATAACCAAGAAGAAAGGAGACTCATTTTTCCTCAACACACTACTCTTTCAGATGGAATGGTCAAGTCATCCAATTTATCAACCAACCCGGTAAGGATAGGAAAGATGTACATATATTGCCAAGGTATGATCTTTATGCATTTCTTCCATCTTTAATAGCAAATTTACACTCTTTTCGTGTTTATTGCTACTATCACCCGCACTTAATTCCAAGTGGGGGGAACAACACCCTATTACACAGTAAATAAGGGTGGAGTCAGGCTCGTGACTCGAACAAAAACAAGCGCTTCGTGGGAGGCAACCCATGCTTATCTTTTATTTTATTTTCTGATTTTGCGTCGAGTCAGTCAAGCCCGCAGAAGATACGGCGCATCTCAATCCTTAGATGCGACGCATCTCCTGCACTGGTCATATCTTACTTTATTTTTTGCATTTTTATTTTTGACTTTAAAACTTTCTGTCAGTATTTTAATGAGGCGCATCCCTGGTTAAGGATGCGACGCATCTTTTATTCTGATTCGTATTTATTCCAGGCTCGATACGGCGTATCTTCTTCCATAAGATACGGCGTATCGACTGACCTGATGATTTTCATTTTAATTTTTCAGTTTTATTTTTGCTAACTACAAATGTATTATGCAAGTTTGAAACTTCTTAACTTAGGTGTGTTAAAGTCTTGATGGTATTATAGATTCCTGCATTTCCTGTGGATACATCAAATATGAAGCTTAAACGTTCTCATCCACAAGAAAAATGATTTTTGCTCTTATACAAGTAATGGAGGATCATACCGAGCAAATCTCAGGGGAGTTTTTTCTGTTCTAATTCTTTTATTTTCCAGTTTTTAACCTTTGATACAAACAACGAGGACGTTGTTTAACTTAAGTGGGGGGATTGGAGAATTAGAACACTTACTTGTCCTAAACTTTTTCAAAATATGCTTAAAATGTGCTTAATATATCAAAATTTAAAATTTTTAGCATTATTTTGTTTAAAGTCTAAATTACATAGCTGCACACATGACGTTATTTTCAAAAATTGTGAACTTTTTAAAATTCATAAATCTATGAGTGTGCCGGTGACTTGTAAACTTTAGAACTTGGCTTGTATACTATTCGAGACCACCATAATAAGTATTATTTACATAATTGGAATGACTTGTCTAAATTAGTAAATTTCTAGGATTACACCCAAATAGCCTTTATATGTTATGTGATATTAACTAACTACACTGGTTAGTTAACCCCGTATAAACCTTTTGTTACTCTCACTTTTAGAGTAAGATACCCTAGAAAAACACTCAGAGCCATTCCTTTCGTTTCTTACACCTTTGTTATAATGTTTCGTTACACCCTTACACCTTAGCCTACCCTGTAGATTAAAATCCATGGTTGGTTAATTGCTTTAGGCAAAGTGTGTTTCCTTACATTACCTGTGTTCGCGTGCGTAATTCATTATCTTTGGTTAGGTCGGGAAATTGCACAATGCAATAGGAGTGAAAGTAAATATTGTATATCTTTGAGTCTTGTTTTTCGTGTGTTTACTACTTTCACTATTACAGTTATTTCTGAAGTCATGAAAAGTATGGAAAAATTATCCAGAGTTATCGTTATAGTGATGTGGTGAAATTTTACACATCTATGTTTATGTTTAAAGTTCAAAAAAAAAAAAAAAAAAAAAAAAAAAAAAAAAAAAAAAAAAATCGAAAAAATAGAAAAGAAAAGAAAAAGAAAAAGGAAAAGTTGGATGTTTGTTTTAACCAACTTATGTAAAGTTTTGTATTAAGTGGTCGATATCACCACTATTTGTTATATATTATATTTATGGATTGAATGGGAGTTGAACGTTATGGGAACGCCAACTAAGGTTATTCTTTGATTGAGATCTTGTTGAGTATAATTCGTGTCTACCTAAAGTGTGTGTTTCAAGTGTTAAAGCGTGAGTTATTCAATGATATGAGTCTTATTCATGGGATGGTTGAGATAGTGATTAACCACACTTAGGATTTTAATTTATCTGTTTTGTTTATTTTTCATTTTACACCAATTTGTATCCCAAATATTATCCATACCCTATATCATTCCTTATCCAAACCTTTGATTTATTGAGATTAGGGATTTGAGCAATCTTAAGTATCGTAGTCGTGGATTCGGCTATGTATTTATGATTTTGTCGCCCTTTTTGATATAATATTATTGGTAAAGATTACTTGGTCCTATCTTTAGCCTATTCGAGTTAAGGATTTGAGCAATTGCAAGTATCGTGTTCGTGGATTCGATCATGTATTTGTGATTTTGTCGCCTTTTTTGGAATTTGAGATCGATAGAGATTAAGAAGAATGATTAACCCTTAAACAACAAACCCTTTTTACCGCTTTAGACTTGTTATTCCTTGGCTTTAGTGGAGGAGTGCGTATACTTGCCAAGCTTATGATAGAATATTCGTCACGACTGGACAGTTAAACGATTAGATTTGCTTTTATCAAAATATTTTATTTTCTTTCTAATTCGTTAAGTGTTTGGTTGTGTGATTATGACAAAATGAATACATGCTTAAATATAAAAATAAATCCTAATATCTTTTAGGATGCATTTTCATAAGATTAATTCTAAGGTTTACTTGGGAACAAGTAAAGTTCAAGTGGGGGGATATTTGATGAACTCAAATAAGTACATTTTATTACCATCATTTATCCTATTTATTTGACTTGTTTTATTATATTATCTGTAAGAATTGATACGTTAATGTTTACTTTTGTAATTCTCAGGTAAAAACAAGTATTATGTGAAACTTGGCAATTTTGGACTAATTATGGAGCAAAACAAGCAAGAAGTTAAGAGTCTACTGAAATGTACAAGATCAAGATCATTCTGCTCCAGATACGCCGCATCCTACTTATTATATACGGCGCATCACTATCAAGATTTCACAAGTTATAATCCAAGACGGCAAAGGACATGCGCCGCATACAAGAATGGAGTTACGCCGCATCTTCTGGCGGTGTACGAATATTCCTGAATATATTAATCTTGGACCCCACGCGAAGTTAAGTCAATGCGCCGCATCTACTTATTCAATGCGCCGCATCTTACCCTCAGACAGAAACTATAAATACCCCAAGGTCAGACGAATTTCGAGAGGCTAATAGAGAGAAGAAGACCGAAGACCACAAAACCCTAGGCCGAATTCAGACGAAGTAGCAACACAAGACACACCCTAAACGAAGATACAAGAGCTGTAAGAAGGTCCTGCATGTATTCAATTCATTAAGTAGTTTTGTTTTATTGTATTAGTACACTTTAATTCATCAGGATTGATGGGCTTGTGTCATTGATTTAATCATGCACTTCAACTCCCCTTAAAATTGCTTTCCCATTAATTAAAGTTTATATGTTGATGTCTTTGGTGACTTTTATTAGTGCATTGATAACCTCTGTGTCTAGCTGAGCATTGCTTGGGTCGCCATGCCCCTTCCTCACATGTTTATTCTATTTTCATAGGATATTGGGATAGTCATAAGTGATAATTAAGGGTTTACTCGCCGATAAGATTAGAGCCAACGAGAAAGGTTTAATCTCGGTGCGTTGCATCGAACTATACACTTCATATAAAACTAGCAATAAAACAAGTGACAAGCTACTTAACTATCAGGACAGGTCTTCTTATTGTCTCAAGTATTTATCTGTGTACGTGTGTGCTAATCGCTGATTCGTGCCTATTAGTTTAGTTTATTATTTAATCATAACCAAACCGTGCCAGTCTCTCAGGCTGAAACCCCCTTGCGTTAGATTAGGTTGTATAGCTAACTTAAGATATTAAAATACTGATTAGAATAACTAGATAATACGTTCCACTCTTAGTGATCGACACTCTACTTACCATTATATTCATACTGACCGTGTACACTGCTCGTTAAAGTGTGTGTTATATTGATAAGTCGGCTAAATATAAATTTAAAACTTGAATACTGCTAAAACCACAACGACATACCGTGGGTATAAATTAGAGCACAACATACACGCACATCAATTGTAAATGGTGTGTGTTAGGTTAACTTACTTTTTTTCAGCCTGACTAAGCTATTTATAGGAGAGAAATAAGGCTTAGTGGGCGGTTTGCGCATGATTCGGAGATCATGGGGGCGTCCCATGAAATGTGGTAACCGCTAGGGCTTTGTAGCCCACGATCTCTGTTTTGGCGGGAAAGCCAAGAGGAAGAGGAGACGTGGGTTTGACCAGGTCAGGATAGCTCTCCGTGCTAGTTCCTTCGAGAGGAATACCCCGAAGGGCTTAAGGCTTCGATTGGCGGATTCCCACATGGTAACCAGTTCGCAGGCGAATGGTTTTACGCCAACGAAACGTGTTAGGAGATTAACCTAGGCCTCCGAAGAGAGGGCTTTCTACAGGCTCGAAGGGGAGTCCTTCGACCCGTTCGGAGGGTACATCATCAGAACCCACTTGAGTTAATAAGGCGTTAAGGGTTGCGTTATACCCTTAATGCCACGTTAAGGGTAGAATGCGTAAAAAAATCTTTTTTTGTCACTTTTGGCCCCTCAATATGTCGCTATCTATCCATTTTAATTCAAAAAAAGTTTCATTTAAGCCCCTAAAATTTCTAACCGTTGGAATACAACGGCTTCAACAAAAATAAAATAATAAAAATAAAATAAAATAAAATAAAAAATAAAAAATTCAAAACCAATTTAACTCTCCTATAAATACCCATTTCACACCATATTTTTTTTCACACTTCCACAAATCAATATACTTCATCATATACTTTCATCTTCAACCTTCCCAAAAAAAAAAAAAAAAAAAAAAAGAAAAAAAGAATTTTTTTTTTTTTCATTCACGATGGATCCGGAAACTAGTCACGAACAAGTTGATGTCAACTTTTCAAGTGACGAAGAAGACATTCAGTGGATGGCATCCGTGTACGAACAAGTTGTTCATATGGAACAACAAGAAGCAGCTGGACCTTCGATTGTACGTGGGCATATCTTTCGTGAACGTGAACTTGCTGATGAACGTTTGCGTGCTGACTATTTCAATCCAAATTGTAAGTATCCGGCACGGGTTTTTCGAAGAAGATTTCGTGTGAGCCGGCGACTATTTCTACAAATAGTCGAAGGTATTAAATCTTATACCTCCGATAATCTTCCTGCTCATTTTAAGTTTTTTTTGAATCAAAAGATTGTACGGGTCGAAGTGGTATAAGTGCTCTTTTGAAGTGTACATCTGCCATACGCCAATTGGCGTACGGCAACTCACCTGATGCGTTTGATGAGTATTTGCAAATAGGTGGGAGTACTTCATATGAGTGTCTTGATAATTTTAACAAGTGCGTCATAGATTTGTTTATGCCGGAGTATTTAATAAAACCAACATGGTCCGACATTCAAAGTATTTATGAAAGACATGAGTCGATCCATGGTTTTCCGGGAATGCTTGGTAGCATTGATTGCATGCATTGGGAGTGGACAAACTGTCCGGTTGCTTGGCAAGGGCAATTTGGTAGGGGTGATAAAAAATGCCCAACTATAATGCTTGAAGCAGTTGCGTCACAAGATTTATAGATTTGGCATGCATTTTTTGGGATGGCGGGGGCGAATAACGATATTAATGTTTTGGATAACTCACCGTTATTCGCCGACATTCTTAATGACGTCGCGCCTGCAACACCTTATATGGTAAATGGAAGGAGGTATGAAAAGGGCTATTACTCAGCCGACGGTATTTACCCACAGTGGGCTACGTTTGTCAAATCCTTCTCAGCAACAACTGACGCGAAACATGGTTACTTTAAAAGGAAACAAGAAAGTGCACAAAAAGATGTCGAACGTGCTTTTGGTGTGCTTCAAGGATGTTGGGGTATCATACGACAACCAGCACGGGCAATGGAAGTAGTGAAGATACGTAGAATCATGTATTGTTGCATTATTTTGCATAACATGATTTTGAAAGATCAAAATTTTGCACTACGTGATTTTAACGATATGTGGGTGGACCCGTCGGCTCATTTGAGGACAGAAAAGAGTGTCGAAAGATGCGATGGCCAACGTCAAAGGGCAAGAGAAATACGCGACCGAAAAACGCATACTCGACTCCAACGAGACCTTATGGAGCATGTTTGGCAAAAGCGCCTTCATCATCAAGAAGAAGAATATTCAGACGACGATGAATAATATTTAATTCGCTATCATGTTATGTTTTTTTTAATTTCAGTTGTAATTTTTTTTAAGTATGTTATGTTTTAATGTAATGTTATGTTTGAATGAATGTTATGTTTGAATAAATGTAGTAATTTATAAGTTCGGGGTTGAATTTGAAAATAATTGATATAAAGGTGAGTTAAGGTGTGTTAAAGCTGAGTTATTGTTGGAAGGGTTAAAGCTGAGTTAAGTTAAGGTATGTTAAAGCTGACGTGGCAGTGCCTTAAAATTTAAAGCCGAGTTATTGTTGGAAGTGGCCTAACAGTTTATACTCTCTTTTGAATTTTATATCATAAGCCAACCCATGCTTATCATTTCATTCCCCTCCTTTCCAGCTGTAATACCATGATACGCATAAATGATAGATTCTTAGTTAGGCTACCCACCTCATTTAAGTTTAAACAAGGGGTAATTACCAAAATGGTATGTTAAAAAAAACTTTTTCAAATTGTGGTATGAAAATAATGAGGTTTCCCAAAAGAGTCATGTGCTATTGTGCGAACGTGCGAACCCACAAAATGATTGTCACGTGTCCACTATTTTAATATTAAAGTACAGTTGTTAGGTGGGGTTGGTGGGAGTTTGACTTTGAATTTTTGATTAAATGACTAATATACCCTTCTCTTAAATAACTCTTTATCACCACACAAATCCTATCTATCTCATTCACACAAACAAAAATCCCAGATTCACATACATCCATACATGCTTTCAGACAAGCAATTTTCCTATCTTATCCAATCGATTCACATACATAAAAAAAAAATAAAAAAAAATCCCAGATTCATATACATCAAACAAAAATCGCTCAAACTCACACAAATAATTATCATCAATCAATCTCATCTCCTTCGTCAATCAATCCAAAACTAAAACTCATCTCATCTCCATCATCATAACTTCATTAATCCGAATCAAACACAAACACAAACACAAACACACGCATAACTTCATTAATCCGAATCAATCCGCATCAAACACAAAATACGCATAACTTCATTAATCCGAATCAAGAAGTTAATTGGGTGTTGCCGGAATGATAATGGTAAAAAAATGATGGATCTACTGGGATGATGGATCTAAGGTATATTTATAAAAGATAGTGGAGACTTGGAATATTAATTGAGTTGTCGGTGGTCAAAAGATGGATCTACTGGGTTAAGATATCAACGTAGCCTCTTTTTTGTACTTTCTTTTCCTCAAATGGGGATCTACTATTTTTCTTTGTGTCTATCCTCCCTCGGTGGTCAAAAGACTTGAAATTATTTGTTTTGATGTTTGTGTAAGGTAATTTAATTTGTATATTTATAAACTTGTAATTTGTATAAGGTATAAGGATTATGTATGATTACCTATGCTTCAAAAAGAGTAGATCGATGATGTTTGTGTGATAATTATTTGTTTGATGTTTGGGATTTGGTGTTTTGATGATTGTAAGAGTTGGGAAGTTTGATTTATTAGGTGAGGCTTTCGTTGAAGATCAGGATTTTTTCTTTTTTTATTTTATTATTAATATTTTTAAATGAAGATATGGGTTTTGGACGATGAATTGGATGAAGATATGGGTTTTTTAATGAAGATCTGAGTTTGTTCGCACATTCGCATATTCGCACATCTATTGTTCGCACATCCATTGTTCGCACATTCGCACATCCGTTGTACACATTTGCACATCCGTTGTGCAAATGTGCGAATGTGAAATTGGTATTTATTTATATTTAATAGAAGGGTATATTAATCATTTAGCCAAAATTCAAAGTCAAACTCCCACCAACCCACCTAACCACTGTACTTTAATATTAAAATAGTGGACACGTGGCAATTATTTTGTGGGTTCGCACGTTCGCACAATCGCAAATAACTCTTTTGGGAAACCTCATTATTTTCATACAACAATTTGAAAAAGTTTTTTTTTTTTTTTTTTTTTTTTTTTTTTTTTTTTTTTTTTTTTTTTTTTTTGAAAGGGAAACTTCATTAAACAGCCAAACGGAATCTCTAAGGCAGAGAAAACCGCAGCCCAACCAAACTTACATAGAATCAATCATAAAAGAGTTCCAACCTAACCAATCGACAACCATATCTTTACCCCTACCTCTATACCACAGAAAACTCAGCGATTTTACATCCGATACGACTTGAAAAACACTCCTATCAATGTTTAAGAAAACCTTCTCATTCCGCGCTTTCCACATTCTCCAACACGTTATAAAAAAGATACCTTGCATAATATTTCTCCGGACCTTGGGACCTCCCACATGCTCGGCCATCTGAATAATGTCTTCGAAAGAAAACAGAATCATCGGAGGGATCTTCAACCAAGAAGCGATGCCGTTCCAGACACCTCCTGCAAACCTGCACACTGTAAATAAATGCTCTGTAGACTCATCCATCTCTTCACAAAACACACAACACGGATCTGCAATCGCTATATTCCTTCTTCTAAGCGCACTTCTCGTTGGAATTCTAACAAGACTAGCTTGCCACATAAAAATATTACATTTACTTGGAATCCATTTACACCAAACAAAGTGATTATTCCTTTCCTGTGAACCGCCGCCTTTAATCCAATCTTTAACCTCTTTCACCACGTACTCCTTCGAATGACCCGCATTCCAAACCCATCCGTCTTCGGCCTGTGACAACCGAGTCCCACCTATTAAACTTTGACACTTCACAGCTTCAAGCATCTCTTGATTCGAACTCGGATAACGCTTCCAACTCCAAGAATAGATAACGCCTTCATCGAGAGCCTCCATTCTATCTGCCACATTGCACCAAGCGTTCGACTCAAGCCGGAACAAGTTCGGAAACCTCTGTTTAAGAGGAACGTGATCGACCCAAGGATCGATCCAAAACTTGATATTCAAACCATTACCCACACTCCCTTTAATCATCCCTACAAACGAAGTATCTCCCACTTTCAGATTACGACCACATAAGACGATCTTAGACCAAGAAACAAGAGAACATGTGGCGGTTCTATTAGTTTCTTGTATTAAGTATACGCCGCCCGGCTAACCCCTAGCCACCGCCTGGCAAAGTCAACAACACACCAACTACACCGTTCCCCCGACCAAAGGAGGCGATTTTTCGGCGAACATGTTTTTTTTTCCGATTATGGTAGGGAAGGATCGTTATAAGACTGATACGTGGTATGATGTTCCTTTCAAGTCTGGGAGACGATCTAGATCTGAACCTAAATCTTCGATGCCGGTGGTGATCACCAAGTTTTTCGTCTCAAACTTGCCTGGAAGATGTAGATCTAATGATTTGGTCGATGTGTTGAAGGGGTTTGGCCGGCAGATTCATGGTACGTATATTGCTCGAAAGTTTGATAAGCTTGGTAAGAGGTTTGGATTTGTTTCGTTTAAAAATGTTAGGGATGTGGGTAAGTTAGAATCGGATTTGAAGGATGCCTGGATCAGATCTTATAAACTATTTATTTCCTTAGCAAGATTTGTGGACGGGGAAAAAGTGATAAGAAAGAATGAAACTAGGTGGGAACCGGTTAAGGATGTGGATAATTCGAAGAGTAATGTGGCCGAGAAGAGGGTTAAAGAGCTGGTTATTGGCGTTGAGGAGAGGCAGCAGTTTAGTGGTGTTGTGAATAGATCTTTCCGGGATACACTTACTAACAAAGAAGTGTCTCCGGGAGAGGTTGAGATTTTGGTTCCGCCTAATTTGCAAGCGTTCTCGCAATGGTATGGGACAGGTTTGATTGGTAGGACTAAAGATTTTGGTGCTCTTACGCAGCTTAACCGGCTGTTATCTTCTGCAAGTCATGGGAAGATATCTATTAGGTATGTGGGGGGATTGAATGTCATGTTGGTATTTCAATACAAGAAACAAGAGAACATGTGGCGGTTCTATCCATTAACTATAAACTAATCCATAGCAAATACTTTCGGTTTTGAAAGTATAATCGAATGAAATGCTATCTTCTTCCTCACTCACTTTCATTCATACACATACAATCCTCCTTGACTCTATCACCATTTTACCGAGACCATAAGGCCATAAAATCCTTCAATCCATCGAGTCGAAGGAGCATTTTGGGTGATATACGGTTTGATTCTTTTGAAGAGTATTCTTGGTTTTGCCCGTATTCAACGTATTCATAACTCACGATCTTACTTATTAATCCACTTTGCTAAGGCTCGAAGCCTAGAAATCCTCAAGTCAATCGGGGTCGTCACATATATTCTAGTCGAAAGGATTATTTCATATTATACGGTTCGAGTTTTTGTGGGTGTCTTCTTGGTTTCTAGCCTTCCTAACGTTAAACCTCTCATATTCACTCATTGTAAGTATCACTAACACCTATGCACACTAAGTTAACGTATAAAATTTATGCATGCATGATTTCGACTCAAACTTAAAACGTATACATGATAATTCATTTAAACTCGTATCTCGTTTAGTTATTTCGTATCGTATCCATGAACTGGGTTGGGTCATGCTTAACAGCCCCTACGTCAATCTAGGCCTCATCCTGAACGAGCCCAAGACGATCACTAAAAGGACATGTAAAAGGCGTTAAAAAGGAAACACTACGTGTGTGTTATAAAGTGTATCGTGGGGGTGTCAAACTGCGATTTTATGTGAGGTCTAAACGTTGTTTTGGTTCATTAAAGATGTTAAGGAGTGGGTTAATGATGTGTGTCGATTGTGTGTATGTTTTGTTGGTTTTTGTGAATCATAAAATAACTATAAACACACAACAACCAAGATCACGCAGCGGAATGGATCTACATAAACATATAATTAATTAAACTAAATAGAAAACGTACCTTTACTTGTGATCACCAAGAACAAATAAAAACCCTAATTGGGATTATATATATAGATCGAACCAAACACACACAAAAGCTAAAGTAAGCTTGTTACTCGATCTTGTACACACGTAATAATAGCGTTTCAATGAGAAAAGCTAGGTTCTTGATCACCAATAAACCAAACACTTTATTGCTACACTTGATTCGCCAAATCCTAGTGGATTTAAAAAGAGGGTCGAACAAGTATGAGCAAGAGGAAGAGAAGAAGAGAAATTTGGCTTAGTTAGGGATTCAAGATTAGGTGAAAACCAAATACAAGTGAATTGTATTTATAGGCAAACCCTAAACTTGTTCCCTACTCCAAGTTAGATTAGGATTAGGAAACCCAATCCCTCTTGGACTCTCCCTATTCAGCCGAACCTTCAAGCCAAAGGAGATCTAGAATCTTCCTTTCTTGTATTTTCAATTCTAGTCCTTTAACTTTAATATTTAATGACCGTTAAACAAACCTCGTTAAATACTAACGACCGTTAAGTGTTTTATTGTGAAATGAATAAATAAATACATAAAATATATTTAATTATTCAACCATTGGAACTCTCACGTTATTGTGTGCAATCCCGAGTCTCGGGTTCGAAACCGGACATACATATATTAAAAGTTATACACAAACTCTAACAGCTCCCACTTGGATAACTATTAATATAGTAATGACATGGGTCAGTCTAGCTTTACCTTCCCAATGCCCCCAGCTTGATCCGAGTATGGTTTTCCTAGAAAAAACCACGCGATGATTTAATCATCATACTTATCCTTTTGTTACTAACACCGTGTTAATTTTGGATATGGATCTTTGTCATTCCATAATTAACAGTAGTTTATCGTTTATACATAATTGATCAAGATTACCAAAACATCTGAACGTCTTCCAGATAGACTTTGGGCGTGCGCACGCAAACATCTTGTCAACCCTACGAGTGGCCAAGCAGTATTAAACTTCAACACAAAGTTGAAGGAACAAATCCTTTATTGACTACGAGCATAACCCTCGAACTTTACATCATTTCCGAAAATAGCCCTTATAACTACCTTTTACGGATAGCGTTAGACTATCTTACAGAAAATGAGCTACATCCTCGGCAATTACCTGGTATCTCAAGTCTGAGGATAAATATTCATGATATACTTAATGACTATGATCCATAAAGTATAATCATGTGGTTGGGATAAGTCCTATATTCAATTTATCCAATATTGAAATTCATGTAACATTGGTGTCTCAACCTTACAGTACATTCTACCAATCCTCACATTTGTCTTAGTTCAATAATATTCCCATATTATTAATCGACAACGGACTATTTAGAATAAATTAAATTACTCACGGATTTAAACATGCAAATATAGGACACAAATATTAATAATGAGAATAAACGTTATCCGCACTTTATTTCATTAAAATAATAATTGTTTACACATCCCTTATCAAAATTACTAATCACAGATTTACATGAAACTATCGGCTAAATGAAGACCAATACCCTTAGCATGTAGAGTAAACTTTTCTTTAGGTAATGCCTTCGTGAAAGGATCAGCCAGATTGTTATCTGTGTGAACTTTGAGTACTTTGATCTCACCCAGTTCGACTTGCTCTTGAACATAGTGATACTTTCTTTAAAAGTGTTTGGCGCCCTTCATCACTCCAGGTTCATTGGCTAATGTGATTGCATCAGAGTTGTCACAATATACATTTATAGGTAATTCAATAGACGACATCACTCCAAGATCAGTAATGAAATTCCTTATCCAAACAGCTTCTTGTGCAGCTTCCGATGCAGCAATATACTTAGCTTCTGTAGCAGACATGGCCGTTGTACTCTGCTTCTTACTCTTCCAGTCTACTGCTCCTCCATTTATGACAAAGACATAACCCGTCTGAGACTTCGTATCATCCTTATCAGTTTGCCAGGACGCATCGCAGAAAACCTGTAACATTCAGTTCTGCGTCTGGATTTTCCCCCGCAAACAAGAAACATATCTTTAGTATTCCTTAAATACTTAAGAATGTTTTTAACAGCATGCCAGTGACCTTTTCCTGATTTTGCTGGTTACGACTGGTCAAATTTTGGCGAATGCCACATCTGGCCTTGTACATCTAACTGCATACATGATAGATCCTACCGCCGAAGCATAGGACTTTCTTCATGTATGCCACCTCTTCAGGTGTAGAAGCACACATTTCGTCACATAGCCATGTTCTACTTGCATGGCAAATATCCCTTCTTGGAATTTTGCATATTGAATCTTTTCAATATTTTATCCATGTAAGCACTTTGGCTTAACCGATTAACCGCTTAGATATGTCTCTATAGATCTTGATTCCAAGGATGTAAGCTGCTTCTCCTAATGCTTCATGGAAAAACAATTACTCGATAAGTCTTAATTTCATTAAGACTTGTATAATGATTTCCCATGATTAATATTCATCGACATATAGGACAGAGTTGTATATAACTTGTGGTATACACTGGCCGTTGAAATTTTGAAATCCAACTCTGATTCTCTATAAAATGTTTGTATCAATGGATTTGTTCAAACCATAAATTGATCTCATAATTTGCATCCTGGAATTGATCACTAGGTTCCAATAATTTTCTCAGGCGACCTTAGAATGGATTAACTGTGAGCAGTCCATCTCAAATCTCTATACAATAGTCACTATTATTGCTAACAAATGGCAATTTTCCATTTGTTAAAACAATAATTAATGATCGGAATGCACGTACTTAAATTATTTTCCGACTTGTGAAAACGAGAGGTTATCTCGTAACAAATAGTTATTATTCAAAAATGGCTCAAAAACAAATACGTGGCAAAAACACGGAACGAGCTCACACGCGAACTACGAAAACAAAATACACACAAAATAAACAACTTGGGCTCAAGCAAACACAACCCAACTCTATTAGTCGGATCACTGTTCATCTGAGCCCACCAACAAGGCCCAACTGCCGATTTCTTTATATTTCTTTTTCTTTGGCTACTCGATCCCACAACCCCAACTTTGGACCTCGATATCTCTCTATTTTTACGAGCAAAGCATGCGATTCTTTTTGTCACTCGATAAACAACCTGGCCAAGTTTTGATATGTCGAATATCACCCTATAGCATCAACGTTTGATATGCGAAATAAAGCCAAAGTGATTGACAATCACACACTTTTTACGATTTGACAAATTTTGTCAAAACCATTCAAAACAACCTATAATAGATTTTAACCATTTTTGATGACCACTAGACATCTAAAGGAAGATGCTAAGTGCATTTTTATCACCTTGGACTATGTCATAACGTCGGATGTAAAAGTAACCATGTCGACACATATAAAACTTTGTAAAAATCCTCACCGACACTCATTCTGGTAACGTCTCCTCACATTTCCTCAAAAGTACCATACGTCAGGAAAATTCAACCAATAATTATGTCATACACTGTGGAAGCATATCGTATGTCTGAAAAGTTCACATTATTTACTCCTAGGCAAAATACGTACAAATCAAAACATATCTATCACCTTTCGAATTGTCAAATCAACTGACCCATCAATAATAGCAAACTCAACTATTTTTATATTCTATGGCATGTGAAAGTTAGGTTCTTGCCCCCTGCTCTTATACCACTTTCGGCTCTAATAAATACTACCGAGTAGTACACCTCTTTCATCACCACTCAATCTCAAACACATCAAAAAGTATTACTACCCACTACACAACACTTTGGCAAAGCATAGAAGGCCAGAGCAGAAGGAAATGATCGGGTTCTAAAGTTTGAAGTCGACTGGAGTATATAAGTGCTATACGTTTTGAAGTTGAGCAAGTCTCTTCGTTTTCTGCTTCGTTTCATCGACTCACACTTATTCTATTATCCTTGTAAGTCTCTCTAACACTTATCCAACTCATATTAACGTAAAGATTCAAACCATACATGATTTTGTTCGAACATGCGAAATGCTATACATATAAATACGTATTTATTATGACGTTATATACATATCTATGGTGTGTCGAATTCAATAACATCACAATACGTCTTATAAGAACTCAAGGGAAGTCAAAACCAAACAAATAAAGTCAAAACGGGTTTAAAGATATAGAAAATATTTCTAAGTAATTTTGGTTAAAACCCATTCGAACCACCCTCTAAACGCCTCAACTATTTTCGATATCATACATATAACGTAAGGGTATTTTTGCATGAATAAATTGTCAACCTAGCAGTCTTCAACGTTCATTTTTGGTTATACCCATCATAAGCTCTCGAAAGCTCTTAAAATGGTATGATATATATACCACTCGACTGATGTAAAGACTTGGAAAATTTTGCGAGTTTTTCAGATTTAAAATTTACGCGATTAGCTCAACTCAAGAAATTTTTACATTCAAAGTTTACATGTAACATATATATATATTTTTGCACCTCTCGTTAGTAGACCTAACAAACTAAACTTTTCGTGTTTTAAACATGTTCCCATAACTTCGGTTCGACACTTAAATCCATCCATTTAGTTTCGACAAAAACTACCTAACACTACATACTATATAACTTATTTTTTACAGAAATGTATAAATCCGGTTTTGGGCTAAGTCAAGCCCAACAAGACCTGGTGAATTAACAGCCCACTGGGCCCAAGCTAAACATTTTTAGAATCACTAAAATGACCCAAGTTCAGGCCCAAAAGTACCTTCATGCCCTCGCCTCTAATTTTCTTAACGGGCCTTTAAATGCCACGTTAATAAGCCCATTGAGCTAAAAATAAGTTGTTTTCTGGAAAAAGCAATTGAAATAAGCTTTAATAAGCTTCTATAAGCTACGAGAATTTTTGTAGAATTTTCACCACATTTTAGTGTATTTTGGACTAAAAATGCAAACAATTTCACCCCGAGGGACTAAAACTGCCAAGTTGGTAAAACAGGGGCTGGAACATAAATACAGAATTTTGGGGATAGAAAACGACATTATATTAAAGTATGAACTCAGATTGTCATTTTGGATAATTATAGGGTCAAAAATGTAACTTTTATAAACCAAGGACTAACGATGCAACGCAAACACCGTTAGGGTGTAAAATGTAAAAACAGTGAAAGTTCTAGAATCACACAGAAACATTACTACATTTCATTTACACTCCTCATTTTACACAACTCACCCTCACCTCTCACACTGTGTTATTTCAAACACAAACTTATTAACAATACGTTATATTTTTATATAACGACTTTTAAACAACGCAACTCAATGTTTCGTTTCACCCATTTCGAGACGACGATACTATGATTCTGAATCATAACAACAAGATAATATTATTAATAATATTATTTTTGAACTTTAAACATTTTAAGCATATCACACGCACATCACCGACCAAAACATCATACGATTTCTCATATCACATTCGTTATTCGTGCTGAGATGAATTCTCAAACATTATTGTTATTCAGGTCGTGTGAGAAGCTATTTCCGAAATCTCAATTGAATTTACATTTCAGTGAATCCACTTTTACCATTGTTGCTATCGCATCAGGTGAGTTCATAACCCCTACTTTTACCGATTTTCTAACTGTTTTGGGGGAGAATACATGCTCGTTTTAAACATACTAAATGACTGTTTATTTGAAATATGTGAACTGTTCACTCAATATCTGACTACTGAGCTATTATTTGAATTAATTATTTGAAGACATTATGTGATTGATTGATATGTAACCCCACTCTATTTGAACTTGTTTTACAACTGGGGTGAGAAACTTGCAAAGCTTTTATGGACCAATACTATTGTTTTATCAAAACTATTACGTGGATTAGCCTAAGCCCTATTATGTCCCCTATGCCCAACTCATGAACCGTTAATTCCTGCTGGGAAGCGCGAATGTTATAAATAGATCTATTGGGAGTAACGTCCCCGTTCGGGTTGACCGGATAGGCAAACGAACGTATACCATGTCGAAACTACAAGTGTCTGGGATAAACACTTGTCGGGCCTTAATATATAACATGCTTCTAGATGCATGCACACTGTTATAGCTTCGGTTGCATGACTTAGTGCTATCGTAATAGACTATATTTTTATATGACTCGCATGGGTTGCGATACTCATATACCTAACTCATGGTCCAACTACTAGCGTAATAAACTATTTTATTTGGGTTGCATACCTTACTCTTGGTCTACAACTATAATCTTGCTATGAGGTAAAATTGTATTTTTATAACATTGTGAGCGACACAATGGTCACAAAACTCTTATTGAACTCACAATATCTTTACTGCTTTTTCATAAACCTATGAACTCACCAACCTCGTGTTGACACTTTTTAGCATGTATTTTCAGGTATTAAGCAATAGCACACTACTCAAGGCTTTTGGCATGGCATGGCATGGTCATAGAAGACTCTGATATATTCGGGACCACTTGAAATCTTTTATGGGCTTATATTTCCACATTGTTTTTGAAATATTGTAAACAAATCTCTTTTGAATATGAAATCTATTTTTAAATGGTTGAGATAAAACCATTCTTTATACTTTGTGTTGTGATATCAATTTAGTAGCACCCAAACATGTATGCTTCCGCTAAACCAGATTTTGGGGGTGTTACAGATTGGTATCAGAGCTTAAGGTTATAGAGAACTAGGCAAACTTAAAACCTAGACTATAACCACTTTTTACAAAAACTTACCCTATGACCGCCAGTGCCAGCCTGCCTTGCCTACCATCTACTTGCTGCTCTACAGCAAGCCTAACATATGCTTTACATGCTACTCTTATAACATATACTTCACCTTAGTTGTATGCGTGCACACACTTACCGATGTCTTGACTAAGACTTCCTAGCTTCACACTAATTTTTTTTTTAAGTAAATACTACATACTTACACATGGATACTGCTTTTCATCCATCAAACGACTATGTGATAGCTAAGTATTTTATACTACTTATCAGTGTAAATATACACTCAATGTACTTTCGAACCTACTAGAACTAAGTACATCCGCGAATGCCTATCATAGGGCATTACGAGCACAAACACATTGCAACAATCATATGTTGGCAATAAACACACATGTTGCAAGTCTTGCATGGGCGGATTTACAATACATTTGCTGTGAAAACTTGAATCATCATCTACAAAAGCTGAAGTTCAGCAACTTTCTCTACATTCATCAAGTTCTCTTCCGAAACTCTCATTGTTAAAAATCTATGATTCTAACCCAGTGTGGATTATTCTTTCTTTTCCACACATACGAGTGTTTTGTCAGAAATTCTTAAGTAGGATGATTGACAACGTCTTTATTTAAATAAATTGGGACGCCTTTTTATTTAAATAAAGAAATTGTGAATCGCCGAACCATAAGTTTATAATTCTTTATTTACATCGTTTGGGACGCCTCTCCATGTAAATAACGAATTATAAATAAGTGGGCTTATTTATATCCGATAAGACAGGAGTATTCTACTTGTTTTCAAGTGGTTTTCTATGCAAATGCATAACATAGAAAATGTATAGACAAATCTTCAGTCAAAGTATTTGAGTACAATCTTCCCTTCTCCAAAATTTGCAATCCCAAAAGTTCGGGACACTTTTGACATCAATAAGATTTTCCTATGCTGGAATATCTCAAGAAGAAATCCGAAATTGGATTTTTCACAAGCCGGAGACGTTTATCAACTGGTAATACTATTACCTCGTAGAAATCTCCCTTAAATGACGCAGCAAGGATGATAAACCTTCTAGTTCAAGGTCAACATTATTCAATACATACTTGGGGACGATAAAATCTTCCATACATATATCTTGGGGAAACATTGCACTCATTTTCTCAAAGACTTTAAACATCAGTTTGCGTGCTCTCTAAATCCGTGACACTAATGTGTAAGGAATTGAATCCCTACTCTTAAGATTTTACTATCCCATACCACAAATTTGTCTCCATTACAATCAAACCCGTGTACGAACCCGAGAATCACAAACACAAATGGAAAACAAAATTTTTTATTGAGACCAACCAAAATTCATACATAACGATATAATCAGCATCGGTAATACTACTATTACAAAAATCACTAGATAAGGTATAGAATCACCGATTGGCTGACTCGCCAAGACAATAAAAATCCCCGCTAAAATTACGAGAGCAAGAGCCAATGCGGGATGTAACCTCTTGAGCGCTCTGTACGATAAAAACAAACAAGTCTTATTACACAATCGTTAGCAAAACAATAAATACTTAGCCTAACACAATACTATTACCCCCAAGCCTTGTCCACGCAAATGGCAAGAGCCACCAGTGGAACGACAAATATTAAGATTCCGAACAAGAGTGCGAAATACTCTTCCGGGGCATAAGCTAAATAAATAGCCGCAACCCCAACATAAACAATCGCCATAGTGGTAATGAAATGCGGCATTTTAATGGTGGCGGCTCGCGGTGGCAATAGCAACAAGGGGTGGAGCTACAGTAATAGTGGTAGCTGGCGAGTGGTAGGTCGAAGACGGGATGACTCGATTTAACCTTTGGAATAATAAAAGGTTCACCGGGGGTGGCCGGATTTAATTGGGAAAGAAAGGGCGGAGAGAGAAAGAGAGAGTAATAATGGAGGAGGTGTGTGTGTTTTTATGTAAAAAAAAAAAATGAAAATTCTTGCCCTTTTATAGTAAGCGAGGGGCTGAACATGGGCATAATCCAAAAATTTAAGAGTCGTGGATAAATATTGAGCGAAGAGACTAAACTTGCCAAATTGGCTGAACTTTTTAGAAAAACACTCCCAACAGAGAAAAATATGAAACGATGAGTGAACAAGTTGTTGTAATGACAAAAACAACTCTTGAAAGTTTGATAGACATTTTGAACACAAGCTCGACATACCCAAGATTCATTAGAACCTTCAGTAAGAACTCGAATTCACGAGGGAACGTGAAAATGAATTCATATCCACATCTTTTCGTATCTCCAACTGATAACATGAGCTGAATGTCGGGACGACATTCAAATAAGGCTGGGAGACTGTAACAAATGGCAATTTTCCATTTGTTAAAACAATAATTAATGATCGGAATGCACGTACTTAAATTATTTTCCGACTTGTGAAAACGAGAGGTTATCTCGTAACGAATAGTTATTATTCAAAAATAACTCAAAAACAAATACGTGGCAAAAACACGGAACGAGCTCACACGCGAACTACGAAAACAAAATACACACAAAATAAACAACTTGGGCTAAAGCAAACACAACCCAACTCTATTAGTCGGACCACTGTTCATCTGAGCCCACCAACAAGGCCCAACTGCCGATTTCTTTTATATTTCTTTTTCTTTGGCTACTCGATCCCACAACCCCAACTTTGGACCTCGATATCTCTCTATTTTTACGAGCAAAGCATGCGATTCTTTTTGTCACTCGATAAACAACCTGGCCAAGTTTTGATATGTCGAATATCACCCTATAGCATCAACGTTTGATATGTGAAATAAAGCCAAAGTGATTGACAATCACACACTTTTTACGATTTGACAAATTTTGTCAAAACCATTCAAAACAACCTATAATCGATTTTAACCATTTTTGATGACCACTAGACATCTAAAGGAAGATGCTAAGTGCATTTTTATCACCTTGGACTATGTCATAACGTCGGATGTAAAAGTAACCATGTCGACACATATAAAACTTTGTAAAAATCCTCACCGACACTCATTCTGGTAACGTCTCCTCACATTTCCTCAAAAGTACCATACGTCAGGAAAATTCAACCAATAATTATGTCATACACTGTGGAAGCATATTGTATGTCTGAAAAGTTCACATTATTTACTCCTAGGCAAAATACGTACAAATCGAAACATATCTATCACCTTTCGAATTGTCAAATCAACTGACCCATCAATAATAGCAAACTCAACTATTTTTATATTCTATGGCATGTAAAAGTTAGGTTCTTGCCCCCTGCTCTTATACCACTTTCGGCTCTAATAAATACTACCGAGTAGTACACCTCTTTCATCACCACTCAATCTCAAACACATCAAAAAGTATTACTACCCACTACACAACACTTTGGCAAAGCATAGAAGGCCAGAGCAGAAGGAAATGATCGGGTTCTAAAGTTTGAAGTCGACTGGAGTATATAAGTGCTATACGTTTTGAAGTTGAGCAAGTCTCTTCGTTTTCTGCTTCGTTTCATCGACTCACACTTATTCTATTATCCTTGTAAGTCTCTCTAACACTTATCCAACTCATATTAACGTAAAGATTCAAACCATGCATGATTTTGTTCGAACATGCGAAATGCTATACATATAAATACGTATTTATTATGACGTTATATACATATCTATGGTGTGTCGAATTCAACAACATCACAATACGTCTTATAAGAACTCAAGCGAAGTCAAAACCAAACAAATAAAGTCAAAACGGGTTTAAAGATATAGAAAATATTTCTAAGTAATTTTGGTTAAAACCCATTCGAACCACCCTCTAAACGCCTCAACTATTTTCGATATCATACATATAACGTAAGGGTATTTTTGCATGAATAAATTGTCAACCTAGCAGTCTTCAACGTTCATTTTTGGTTATACCCATCATAAGCTCTCGAAAGCTCTTAAAATGGTATGATATATATACCACTCGACTGATGTAAAGACTTGGAAAATTTTGCGAGTTTTTCAGATTTAAAATTTACGCGAGTAGCTCAACTCAAGAAATTTTTACATTCAAAGTTTACATGTAACATATATATATTTTTGCACCTCTCGTTAGTAGACCTAACAAACTAAACTTTTCGTGTTTTAAACATGTTCCCATAACCTCGGTTCGACACTTAAATCCATCCATTTAGTTTCGACAAAAACTGCCTAACACTACATACTATATAACTTATTTTTTTACAGAAATGTATAAATCCGGTTTTGGGCTAAGTCAAGCCCAACAAGACCTGGCGAATTAACAGCCCACTGGGCCCAAGCTAAACGTTTTTAGAATCACAAAAATGACCCAAGTTCAGGCCCAAAAGTACCTTCATGCCCTCGCCTCTAATTTTCTTAAAGGGCCTTTAAATGCCACGTTAATAAGCCCATTGAGCTAAAAAAAAAGTTGTTTTCTGGAAAAAGCAATTGAAATAAGCTTTAATAATCTTCTATAAGCTACGAGAATTTTTGTAGAATTTTCACCACATTTTAGTGTATTTTGGACTAAAAATGCAAACAATTTCACCCCGAGGGACTAAAACTGCCAAGTTGGTAAAACAGGGGCTGGAACATAAATACAGAATTTTGGGGATAGAAAACGACATTATATTAAAGTATGAACTCAGATTGTCATTTTGGATAATTATAGGGTCAAAAATGTAACTTTTATAAACCAAGGACTAACGATGCAACGCAAACACCGTTAGGGTGTAAAATGTAAAAACAGTGAAAGTTCTAGAATCACACAGAAACATTACTACATTTCATTTACACTCCTCATTTTACACAACTCACCCTCACCTCTCACACTGTGTTATTTCAAACACAAACTTATTAACAATACGTTATATTTATATATAACGACTCTTAAACAACACAACTCAATGTTTCGTTTCACGCATTTCGAGACAACGATACTATGATTCTGAATCATAACAACAAGATAATATTATTAATAAATTATTTTTGAACTTTAAACATTTTAAGCATATCACACGCACATCACCGACCAAAACATCATACGATTTCTCATATCACATTCGTTATTCGTGCTGAGATGAATTCTCAAACATTATTGTTATTCAGGTCATGTGAGAAGCTATTTCCGAAATCTCAATTGAATTTACATTTCAGTGAATCCACTTTTACCATTGTCGCTATCGCATCAGGTGAGTTCATAACCCCTACTTTTACCGATTTTCTAACTGTTTTGGGGAGAATACATGCTCGTTTTAAACATACTAAATGACTGTTTTATTTGAAATCTGTGAACTGTTCACTCAATATCTGACTACTGAGCTATTATTTGAATTAATTATTTGAAGACATTATGTGATTGATTGATATGTAACCCCACTCTATTTGAACTTGTTTTACAACTGGGGTGAGAAACTTGCAAAGCTTTTATGGACCATTACTATTGTTTTATCAAAACTATTACGTGGATTAGCCAAAGCCCTATTATGTCCCCTATGCCCAACTCATGAACCGTTAATTCCTGCTGGGAAGCGCGAATGTTATAAATAGATCTATTGGGAGTAACGTCCCCGTTCGGGTTGACCGGATAGGCAAACGAACGTATACCATGTCGAAACTACAAGTGTCTGGGATAAACACTTGTCGTGCCCTAATATATAACATGCTTCTAGATGCATGCACACTGTTATAGCTTCGGTTGCATGACTTAGTGCTATCGTAATAGACTATATTTTTATATGACTCGCATGGGTTGCGATACTCATATACCTAACTCATGGTCCAACTACTAGCGTAATAAACTATTTTATTTGGGTTGCATACCCTACTCTTGGTCTACAACTATAATCTTGATATGAGGTAAAATTGTATTTTTATAACATTGTGAGCGACACAATGGTCACAAAACTCTTATTGAACTCACAGTATCTTTACTGCTTTTTCATAAACCTATGAACTCACCAACCTCGTGTTGACACTTTTTAGCATGTATTTTCAGGTATTAAGCAATAGCACACTACTCAAGGCTTTTGGCATGGCATGGCATGGTCATAGAAGACTCTGATATATTCGGGACCACTTGAAATCTTTTATGGGCTTATATTTCCACATTGTTTTTGAAACATTGTAAACAAATCTCTTTTGAATATGAAATCTATTTTTAAATGGTTGAGATAAAACCATACTTTATACTTTGTGTTGTGATATCAATTTAGTAGCACCCAAACATGTATGCTTCCGCTAAACCAGATTTTGGGGGTGTTACAGCTATGGCTATAAGATTCCTAATAGCTCTAATATCGGCTACAGGAGAAAAAGTCTCCTCATAGTCAATACCGTATGTTTGGGTAAAGCCTTTAGCCACCAAACGAGCTTTGTAGGTGTGTACTTTGCCATCCATGTCTGTCTTCTTTTTGAAGAGCCACTTACTCCCAACTACCTTAGCATTGGGAGGAATGTCTAATTCAATCCAGACTTTGTTATCTTTCATGGATTGCATTTCCCCATCCATGGCTACCTGCCATTTGTCCTTTTCAGGACTATTAATGGCATCCCTACAACTAGTTGGCTCATCAAGATCCCCTAGTTTAGTTTCCTCACACTCCATGTTTAAACATAGACGTTGAGGTGCCTTTGTAGATCTTGAAGATCTACGGATGGGAACCACTTCAACTTCAGTTGGAGGACCTAAACTTTCAGGTTCCACAGGAAGTGTGTTAGTGCTTTCAGAAGGTGACGTATTGATGAAGTGAAAAGTGTACCGCTTTTAGGGGGTCATTTAAGCCCTAAATCGTATTTATTTGATCAAATATTGCCCTAAATCGTTCCTTTTGTCATTTTAGGTACTTTGGAGAAGAAATCTGGAAAAGAAAGCATTTTGGACGTTTTTGGAGCATAAAAGTGAAGAAAATGATAAAGTCTCAAAATCGGCTGAAAAGTACCTTTGACGGCGTCAGTAATTTCCCCAGACGGCGTCATGGCTTGGCAAAAAGTGGTGGATGTGAAAATTATTCATGATAAGCCAGAGAATTTTGCATGAGAAATCTGACGGCGTCACCCTTTAATGTGATCAAGGTCGTCACGGTTTAAATTAAAGTGGGACGGCGTCAAGCCTTATTCTGACGGCGTCAAGCCTTGATAAGCCAGAACGGATTTTGGAGCACTAAAGAGGGACGGCGTCAGGAAGGCCATCCGGGAACCCTAAAAGCGGCGAGGTGACGGCGTCAGGATCTACAACGTGACGCCGTCAGACCTGAAACTCTATATATAGTTTTGCAATTTTTTGTCATTAGGGTGGAACTTTGTGTGTGAAAAACCCTAAGACGATTTTAGCAGCTTTTTCAAGGCTTTTTGCCTTGAGATCTTCCATGTTACATTGAATATAAGTTATCAATTAATCATTCAATATGTCTATGTGTTGTTTGATTCTATCTTGTTCTTGTCTTTTGTTTAACATGCTAGGCTAGGTTTTCTTTGTGTTTGCTTAGATCTAATGAAACCTAGCTATTGATTATTGGTTATTAGTGTGTTATTAGTTGTATTGGATGATTGTTCATCTATTTTAGGCTTAAGAAAACTGGCTAACTTCCTATTCGGTAACTTGCTTGAACGTCTTAAGAAACATGAACCAATGCGTACTAAGGTTTTTATGGTTGTATTTAATGCATGAGCGAATTCTAGTGATCCCATGTTAGGAGCTTCTTAGCCGGCTCGACATAGAAGTGAAGTAGGAGCTCATAGAGTTGGGGAAGTACGTACGCCACCCCACGATTGGTATTAAGGAATACACCCATCATCCACGCAATTAATACACACTAATCAACCGGTAAAAGATAGTTAGGGAGTAAGGAAATCTAAGTAAACACATTTCTCTCCATATAAGTTTCACCAACCTTTTCATTTTCTGTTATTTTTTTATTTGCATTCGTAGTAATTTGGGTTAGTTGACTAGCAACTAATTCCGCCCACTCTTTCAAACCCGAGATTTTACTTGCTTTCATAAAATTATAAAAAAATATAAAAAGAATCTTCCCTCACCCTTAGACCTATTAGAATAGTTTTTCATACCTAACGAACACTATTCCCTGTGGAGAACGATCAATCCCCCGTACTTACCACTACACTATACTACATCGGTCAGGTACACTGCCTGGTGGGGTTGTAAGCCTCTTGAGATCCCTCGAGAGGTAAAACCTGTTGTAAGGTTGCAAAACCACGCATCAAGTTTTTGGCGCCGCTGCCGGGGAATAGTTATTGTTTAGGTTGAATTTTTATTTTGTAGGTCTACTCACTAGATTCCTTTCTAGTGAGATTTTTATTTTATTTTTCTAGGTTTTCTTTAGTCTATCTTTTTTTTCTTCGTTTCTTTGTTCGTAACCATTACCATCCGACATCATGGAAGGTGGTAATATCCTCGATCCCAACAACCCACCACAACAACCACCACCTCCTAGAGCCCGTACTTTAGGAGAGTACTCCCGTCCTAGCCACCATGGCTATCGAAACACCATTGAGCTCACTCAAGGAGCCAATGTCACTCCCTTGCGATCCGACACCATCCGGTTGGTGCAAAGCGGATGCGCATTCCATGGACTTCGTTCCGAAGATCCTAACCAACATCTCAAGGACTTTCTCAAAATCGTTGATTCTATAGACCTTGATGTTGCCACTCGAGAGACGACCCGACTGCGTCTTTTTCAATTCTCTTTCTGGGACCAAGCTAGTCAATGGCTAGAGCGTCAACCCGCAGGATCCATCACCTCTTGGGATGATCTCACCACTCGCTTCCTTGCTCAGTTTTTCCCACCGGGAAGAACTACCAAGCTAAGGAATGATATCTTGATGTTCCAACATTGTCAAGGCGAAACCCTCTACGAGGCATGGACTCGATTCAAGGACTTACTCCAAAAAGTCCCTCACCATGGCATAGAACTTTGGCTCCAAGTCCAAATCTTCTATGACCATATCAATCTCTCCATAAGGCAAATCATTGACCAATCGGCCGGTGGTAAGCTACGTGATCTAAGTGCGGAACAATCATGGGCTCTCCTAGAGGATCTTGCTCTTTATGACAACGAAAGTTGGAGTGATCCCCGTGATTTGAATAAAACGGTCAAGGCAATATCTTTGCCTTCGAACAAATCAAGCACTTCCGACCGTAGGATCATAGAACTTGAAGACCAAGTCAAGTTTCTCATGAAATCCTACGAGGCTCCTAAACCTTCAAGCCAAGTGAACAAAATCACTTCTTCATGTGAATTATGTAGTGGTCCCCACGACACTCGTGATTGCATGGAACTCCCCGAACAAGCTTTTGTGGACTACGCATCCTCGCGTACCGACGGAGCGGGAGACAAGTGGTACACTTTCAAACCCGAGCCAAACCGCTACGGTGATTCATACAACCCCTTATGGAAAAATCACCCGAACCTTAGGTGGAAACAAAACCAAAATGCACAATAAACCAATTCTTCCAACCCACCTAATCGTTTCCAATCAAGCGGTTCCAACTCGAACCGTACTTTCAACAACAATCCTTCCGGAAATGGTAGTACCGATAACTTTGAAGGATTGATGTCTCAATTTATGGCATCTCAAGAAGCTCGTTTAGCCAAGTTTGAAGCCGATTTCAAACAAAAACAAAGCGAGATGACCAATAAGATTGACATTTTGTTGAAAGCCCTCAATGACCGAGAAATGGGAGCACTCCCTAGCAACACGGTCAAGAACCCGAAACTAAACGTCAACGCTATTTCATCGGTTTCGTCTCCTAGTTCTTGTCCACAATATTATTCGGTCAATTCCATGAGCACGTGTTTCAAACAAACCCAAGTCGTAGTTGAAACACCTCCCACTCAAAACCTTGACGAAGAATTCAAGGAGCTCCACCTTGAAAGTCCGGTTATTGATGTGTTGGATGAGAAGAAGCTCAAGTTAGGCGAAAAAGGGACCGCCTTTGTTCAAAACAAGCTACCTAAGAAGTTAGATGATCCGGGCTTATTTGTTCTACCTTGCAAGATCGGTAATTCGGAGGCTTATGACACATTAGCCGATCTTGGATCAAGCCTTAACCTACTTCCATTACCTCTCTACACCTCTCTAAAACTAGGAAAACTTGAAGAAACCGAGGTGATAATAGGTTTAGCGGATGGGAGTGTTGCTTACCCGGTTGGAGTAGTCAAGGACGTGTTAGTACACATAGGAAAACTAACCATTTTAGCCGATTTCCACGTCCTTGATATGGTTAGCGACCCTACATGCCCCTTGTTGATAGGTAGAGGATTTTTGGCGACCGCTAGTGCTATGATTGATTGTAAGGAATCTAAGATAGCGGTAGGAGAAGGAGATACTTGGTCAGTCTATGATGTGAAGAAACATGCCTATGATACTAGTGATGAACCAACACCCCATTGGTTAGAAGTAAATAGGAGACCATCTAGATATGGACCTTGGATCGATAGAGACTTCATAGGACCCCAACGCCCATTTTACCTAGAAGAGGACTTTGTTAACCGAACACATACGGTAGAGCAACTCTTGGCTAGGGACACCGAATTGGATCCGTTTGAAGACCCTCTAGTTTTTAGTAGGATGATTGATTTCCTAGGAGTTTTGCCAATTAACCTAGGGATGAATAAGTGGAATTGTGAGGACGATGATCATAAGTGGGATTGGGACAAACCACCCAAAGATGGAGATGGGTCATGGCATATTAAGATGACATTGTATGACCCGGATGGAGAGAAGTTTGAAAAGATATATTGTACTAAGCGAACCAATAGGAAACTTCAATCCAAGCTTAACCCTAAATACGTCCTCGATGACGAGCTCACTTATATAGGGTAGAAGGACTTTGAGTCTAGCTACAAGACTCGTTAATAAAGAAAAGCGCTTCTTGGGAGGCAACCCAAGTTTTATTTGCTTTTTGTGTTTATTTATTTGTTTGTTTGATTTTATTTGTTTCCATATGTATGTTTAAATTTTATTATTATTGATTCATGTTCAAAAACTAATTTGTGAAAATGCTTTATCTTGTTTTTAACTTCGTCTTAACTACATATAAAGGTATTTTGCAAAAGTTAAGTGTAAGGGAAATCCAAACCGGTTTATTAGAACATAAATGAACATGAATCGTAATAATAATAAATTAACATACATATTAGTATTTGTTTGAGTCAAATGCTTGTATCGAGTCATAATGATGTTTTGCAGGATTTCCAGGAAGTAAGGTATAGTTTTTTCCAAAATTTTTCCGGAAAATTAACATGAGATTTCTGTCAGATCATTTCTGATGGCGTCAGGATTTACAACCTGACGGCGTCAGGTTTAATTTTATGAAAATTTTTGAAAGTTTTGTTTTCATAAAAAGTTTTTATTAAATCTATAACTTATAATCTCCAGGAATCTGCAAAATTATCATTCCACAAGCATTATATCCTTATATATAGAGTTTATCCCGCCGATGTTATGCAGGTTTTCGTGTTTGTTTTCTCAGGTTTAACAGGTTATTTTGGACAAGGAAATGTTTGTTGGATCAAGCTTTTGGTGATGCATTAGACATAAAGCTTCTACATTCTCTTGGAAGAAGATTTAACCGTGTTACCACATTATCCACCGAGCGAATCAGGGGAGTATTTGATTTCATTCTTTTACCTTTTTACTTTTACATCTTGTTATTTGAACATTGGGGACAATGTTCATCTTAAGTGTAAGGGGGGGTAAAGTACGATACTTTAGAAAATGCAATTGCACTTGATTTTTGTTTGTTTAATAGTAGATGTGTAATAAAACTGAGATAAATACCTGTTAGGGCAATTTTAGTGCCAAATTTAAAATTTTTTACAACATTTAGGAGTGAAACTTTGATCTTAACGAGCGTCTCACGGATAGGAGTTATATGACTAGCACAAAAACCGTACCACTAAAAAATTTTTCCACCCCCAAATATGTGAGGTTCGCCCCTAGAATTGGTAGGAAAAGCATTTATGCTATGATGTGTGTACCGGTAGCACTTAGATTCTAGAACTTGCGTTAGGACCATTCCGAGGCCACAAGTGAGACTACATTCGTGTAGTTAGATTTACTACATGATAAGAGGCATTAGGATTAACCCATTGTTTTACACTTGTGTTTTTGTTATAATTACGTTGGCTACATTGGTCAAGTAATTCTCCCACACCCTTTGCGTTGTACTCATTTTTAGTACACGATACCCCTAGTACACCCCTCAGAGCCTATCTTTTCGTTTCGACCTTTAAGCATTTTACTTAAAGGAAGAATTTGTTTACACCCCACTAAAATGTACACCCAAATCGCCTTAGCCTACCTTGTATGCACTCATTTTTAGTGCATTATTGTGACAACATTTGTTTAAACCCAAGTTAATTATCTAGTTGATTACATGGTTGCTAAGTCGAGTCATATCCTTGTACATATTGTTTTGGGACGATTGGGACTCATGGGTAAAGTACTAGTGTAATGGAGTAATGGGGAAGAACATCATTTATTACCCCCATATGTGCTAAATATTTTTAAAAGTACTCCAAGTGTTTCGATTATCTTAATTCGAGTCATTAGAATAGTTATTTGTAAAGTTATGTAAAAGTTCAAGTGTAAGGGGAATGCAAAGCCCCTATGATGTATTATTTTGGATGGTAGGGCAAGAGTGTATTAAAAAAAAAAAAAAAAAAAATCAAGAAAAATACAAAAAAAAAAATGAGAAAAAGAAAAATAGAAAAAACATACGGACTACCATCCCGTTTTATTTTATGTTTATTTTATGTTTTTGTTATTTTCTTTCATTAGCTTAAATTGAGTCGAGTCTTGGCTTAGCAACATTGTATAGTACATGTAATTAATCAAGATCTTTAACTCGCCACCAGTAAAATATCCCTTATCCAACAAAACCGTGTTTATCATATCCCTACACCAAACGTTATAACCCGTTTAAAAGGCCTCTTTGATAGTTTATCTTAGGTGCTTACGCTTAGTGGAGGAGGTTTTTGATCCTTTCCCAAGCCTATGGTAATCTATTTGCTATGACAGGTTGTGAGAGATATAATCCGTTTTCATTTATGAGATTTATTTTGATGACACTTGAGAGATGTGAGTATCTAAACACTACTTGTGAGGTGCTAGTCTGTAATCTCCGTGCTTATTATGATTAAAGTGGAACGAATATTTGTTGTAATTACTTTTATATTAGTGTTAAATGACCCCTAACTTGTATTTTGATTAGAATAAAAGTGCGTTTGCTTGAGGACAAGCAAATCTCAAGTGTAAGGGTATTTGATGAAGCGAAAAGTGTACCGCTTTTAGGGGGTCATTTAAGCCCTAAATCGTATTTATTTGATCAAATATTGCCCTAAATCGTTCCTTTTGTCATTTTAGGTACTTTGGAGAAGAAATCTGGAAAAGGAAGCATTTTGGACGTTTTTGGAGCATAAAAGTGAAGAAAACGACAAAGTCTCAAAATCGGCTGAAAAGTACCTTTGACGGCGTCAGGAATTTCCCCAGACGGCGTCATGGCTTGGCAAAAGTGGTGGATGTGAAAATTACTCATGATAAGCCAGAGAATTTTGCATGAAAAATCTGACGGCGTCACCCTTTAATGTGATCAAGGTCGTCACGGTTTAAATTAAAGTGGGACGGCGTCAAGCCTTATTCTGACGGCGTCAAGCCTTGATAAGCCAGAACGGATTTTGGAGCACTAAAGAGGGACGGCTTCAGGAAGGCCATCCGGGAACCCTAAAAGCGGCGAGGTGACGGCGTCAGGATATACAACGTGACGCCGTCAGACCTGAAACTCTATATATAGTTTTGCAATTTTTTATCATTAGGGTGGAACTTTGTGTGTGAAAAACCCTAAGACGATTTTAGCAGCTTTTTCAAGGCTTTTTGCCTTGAGATCTTGCATGTTACATTGAAGATAAGTTATCAATTAATCATTCAATATGTCTATGTGTTGTTTGATTCTATCTTGTTCTTGTCTTTTGTTTAACATGCTAGGCTAGGTTTTCTTTGTGTTTGCTTAGATCTAATGAAACCTAGCTATTGATTATTGGTTATTAGTGTGTTATTAGTTGTATTGGATGATTGTTCATCTATGTTAGGCTTAAGAAAACTGGCTAACTTCCTATACGGTAACTTGCTTGAACGTCTTAAGAAACATGAACCAATGCGTACTAAGGTTTTTATGGTTGTATTTAATGCATGAGCGAATTCTAGTGATCCATGTTAGGAGCTTCTTAGCCGGCTCGACATAGGAGTGAAGTAGGAGCTCATAGAGTTGGGGAACTACGTACGCCACCCCACGATTGGTATTAAGGAATACACCCGTCATCCACGCAATTAATACACACTAATCAACCGGTAAAAGATAGTTATGGAGTAAGGAAATCTAAGTAAACACATTTCTCTCCATATAAGTTTCACCAACCTTTTCATTTTCTGTTATTTATTTTATTTGCATTTGTAGTAATTTGGGTTAGTTGACTAGCAACTAATTCCGCCCACTCTTTCAAACCCGAGATTTTACTTGCTTTCATAAAATTATAAAAAAATATAAAAAGAATCTTCCCTCACCCTTAGACCTATTAGAATAGTTTTTCATACCTAACGAACACTATTCCCTGTGGAGAACGATCAATCCCCCGTACTTACCACTACACTATACTACATCGGTCAGGTACACTTCCTGGTGGGGTTGTAAGCCTCTTGAGATCCCTCGAGAGGTAAAACCTGTTGTAAGGTTGCAAAACCACGCATCACGTATCTTCATGATCATTTTTGTCACACCCCGAAAATCAGGTCTAGCGAAAGCATACATGTCACTGGGGTGGAACATAATTGGTATCACAACGCATGATACAAGGAACGGTTTTACCTCAATCATTTAGAATAAAATCTTAAACAAAATGTTGAATTTACATTATTCAAAGGTAGTGCGGAAATAGGCCCATAAAATAAGTAAAGCGGTCCCAAAAATAATTATCAGAGTCGTCTATGACCATGCCCCTTGCCAAGCGCCTCCAGAAACAAGTTATCACCTTAGACCTGAAAATACATGCTAAAAGGGTCAGCTTACGCTGGTGAGTTCATAGGTTTGTAAAATAAACCACGAAGCTGTGAATAATGAAGCGTAGGACAACAGTGAACATGATATACAAATGTGAGCACATAACAACTAGCAACAACTGAACCTCAGACTACAAACACGCATAAATGATCCACACATAGTTTGGGTGCCACTTCCCAAATGATATACTGGGTGCCACTTCCCAAAATGTTACTGGGTGCCACTTCCCAAAATGTTACCAGGTGCCACTTCCCAAATGATATACTGTCAATGCATAACTGAATAGTTGCACACGTTCAAGCCAAGTCACACAAATTGAATTCACACAATAAGGCACATATTGCAATCAAACACACATATTGTCCCAAATCACGAAACTAGTAGATCACAGCATGAAAGCATTCAAAAGCATTGAGTTTAGTTAAAAACGAGCATGTACTCTCCCCCAAAATAGTTATAAAACCGGTAAAAGTAGGGGCCATGAACTCACCTTAGCCATAGCGATGCAAGATCACAACTGACACAACTGGCATCGAGACGCAAAACATAACAATCTCAAGACGTACTGCACAACGGTTCCAAGATATACAAGCACAATGGTACACAACGGTCTAGAATCGGCACAACCTAATACGCATACGGTTATCTCAAAATACGTCTCGCAAAGTAATAAAGTCTATAAAAGACAACGTGTCGTAGTTTTCGTGGATTACTCGATTTCAAAACTTATCAAAAGCTTAGTTTCAACGTTTCGTGTGGTGTGGTAAGAAAACATAGACTCGACATACAACTCACACCAAAAAGAATAGACATCGACAAACTTAAGAGATTACTGACGAGAACTCAAACCAAGGAAGACAACTCTAGAAGTTAACGACCAATAAACACATTAAATAACTCAGTTTGTACGTTTTGACATTTACCCCGTTATCCCTAAATAATTTGTATAAAACATAAACGTTTTATAATAAAAATGAGTTTAACTAATAAAACTAGTTTTCCCGAGTCGTCGAGACTTGGGTTAATCAAAACTGGAATTACAATATTTAACAAGTTTATGTCTCGTTATTATTCTTGTAAATATTAGTTTTGGTTTTATTGAAGATTTTTGTGTCTGTTCCGAGTTTAATATATTAAAGTCTTTTCGAGTTTAATATATTATACCGTCTCGAGTCTCAAAATGTTCAATAAGTCCAATATCTAATGTTGTACATCCAATAATGATCCATAATTATCCAATGTCCAGATAAAAAAATCAAATCCGTATTCAAATCCAAGTCCGAATAATATTTTCCAAGTAACCAAAACGTACCAAGTATAATTGTCAATTCCAAATATATATCCAAAACTTATTAAAGTATACCTCGTCAAAATAAATAAACAACCCTATTAGTCAATTATATTTTACACATCAACATGTAATCAAACATACCTTAAATGTTATAAACATACACACCCTTTTAGAATTTTGCTTGTGGGCTTGGCCCGCTATAAACCAAACGCACCCTTTAGTGGGCTATAGGCCCAATTCAGATCCAACACAACACATAATCATGAACATAGATGCAAGCACAGATACACATATGAGCACAAGCTGAAAACACCCTGCGTGGGATTTTGTTGAGTTGAGACACACGACACAAACGAGGACCACACCGAGACTAAGCAATGTAACTCCACTAAAAATAATATCCAACTCCAAACCAAACCTGATACGTGACCAAGTAACTAAAAGGAAACGAAATAAGCTTAAAAAAAAAAAAAAAAAAAAACTCTTGGTTTACTCTTGTGAATTGAATCAGGAACAAACAAACTCACCCTTATCAATATCAATTCACCCTAGTGGCCATTTCACTAAACCAGGACAAACAAGCACTCTAATCGGTTTTTACCATTTTTAATCGAATCTAACCACACGAATAAGTTTCCAAAACAAGTTTATATCCAATTAAGCATAAATTGGCCAAAAGTGTTGATAAGTGGCCTTTTGTAATATTTAGTCACACAAAGCATGTTTGTTTTGGTTATTTAGTCACATACAATTAAGCATAAAGTGGCCAAAAGTGTTGATAAGTGTGACCATATGCTGTTTAAAGTGAAGAAAATTGTATTTTGTGTGTCTATTGATCATCCAATGGCCACTTGAATTTTATGTTTGTGTGGCCTTTTGTAATATTTAGTCACACAAAGCATACTTGTTTTGGGTATTTAGTCACATACAATTAAGCACAAAGTGGCCAAAGGTGTTAATAAGTGTGACCATATGCTGTTTAAAGTGAAGAAATGTGTATTTTGCGTGACTATTGTTCATCCAATTGTCACATGAATTTTTAGTTTGTGTGGCCTTTGGTACTATTTAGTCACACATCGAATTAAACAAAGAGTGACCAATAATGTTGCAGCAGAGTAGCTACTGCTAGTACTAAGGTAGTCTTGCTGAAGCAGAGTTACTACTGCTAGTACTCTGCTAGTGCTGCTGGAATGAGTATATATATTATATATAAAAAAATATTAAAAACCACAAGAAATTTCAAATTAAATAAACTCGAATGTATATAACTGGACAGAATATACAATTGTAACGCCGTACTTAATTAATCAAATATCTAAAGACTTTTGAACCTTCACCCCCTTACTAGCAGTTTGCCTTAAGTCGTTAGCAGATATATATTGTTTCTTCGATGGTGCCGTTGGTACACATTTAGTCACATGGTTTGTTGGTGTAACCTGTAGTAAACAAAATACTCTTCTATCAAACATTGAATTACATATGAATAATTATATATATGTAGGTTGAAAAAACACATGTACGTACCACCTCTTCAATAATAACTTGATCCTTTGGCCATGCAACGAAACTTCCTTCGACATTCTTGTTGGGAATTATCTTATGGTACAAGTGAAGACAGAAGACAGACTTTGAAGATCAAGTGAAGACAGACTTAAGTCTGGTCGTGTCAATATTAAGTCTGGTAGACTTAAGTCTGGTAGTTGTATATGTTAAGTCTGGTCGTATGTTAAGTCTGGTTTTGTAAAGTCTGGTTGAGTAATTTTAGGAAAGTTTGTTAAGTTAGGAAAAGATATAAACCGTGTTAGGTATCTTTATAGAAGATACATAGATATCTTTTCACACATTTTGATGTAACCTAGGGTTTCCTTCAAGTATAAAAGGAACCCTAAGAGTATTAGATAGAAACGGGTTTTGTGCAAGAGTCATTGTAATCGTGTGTTAGCATTACAAAGGAATATATGAAGTTAGTGAATACTGGTGTTCATTGTTCTTGTTAAATTCCGCATTAACATTAACAATCTTATAGAGTCTTCTCAATTAGTTCGATTTGGATTTATTCAAGTCGGCTACTAAGTTTCTTAAAGGCTACTTAGAGATCCATAATTTGTGGACCAACAAGTGGTATCAGAGCCTTTAGAGAGACTCTGAGTTTGTTGAACACTTAAATCACATACAACACACATCTGCCTTAACTGCCATAATGTCTGGAGAAGAGACACCAAAGCATGATGGTTTCTCATACCATGATAGCGATTCTGAACAATCTGTTCAACATGAAGAAAAACCTGAAAGTTCCCAAACACAACCTATCCCTGCAACCACCACTATCTCAAATATAAAACTCCCTATCCTTAAAAGAGAAGAGTATGATATTTGGGCGATGGAGATGGAACACTATCTTGAGTACATCGATAGTGAGGTGTGGAAAATTATCCAGAAAGGAAATTCAAAGAAGAGAGTGACTATTAATAATGGACAGATTAGGATTCTCCCACCTATAAGTGCTGAGGAGATAAGGGTCGTTGAAAAGGAGAAGAAGGCAAGGACTCTGTTGCTGATGGCTCTTCCTAAAGAGCATTTACAAAGGTTTCATAGCATGATTGATGCTAAGGAGATATGGGATGCTATCAAGAAGCGGTTTGGTGGCAATGCTAATTCAAAGAAAATGCAAAAGGCTGTCCTCAAACAACAATTTGAGACATTTAGTGTCTCAAAAGCTGAAGGTTTGGAGAAGGGCTATGACAGATTCCAACATCTTTTGTCACAACTTGTGGTACATGGTGCTGCAGTATCCAATGAGGATGCTAATTAGAAGTTCTTAAGGTCTCTTCCAGCTGACTGGGCTCATGTATCCATGAACATAAGGATGAAAGATGAGGTCGACTCCATGACTCCTGATGACCTGTACAATAATCTAAGGGTTTTTGAACGGGACATCAACAATAACTCTCAGGCTTCTTCAAGTTCAAATGTTGCCTTTGTCTCTCAAGGCAAAGGCAGTACTTATAAACTTAAGTCTGGTAGTACAAAGTCTGGGGTATATGAGACTTCAACCAGAACTGCTTCTTCTGGATTTACTGATGAGGTCATTCATTCCTTTTTTGCTAATCAAGAGGAGGATGATAGTCTCATTAGTGAAGACTTGGAGCAGATCAATGATGCAGAGGTTGAAGAGATGGACATTAAGTGGCATATTGCCATGGTTGCTTTAAGAATTAAGAGGTTTCAGAAGCAATATGGGAGGTCCATCAAATTCAACAACAAGTCTCCTATTGGGTATACAAAAAGGACAGTTGAATGCTACAACTGTCATAAACATGGGCATTTTTCAAGAGATTGTCTAGATAAGAAGACAGGAGATGGGTACAAGAAGGATGATGAAGAAGAAAAGCTGGAAAAGGGCAAGATGGGCATGCTGACATTGGAAAGTGGAGGCATCAACTGGCAGGAACACACAAAGCAGGATGATGATGTTGATCATGCATTGATGGCCATTGGTTCTAATAGTGAGGTATCTCTATGTTCAAAATTATGCACTGACTCTTATAACCATGTTAGAGCATTATGTGATGAGCAACTAAAACTGATAGGTGATCAAGAAGCATAGATATTGGCTTACAAAAATGCTTTACACACCTTAGAGGCACAAAAGAGCACCCTACAAAAACAGAATGCCGATCTTAATGAAAAATTATATTTTGAGGCTAATAAAGTATACGAACATAATGAAAAAATTAAGAGATACAGACAACTTGGCCTTAAAATACAAAAGGAAAGAGATGAGTTAAGAAAAATTGTTGAAAATTGGAATAAATCTAACAACAATTTGGTTAAATGTTGGGATGCTCAAATTAAGTCAAATAAGAAACATGGCTTAGGATATGTGGAAGATGAAAGATATGATATCTTTAAGTACAGGGAAGGTGACTATGAAGGCAAACCATTATATAACAGATTTGTTAAGTCTGGTGACTATAAGGGAGTACCTCATCCATTAGGTCGAGACTATACGTACTCCTCTTGAAAAAGAGGATATAGATGACTCTCTCTTTGTATATGGAAAATATGGTCCCCAAAAGCCTGAGTCTACCACATCAGAGGCAAAGTCTAGTGAGTATTCGACATGTCAAACCAATGACACTGACGGATCCATTGGTAAAGCCTCTGACAATCCTAAGTTTGAGTCTGAATGTGCTGAAAAGGACAGTATTAAGAGTGAACCTAAGAAAAGTGAGCCCTCTGTGACTGAAACAGAACCTAAAACTGACAAACCTAGTTGTGTCAACTCTCCTAGGGAATCAGTAACCATGAATGAATCACCTAAAAGAAGTAGTGCTCATAGGGAAGTTAGGAGTAATTTCACTTATGCTCCTAAAGATGTTTTGTGTATGGTAGTGTATGTCACTTGATTAAAGATTGTGACTTTCATGAGAATAGGATTAAGAGAGAGGCTGAAATTAAGAGAAGGAATGTGAACACTAGTCCTATGACTAGTAAACCAGTATGGACTAATGCCAACAGGATAAACCATGCCAACCATTTTGTTAACAGACCAGCCCAAAATACTACCCGACCAAACATAAGTTCTGGTAGACCAAACACTACCAGACCAAACTTTGTTAGTTCTGGTAGAACACATCTAAAGTCAAGTTTTAGAAATGATAGTTCTGGTAGGCAAAATTTTTATTCTGGTAAGCCTAATGTGAATCCTGGTTATGTGAGACCCTCTCAGCCAATCAACAGATCACAGGTGAAGCAAAGAAACAATTTTTATAAATCTTATTCACCTGTGAGGAGACCAAATGTAAACAATGCAGCAAAACCTTTGAATACAAATGCTGCAAAGGGTCATGGGGGATCAGGAATTGAGACTTCACCATGGGTTTGGGATCCTTTCAAAAATGAGTATACATATAAATCCCAAAACAGCATCAGTGGAGTTGTTTCATATCAGACCTTTAAGTATGTTGGAGGATCCAGGAATACTCAGGCCTGGGTTCCAAAGAGAAATTAATTTCTCTTGATTACTGTGTATAGTGTGTATATTTACCTGTTCTTAGCAATTTTTTTAAGTCTTGTAGCTTAAGTTTAATTCTGGTAGTTTTGAAGTTTATTGTGTCAACTTTTTTGCACCATTGTTTCTTTGTGCATTGTGCCTAACTTTGTTTTGCAGATTGTCAAATTGTTATTACTAATGATTTGACAAAATATTAACACAAGAAACAAGGAAATTTTATTCATTATCAACCAAAGACATTCTAAGATACATTCTAAGATGCCTATTACAAAAGACAAGATCATTCAAAGCTCAAAAACCAGCCTACATCTTCTTCTTTCCTTTGTTCCTCGAATCAGGCATCACCTTCATGGCTCCTCTCCCTGTGACCAGTTCATACACTCTTGGGGATGGAAGCCCTAGAACTTGCATGCTTGGTTTTAGACGAGGTAAAACCCTGGAACTCTTGGATGACACAGCCTTTGAGATCCCATCTTCATCAACATCAGAAGAGCTGCTATCATCCTTGAAAGATGGAGGTGTTGGAAGATCATCTGAAGATTCTTGGTCAGCTTGGGGTTTTGGCTTCATGACTTTGAGATTGGAGTAATTGGGTGGAAAATACTTTCTCCATCCATTACTTCCAGTGTCAGATGATGAGTCAGAAATCTCAAAATCATCTTTCGAATCTGATGAAGAAAGCACAATAGTGGAAATATTTGAAGAACTCATTGCAAATTGTGTTTTTAATCCTTATATGGATTGGTGTTGGTTGACAAAGAGGTTTTATAGGCCTAAGAAGAGTTAATACTCTTCAATGCTAGGTTGGTGGATGAATAAATACCCTGCAGGCACAAAGTTAATTAGTGTTTTAGTATAAAGTTGACTCTTTTTGTGATTTTATTTACTTTCATTCCGATTAAAAAAAAAGTTTACATTTAAGGGGAGGTAATACACATTTAAGGGAGGTTAAATGTAAAATTTTTATTTTTACTAGGATTTGTTTGTAAAGTCGGGTAAACTAGTGAAAAGTTAAATCTGGTTGCTTTATTTGTTCTTGTTTCTTGCTTTTGGAACTAACATTTGCAGAAATTCATGGATGTGGATGGATCAAGGTCACATTATTACTCAATAGATTGTGTAAGTCGATGTTTTTGCTAAAGTTTGGTAAGGTATGAGTTAAGTCGAGTAGATTATTTTTAAGTCTGGTAGTGAAAAACAGAGTAATTAAATTTTTACCGTTAGGTCTGGTCTGTCAGACTAATTATTTTTATCTAAAATGTTACCGTTGAGTATTTTTCGGTAATAAGATGTATATAAGGAGAATATTGATCAAATTTTGATCACTTTTATCTTTATTTATGTCTAAATTTAAAAAGCAATATTTTCGGTAACTACTCTGTTTCTCATCTACTATTTCATCAAAACTCTAACCCGAATTAACTCATCACTTCATCCATGGCTGCTCTAAATTTCATTGACAAACACAACCAAGTTGGGTTCTTGAAGAAACCTGATCAAAGTAAGGGGTTTGAACAAATTGTGGACTTCATGCGTGGATCACACATTCGGTATGCCTTACTTCATAGTCCTACTATTTATGTGTCCCTTGTCAAGCAATTTTGGGGGTCTGTTACCTCTGATACTCTTGATGATGGGACACCTTGTTTAAGGGAGACTATTAACACCCATGATTTCACTATCGCTGAAGCCTCCATAAGGAGTAGTCTCCAATTGGATGATGCTTCAGGGGAGTTTGATCTGCAAAGACAAGACATTTTGAATGGCTTACAAGCCATTGGTTACCCCACTGATGGTACTTTTACCTTTTGGAAAAACTCTTTCACACCTCAGTGGAGGTTTTTAGTTCACCATATACTCCAATGCCTTAGTCCCAAAAGTGGTGGATGGGATCAATTTGGAAGCAAAATTGCTTCTGCATTGGTCTGTCTATCCACTGGAAGGAAATTTAATTTTTCTAAACTAATTTTTGAAGGCTTGGAGAAAAATGCTAAAGACCCAAAGTTTCTAATGTATCCAAGATTTTTACAAATGATTTTGAACTATGAAACTGAAAATAGGGCTTAAGTGCACATAAGCATTGCTTTCACAAATAAGCTATTTGCTAACATGAGAAGAGGCTTTAAAAGTGACCATTGGCCTCTACTTCCTGCTATGCTTGTTGGTGCTAACAATGCAGGTGAATCTGATGAAGAACAAGAGGAAGAGCAACCAAATTCTCCATCACCAGTACCCACACCTCAATCCACACCAACCTCCTCCTCAAAATCTTCACCTCCTGCTGAGAGACAACCCTCTCCTATCCCACAGTCTCCACATGAACAACAACCTGTTCCAAGTCCTGTACATGAGGAGGAACATGGATTCATGTCCTTTGAAGAAATTCAAACCTTGGTTCCTACCTTACTGCAGAAAGTGTCCACCTTGGAATGGTCCAATACTGCTCTCAGTAAGGCAGTGATTAAATTGGTGATGAAGGTCAAGAAACTAGAAAGGATTTTGACTGATAAAGGTATTCAGGTTGATGAAGTGGAAGGAGAAGCTGAAAATGTGGAAGAAGATGTTATCTTTCATACTCCAGCTCAAGCTCATGGCACAAGCTTCAGTCCAGATGCTTTGGAAGCTGCAGAAACTTTGGCTCAATCTTTTGGTAAGATCAAACAACAGAAGAGGCAAAGGAGACTGATTCTTAATGAAGAAGAGGCCGCACAAGAAGGAGGTGATAAGTCTGACAATGATAAGTCTGGCTCTGACCAAGTTAAGTCTGGCTACAAAGAAAAGTCTGGTTCTGATGAAGTCTCTGCAAGCACTAAAAGGAAAGGGAAGGAGATTCTCATTGAAACTCCTCAATCTAAGAAAAAGAAGTTGGAGGCACTTCAACACCAAGCTACTTTGAATGAAATTGAAAGAATTAGGGTTGCAGATGAAGCTGAAGCTCAAAGAAATAAGGAAATCAGAGAAGCACAAATCAGACATGATGCTTTGGTGGCCAGAGACATTGCTTTTGAATCTGCAAATGATATAATGAGTTTAATTGAAAATGATTGAAGAACTCAAATAAGTACATTTTATTATCATCATTTATCCTATTTATTTGACTTGTTTTATTATATTATATATGAGAATTGATACTTAATCGTTTACTTTTGTAATTCTTAGTTATAAACAAGCATTTGGTGAAAGTTAGCGATTTTGGACTAAAAATGGAGCAAAATGATCAAGATTGGAAAAGTCTGCTGAATTGAAGAGATTAAAGACCATTGCCTGACTTTGAAGAATGCTTCGCATGCAATTCTGTCATGCACCGCATATGAAACTTTGGTCAAAGAAGAAGAACCAACTTGTTCTACTCCAGATACGCCGCAATATACTTCTAACATACGACGCATCACTATCAAGATTTCACCAGTTACAATCCAAGACAGCTAAAGTCAATACGCCGCATACAAGTATCAAGATACGCCGCATCTTAAGGCGGTGTACGAATATTCCTGAATATATCAATCTTGGACCCCACGCGAAGTTAAGTAAATGCGCCGCATCTACCCCTCGGACAGAAACTATAAATGCCCCAAGACCAGATGAATTCGACACACAATTTAGAGCTTTTGGAGAAAAACCTTCTGCCGAATTCAGTCGACCAAGCCACACAAGACATACCTCGAACGAAGATACAAGAGCTGTAAGAAGGTCCTGCATGTATTTAATTCATTAAGTAGTTTTGTTTTACTGTATTAGTACGCTTTAATTCATCAGGATTGATGGGCTTGTGTCATGTGACTACGGAAGATCATGCACTCCCCTTAATATTGCTTTCCAATTAATTAAAGTTTATATGTTGATGTCTTTGGTGACTTTTATTTGTGCATTGATAACCTCTGTGTCTAGCTGTGTCTTGCTTGGGTCGCCATGCCCCTTCCTCGCCTATTTATTCTATCGTCTCTAGAAAAGTAGGATAGACATAAGTAATCATTAAGAGTTTACTCGCCGATAAGATTAGAGCCAACGAGAAAGGGTTAATTACATACACTTCATATAAAACTAGCAATAAAACAAGTGACAAACTACTTAATTATCAGGACAGGTCTTCTTATTGTCTCTAGTATCTATCTGTGTACGTGTGTGCTTATCGCTGATTCGTGCTCATTAGTTTAGTTTACTATATTTAATTATAACCAAACCGTGCCAGTCTCTCAGGCTGAACCCCCTTGCGTTAGATTAGGTTGTATAATTGACTTAGGATATTAAAATACTAATTAGAATAACTAGATAATACGTTCCACTCTTAATGATCGACACTCTACTTACCATTATATTCATACTGACCGGGTACACTGCTCGTTAAGTGTGTGTGTTATTGATAAGTCGGCTAAATATAAATTTAAAACTTGAGTAGGCATTAATACTGCTAAACCGCAACGACACGCGCAGCACATCAAGTTTTTGCCGCCGTTGCCGGGGAGTGAATTGTTATTATCTGTTAATTTGATTAGTATTTTAATTAGGTTTTTCTTTTTTTTATTAGATTCTAACCACTAACCGTGTTGTGTATTAGATAAATTGCATTCATTGTATAATTTGCATATTTACTGTTTTTGTGTGCTTTTATTTTTTGTAATTTTCGTTTCTTTTTGTTTATTTTTATTTTTTGTTTTTATTTTTTTATTTTTCTGCATTCTGCTGACGTTGTATTGTGCTGATACAAACGATACGGCGCATCTGTTTTAACAGATACGGCGTATTGCGTTTATTTTTATAAAATACAACGCGTTTAATAAATTCGAGTACGACGCATCTTTCCACAAGATACGGCGTATTCTGTTTTTAATAAGAAATTTTTCTAAACGCTAACGCCATACGACGCATCTGTTTTTAACAGATACGGCGTATTTTCTATTTAAATTAAAAACAGTTTTTCGAATTATTAAACAAAAGCGACGCATCGATCTTTATCGATACGGCGCATCTACTAAATCAAAAATCTTGTATTTTGAAACGTAACGAAAATACGGCGCATTAGCTTTTGTTAATACGACGCATTTAATTTAATAAATATAGTTGATTTTTTATATTCACTTTGATCGTTTCACTACTCTCGTGCACAAGTTAGTTTACTTTCAGAATAAATGATGGCTTAAGCATCACTATAGAAGATTACATTCTGAACCTAACCAAGAGGTGCTAGCTGGAGTGATCAAACCTTCGATGACTGGAAGGTTGTAATAAGACGAGCAAGGAGTGTGCAATATTACTGGACTGGCAATGAGGGAGCGCGATGCTTCCGACTCTTTCAGTGATCGGTAATAAGGAGTTGAACGTGAGTCTAACTTGAAGACTCTGGAATAAAGACAAGTGCTGACCGGGAGACAACCCGATGAAAAATTTTTTACTTTTCTGTTCTGTGTCGAGTCTGTCAGACCTGCAGAAGATGCAGCGCATCTCCATCATAAGATGCGACGCATCACCTGCACTGGTCATATCTTATTTCATTTTATGCATTTTTATTTTTGACTTTAAAACTTTCTGTCAGTTTATTTAATGCGGCGCATCCCTGGTTAAGGATGCGACGCATCTTTTATTCTGATTTGTATTTATTCCAGGCTCGATACGGCGTATCTTCTTCCATAAGATACGGCGTATCGACTGACCTGATGATTTACAGTTTAAATTTTTAGGTTTTATTTTTACTAACTACTAATGTATTATGCAAGTTTGAACCTTCTTAACTCAGGTGTGTTAAAGTCTAAATGGTATTATAGATTCCTGCACATTATTGTGGATACATCATTTACGAAGCTTAAACGTTCTCATCCACAAGAAAGTTGATTTATGCTCTTATACGAATAATGGAGGATCATACCGAGCAAATCTCAGGGGAGTTTTTCTGTTCTAATTCTTTTATTTTCCAGTTTTTAACCTTTGACACAAACAACGAGGACGTTGTTTAACTTAAGTGGGGGGATGGAGAATTAGAACACTTACTTGTCCTAAACTTTTTCAAAATATGCTTAAAATGCGCTTAATATATCAAAAAAAAAAAAAAAAAAAAAATTTAGCATGTTTTTGTTTAAGTCTAAGTTGCATAACTGCACACATAACATTATTTTCAAAAATTGTGAACTTATCAAAATTCACAAATCTATGAGTGTGCCGGTGACTTGTAAACTTTAGAACTTGGCTTGTATACTATTCGAGACCACCATAATGAGTATTATTTATATAATTAGAGTGACTTGTCTAAATTTGTAAATTTCTAGGATTACACCCAAATAGCCTTTATATGTTATGTGATATTAACTAACTACACTGGTTAGTTAACCCCCGTATAAACCCTTTGTTACTCTCACTTTTAGAGTAAGATACCCCTAGAAAAACCCTCAGAGCCATTCCTTTCGTTTCTTACACCTTTGTTATAATGTTTCGATACACCCTTACACCTTAGCCTACCCTGTAGATTAAAATCCGTGGTTAATTGCTTTAGGCAAAGTGTGTTTCCTTACATTACCTGTGTTCGCGTGCGTAATTCATTATCTTTGGTTAGGTCGGGAAATTGCACAATTCAATTGGTATGAAAGTAAATATTGTATAACTTTTAGTTTATTTTTCGTGTGTTTACTACTTTCACTATTACAATTATTTCTGAAAGTATGAAGAGTATGGAAAAATTATCCGGAAAAATTGTGATAGAAAAGTTGTGAAATTTCACACATATATGTTGATGTCAAAAAAAAAAAAAAAAAAAAAAAAAAAATAGAAAAGAAAAAGAAAAAGGAAAATTTGGAAGTTTGTTTTAACCAACTTATGTAAAGTTTTGTATTAAGTGGGAGATATCACCACTATTTGTTGTTGAATATTATATTTATGGATTGAATGGGAGTTGGCCGTTATGGGAACGCCAACTAAGGATATTCTTTGATTGAGACCTTGTTGAGTATAATTCGTGTCTACCTAAAGCGTGTGTTTCAAGTGTTAAAGCGTGAGTTATTCGATGATATGAGTCTTATTCATGGGATGGTTGGGAAAGTGATTGACCACACTTAGGATTTTAATTTATCTGTTTTGTTTATTTTTCATTTTACACCAATTTGTATCCCAAATATTATCCATACCCTATATCATTCTTCATCCAAACCTTTGATTTATTGAGATTAGGGATTTGAGCAATCTTAAGTATCGTAGTCGTGGATTCGGCTATGTATTTATGATTTTGTCGCCCTTTTTGATATAATATTATTGGTGGAGATTACTTGGTCCTATCTTTAGCCTATTCGAGTTAAGGATTTGAGCAATTGCAAGTATCGTGGTCGTGGATTCGATCATGTATTTGTGATTTTGTCGCCTTTTCTGGAATATGAGATCGATAGAGATTAAAAAGGATGATCAACCCTTAACCAACAAACCCTTTTTACCGCTTTAGACTTGTTATTCCTTGGCTTTAGTGGGGGAGATGCGTATATTTGCCAAGCTTATGATAGAATATTCGTCACGACTGGACAGTTAACCGATTAGATTTGCTTTTATCGAAATTTTTTTATTTTATTCCTAATTTGTTAAGTGTTTGGTTGTGTGATTATGATAAAACGAATACGTGCTTAAATATAAAAATAAATCCTAATATCTTTTAGGATACATTTTCATATGATTAATTCTAAGGTTTACTTGGGGACAAGTAAAGTTCAAGTGGGGGGATATTTGATGAACTCAAATAAGTACATTTTATTATCATCATTTATCCTATTTATTTGACTTGTTTTATTATATTATATATGAGAATTGATACTTAATCGTTTACTTTTGTAATTCTCAGTTATAAACAAGCATTTGGTGAAAGTTAGCGATTTTGGACTAAAAATGGAGCAAAATGATCAAGATTGGAAAAGTCTGCTGAATTGAAGAGATTAAAGACCATTGCCTGACTTTGAAGAATGCGCCGCATGCAATTCTGTCATGCGCCGCATATGAAACTTTGGTCAAAGAAGAAGATCAAGCTCGTTCTACTCCAGATACGCCGCAATATACTTCTAACATACGGCGTATCACTATCAAGATTTCACCAGTTACAATCCAAGACAGCTAAAGTACATGCGCCGCATACAAGTATCAAGATACGCCGCATCTTAAGGCGGTGTACGAATATTCCTAAATATATTACACGCGAAGTTAAGTAGATGCGCCGCATCTACAACTAAATGCGCCGCATCTACCCCTCGGACAGAAACTATAAATGCCCCAAGACCAGACGAATTCGACACATAATTTAGAGCTTTTGGAGAAAAACCTTCTGCCGAATTCAGTCGACCAAGCCACACAAGACACACCTCGAACGAAGATACATGAGCTGTAAGAAGGTCATGCATGTATTTAATTCATTAAGTAGATTTGTTTTATTGTATTAGTACGCTTTAATTCATCAGGATTGATGGGCTTGTGTCATTTGACTACGAAAGATCATGCACTCCCCTTAATATTGCTTTCCCATTAAGAAAAGTTTATATGTTGATGTCTTTGGTGTCTTTTATTAGTGCATTGATAACCTCTGTGTCTAGCTGAGTCTTGCTTGGGTCGCCATGCCCCTTCCTCGCCTATTTATTCTATCGTCTCTAGAAAAGTAGGATAGACATAAGTAATCATTAAGAGTTTACTCGCCGATAAGATTAGAGCCAACGAGAAAGGGTTAATTACATACACTTCATATAAAACTAGCAATAAAACAAGTGACAAGCTAGTTAATTATCAGGACAGGTCTTCTTATTGTCTCTAGTATCTATCTGTGTACGTGTGTGCTTATCGCTGATTCGTGCTCATTAGTTTAGTTTACTATTTAATTATAACCAAACCGTGCCAGTCTCTCAGGCTGAACCCCCTTACGTTAGATTAGGTTGTATAATTGATTAGGATATTAAAATACTAATTAGAATAACAAGATAATACGTTCCACTCTTAGTGATCGACACTCTACTTACCATTATATTCATACTGACCGGGTACACTGCTCGTTAAGTGTGTGTGTTATTGATAAGTCGGCTAAATAAAATTTAAAACTTGAGTAGGCATTAATACTGCTAAACCGCAACGACACACGCAGCACATCAATGATGCTGAAGTCAAAGAAAAGTATGATGAGCTCAAAGGCATTGAAGGCTTAACTGTTGATGAAAGAGCCAATCTACTTGCAGAATTCATTAATGCAAGAGATGACACTCTTGGAGGTTTTCTGGAGAGGTTCAAGAAATCTAAGAAGAAGACCAAAATGGCTAAGAAAATGACTCAAGGTGAAAAGATGCATGGGATGATCGAAGATGTATTTAAAGAATATGATGCATATGACAATGGAGCAAATGAAAGTTATGTCATATGAAGGGGTTAAAGAAAGGTATATACATGTCTTTGAAAGAGACCATGGGTACAGGCCTTTGGATTATGAGGATGCACAGCAGTGGTGTCTTAAGAAGAAGCCTATAATCAAAGAGCCTGAGGTAGAAAAGGCTTCAAGTGGAGTGAAGCAACCTGTTGTGTGGATCAGAAGAAGAAAACCAAAGAAAGCTATTCAAGAAGTAGAATAAGAAGAAGAACCTTCTTCTGAGGGAGCCACAATGGGAACCATTGAGGGAGTCAAGGAGCCAGCCAAAGTGGTTGGTTATCATATTATCAAAAATGTGAAGAAACCTGCTTATCAATTGATTAGAGAAGATGGTTCTGACATAGTATATGTCAATTTTTGGGGAATTTTGAATGATATAAACAGAGAAGATCTTCAAAGGCTATATCAGTTGGTAAATATCAAGCATGGAGACAATGTCCCTGAGGATGAATTTGAAAGAGTGTTCTGGGGTGACTTAAAACTTATGTTTGAGCCACCTACTGAAACAGATGTGATATGGAAGCTACCTGAGCAGAAAAGAATCATTAGTTGGAAGTACTTTCATACCTGCAGGGTACATTGTGTATCCTTAGAAAGAGTTGATGTGTATATGCTTGCTGAGGTGGAATATCATCTATCTCCTTCAACCTGCAGAACAATGTTGCAACAGAAGCTCTTTGCAGATAAGAGGGTTGAAGTTTATGAGCAGATTTTGGATTTGATTAAGAAGCAGTCCTTGATGGAAACCTTGCTGGATTAAGTTGTAAGTGAGACTAATGGAACTTCTCACTTGGTGGAGGTGCTTTGCACTAACACAACAAAAGGTAATCAGTCCACCTTGTTTGACCAACACAAGGACTGGCTAATCCTGAGCAAACGGCTAACAGGTAAAGATTAATCAAAACCGTTTATGGCTGACAATTTGCCAAAAATTGTATGGTATTCAACTCACCATATCTATGCTTGTGAAGAGTTAGCTAACCCACAAGGTTATGGCTTGTGGTAAAGGCTGTGGAAAAACCATAATTGGTAATCAATTCACCAAGGTGAGGTGCAGTTCCACCAAAGAATTGGCTAGTCCAAAAGCAAACGGCTTTTGGTAAAGACTTAACAAAACCGTTGATAGTTGATGATTTACTAAAAATCATATGGTTATCAGTGTACCATGGTCTAAAACACCAAAACATTTGGCTACTCCAGTAGTGATGGCTATTGGTAAAGAGACATCAAATCCATCAACTTTCAATGATTCACCTCTCACAGGTGTTAACACACCTGGATGTGATGAGAATAGATATGAAACTTAAATGGAATTGATGTACAAAATGTCATAGTTGCTGGAAAGAGTCAAGTGGATGCTGAGAAGATCAAGTTGTTGCACAGATATTCATATTTGCAGACTTGAAGTGTGTTGCAGATCAAGATAATTCAAGTGTTTCAAAGTTTAAATCCTCAGAAGCTTACTCAGAAGAAACTTGAAGTTCATGGTTCATGAAGATAAAGTTAGGGGAGGATTGTTGGGAATTATCTTATGGTACAAGTGAAGACAGAAGACAGACTTTGAAGATCAAGTGAATACAAACTTAAGTCTGGTCGTGTCAATATTAAGTCTAGTAGACTTAAGTCTGGTAGCTGTATATGTTAAGTCTGGTCGTATGTTAAGTCTGGTTTTGTAAAGTCTGGTTGAGTAATTTTTGGAAAGTTTGTTAAGTTAGGAAAAGATATAAACCGTGTTAGGGTATCTTTATAGAAGATACATAGATATCTTTTCACACGTTTTGATGTAACCTAGGGTTTCCTTTAAGTATAAAATGAACCCTAAGAGTATTAGATAGAAACGGGTTTTGTGCAAGAGTCATTGTAATCGTGTGTTAGCATTACAAAGAGAATATATGAAGTTAGTGAATACTGGTGTTCATTGTTCTTGTTAAATTCCGAATTAACATTAACAATCTTATAGAGTCTTCTCAATTAGTTCGATTTGGATTTATTCAAGTCGGCTACTAAGTTTCTTAAAGGCTACTTAGAGATCCATAATTTGTGGACCAACAAGACTTGTTAAAGAATCTTTTGCCCCATCTAGGAAACATCATTGATACATACACAGCGGAATAACAACGATCAATAATGTTAACAAGGTTGTGATTATTAAGAACGAACGGCCGTTTTTATTGAACAATAATAAAACAAACTAACAACTAACAATTAACGTGTACAAGAACACATTAATACTCAACTCTACTCGTTGTTCTACATTTTTCTGGATGATTACATACTGTCGCCTACACCCTTTATAAATAGGGTTTACAAGAAAAACCTAGCTTACAAAGAAAGCTAATTAATTTAACATTTAGTCCCTATAGTTTTGTAAATATCAAATCATAATTCCCAACAATCTTCCCCTATTTGATATTACAAAACTATCTCTTCAAAGCTTCCTTGAGGTCTTCTTGAACATGTCACCACAAATAATAAGCTGTAAATCAATCTATCAGTAATAAGATAATTGAATCAGTTGCCTCCGGTTCACCACATGCAAATCTCATGCACAAGTGAATGACGACAAATAACCACATGAACAAATCTCATGAACATGCAAATTAACGACAAATCAATCAATCATCTTCCCCTTTTTGTAATCATCAAATAGAGGTCTTCAATGCAACTTGAATCAAAACGCTTCCCCTTAAGTGGTGCATGTAGATGGTTAAACAAGCTTCCCCTGAAACTAAGCATGTTCACCATCTCTTGAATCACGAATTCCGTAGGCTTTATGGAATGATCATTGATGAAGAAAACCAAATATGATGAATTTGATGAAGAAGTTGAATTTCCCAAACTTGCGTCTTATATCTTGCACTATCCACGTGACTCCAAACTTATACTAAAAAATAGGCTACTAGGACCTCTTGATAAATCCTCAACTAGATGAGACACTGAGCACTACAATGTAACTCCTTTAAGTGATAGCAAATGTGAGCATTAAGCACCTTTGACCATAGATCACACACCTTTGCTAGATTCATCAAGTCTTTGTCACCACCGTACAAAACAAACAAGTTATCTCCAAAGTGTCACACTCACTTTGAGATATGATAAGAACGCGCCCTGTGAAACTCAACTACAACATCAAATATACCATATTCAATTTTATTCTTCAAATAATCACCCAAACAAGCCATAAAAATAAAGTTTTGTCCGTGATCCATCTTGAGCAAGCAGTATAAATCAAAAACCATGAGCAGACTTAACAATGAATAGTACCAAAATTAACCGAAGGAGACCAAAATTAATTAAGTCTGGTTACCAGACTTAACTTTCTGAAAGCAGACTTAATCGAAGCAACCAGACTTAATATTCGAAAACAGACTTAATCGAATAGGAGACCAGACTTAACCACAGCAACCAGAATTAATTCCTCAACAACCAGAATTAGTACTTTTGACTGATCACATGCGTCATTCATTAACTCAGTCCCACATGCTCGTTGACCACTCACACTGAATAACATAAGCCTTTTTCAAAATCGTACCTTTTGTCGTCCAGAATTAATCAATTATCAATTGATACGTCCAGAATTAATCAATTGACCATTAAAATCAGTATTTCATATTCACTTGACGCCAACGATTGACAACATGAATTCCATACATCGGTCCCACACCAAATGGGAGGTGTTATGCTAACACCCCCTATGCATTGGACCCATCTATTTTTTATGGAATGTACAATCCGACAAAGCAGACAGTACAAGCGGCGACAGCAGTACAAAGTCAACACACCCCCTACAGAGGGTGTCTGACTAACATCAGCCACACCAAATAAATTCCCATGAATCAGTACGAGGTTATCCCATTTAAAATGGATCTTCATCAAATATTAATCACACAAACGACAAAATTCTTAACTGATAAACCATTAATTGACCAGTATACGCACAGAATAACCAAAAGACAACCGACCAATTAATGAGTACGAGGTATTTAAACAGTATGATGTAAAATTGTATTGACCATGAATGATTCAGATGCGACAAATTAAATCATCCCCACTGATAACATTCGATCAACAATTTACCCTTCTCATATATATAACAGATCAAAACCAAAACAAAAATAGATCTGTTTATACCTTATTAAGACCAATTCGTACCTTCACCAGATCTGCTCTTTTCTTTGAATCTGCTCCATCTCCAACAGCAACAACCTTGTAGATCCTAGATATCGAGAGCAACCCGCTCTGATACCACTTGTTAAAGAATCTTTTGCCCCATCTAGGAAACATCATTGATACATACACAGCGGAATAACAATGATCAATAACGTTAACAAGGTTGTGATTATTAAGAACGAACGACCGTTTTTATTGAACAATAATAAAACAAACTAACAACTAACAATTAACGTGTACAAGCACACGTTAATACTCAACTCTACTCGTTGTTCTACATTTTTCTGGATGATTACATACTGCCGCCTACACCCTTTATAAATAGGGTTTACAAGAAAAACCTAGCTTACAAAGAAAGCTAATTAATTTAACATTTAGTCCCTATAGTTTTGTAAATATCAAATCATAATTCCCAACAATTCTTAACTGTTTTTAACCCATTATTTGCTACGTCCGGTATGCATGTTGCATTAACTAACGATTTATCAATTGAAACTTTGTAGCAATCACTTGGGAGTGGTAGGTTATGCAGCACTTGCTTTCCACTAGACTGGTATACGGTACCCCAAGCAACAATATTTGTATGCTTTATAATCCACAGTTTGCACTTAAGTGTCTGCAAAATTTTTTTTTTATGTATATATCAGAAATTATTTAAACAAAAGAATAACAAGAAACATGTTGAAATACATACTGTTGGCAGTGCTTGTGTAAGAGACACATCTTGTTGCGATTGGGAATCCAGAGACCCGTTTGGTCGCTTCCTTTGCTTTGGCTTGGGTCCGACAGTTTTAGCAAGTTCCTATATGTATATATAAAACACGTTACATTATTTAAACAAAAGAGTAACAAGAAACATGTTGAAATACATACTGTTGGCAGTGGTTGTGTTGGAGACGACACATTTTGTAGCGATTGGGAATCTGGAGACCCGTTTCGTCGTGACTTAAGGTTATGCTTAGGCCTGACAGTTTTAGCAGCAGGTTCCTATACGTATATATAAAACACGGTACATTAGTCGATCATGTATGTAAAATTCAAAAATCAAAGGGCGATGTTTTATTACTATACTTACCATTGTTTCCGTTATCTTTAGGACTTACAGTATCACTTGTCTGAGTGCCATTGGAGTCACCTGCAATATTGTCAATGGCCATTGGAGTCACCTGCAATATAAATTAAGAAATACAGTCACTCATCAGTTTATGTTCAATGCCTAGTATCATTAGCATCAGTGGTGTTAGCATTAGAAAATGAAATTGTTAACAACATAAAAAATGGCTTACAACTGAGGCTATTGGCGATGGTTCAGTTGGCAACAATTATTCATCCCTTTATCATTCAACTGTTTCAGAATTTGAGCAAGCACTTTATTTGTGTTTTCCACCTCACCGGATAATTTATTGACCTGCAAATCTTTTTAGGTCATCTCTATAGACAATTTCTTGATCAATTTATCTTTTTATTCACGCTCGTGTCTCTCATTATCCAGTTGAGTTTGAAGTAAGGCAAGTTTTTCATCGACTTCTTGTTTTCTTCGAGGAAGGCCAAAATACTCTTTGTATGTTACTGCACCTCCCACTCCTCTGGTATAACCGCCCTTTTACTTACCAAATACAACTGTCATGGCATCAGTGCCATCATCAACACTCGAGGTTTCTACCTTGATCATGTCATCAGCTTCTTTCTGCACAAAAAATATAGGAAATGTTAGGATTAAAAGTTTTCTTGATGCGGTTAGAGTAACTGCTGCTCATATTTGTGTCAATGCTGCTCAGCTGGAGTTAGTTGCACTTCAATGAAAAGTATACTACTGCTAGTACACAGTAACTGCTGGTATACAAGCTACTACTGCTAGTACACAGTTAATGTTGCTGCTATATAAGCATAATAATAGAATTAGCAGTCAAACTTACAAGTTCATCTCCCTTTGATTTAATATCATCATTTGGGTATTCGCCGTCTTTGTTTACCCTTCCTTTCACCCACATTACATCACGGGGGGGTTCTTCATCCGCTTCAATCTCTTTATTTTCGATCTAATAAACATCAAATGCATACCCATGTAAAGTTAAACCAAGATAAACGAAAATATGAGGGTATTAATGCAAATGTGCAAATTGGGCAATGTAAACAGATTCATTTCTCATACTGATCGTCTCTTAATTGGTAAAACAAACATTGTGTAATCTTACCATTTTCTCTTTGACATAAGCATATCCACCTCGTCCCATTTTATGCTGATAAATATTTTGGGAACGCGCCATTTTACCTTTCTCAGATTTCTCCTAAAAACACAAAATCATAAGGCGTTTAGATGCGGTAATGCTGCAAACTGAAAATAATAAAATGACATATACACTTAATTAAAGATGACTAATTAAAACCTTGTATGCTTCGGTGGTCGTGTATTTAACATACTCGACCCAGTCTTCTGATTTCATTATTGTATTATACAAGTCCGGGACTTCATTCAGTTTGGAAGGTGTATTTAGGTTGGGCAAAATGTAGTTGAATTTGAGCTTCCTTCTGTAATTCCTTAGCATTTAACAAGACGAATCATTATCAATTTTCTGTATTTCACGTCAACAACAAAAATTTCTGCAAAGATTAACACAATGTTGTTAATTAGTTGCACATAATGTAACTACATACATAAAGTTATGTAGTACTGGGTTACAAAATAGTATATATGTACCAAGATTTCATCCCATAGTTTATCTCTTGATTCTTTATTCACCTTCTTCCAGTGTAGAATCTTCACACCTATCTGCTCACGAGCCACATCTCCTAAAAAACTCACAAACACTGCTCTGTTTTCCCCTGTTACCCTACCGAATGCATCGAAGGTTACCTTGAGCTTTATTGCACCAGGTTTGTCATGCTTCGCGTGAAACTTTACTAGCCTGGTTGAGCCCCTCTTAGCTGGTATCTTTGCTTGGTTGGTTCCTGTTGCATCTATATCTTCATCATCAGAATAGTGTTCGGATTCATATTGTAAGAAGTTATCATCAACTGCAACTTCATGATCAGGAGGAAGCAAACTTTGATTATCAACAATGGGTTCAATATCCATGACTCTTGAGCAACAAAGGGTAAAAGAAAATGATTATGGCTTAGCTTGGAGAGTAATGGTGATAGAAGATTTGATTTTTGTTTTTTCTTTGCAGTCTTTTTTTTAAGGAGAGAAAAGAGGCTATACACCAAGAATATGAATCGTTGTGATTCAAAAAATTTCGTTCCAAAAATTTGCCTCCAAGTTGTAATTTGAAATTAACAATTGAATTATTTGAAAATTTTGCCTTTGAACCTGTTAATTAAAGCATAAACTTGAATAAATCAAAATTTTGGCTCTAAAACCATACTGTGCAACCATCACATCAACAGTACAAACTACTACCCATTTAACAAACCAAAATACTTACATAATTACCAGTTATTGTACCCTTACTAATTACATTTACAAAACACAAATTGCTACAATTTTTTTTTTGAACATTGAAAACTTTTTATTAAGTAAGTAATACTCTATTGAAAACAAAAACCAGCAAGTTGCTGGGGAATACAGAAAGGAGAATATATTTAAAACATAATAAAGTACATACATAAGGGAAAATCAGTATCCAAATTAAATGTCACAATTGAACCAGTACCATTTACAAAACACAAAAGCTGTTAATGTATATCCTACACCCCTAAACCATCTTAGTTTTGCCTTTCCCATGGCTGCTAGAAGGTGCTCCAAAACCTATAGGATTCTTCTTACACGGCATTCCCAAGACAATATCCTGAGTAAATTTCTTTTTGTGTGCCAGGATAGGAGCTTGAGATGGGAGTTCCTCTGGAGGTTCAATGGCTGCTTGGATAGGTTCCACTTCCAAAGTGTCAGTACTTGAATCATCAAATATGTATTCAGAGCTTGATGATGAATTTTGATGTAAGGAATGTTGCTCTGGATAATACCAAGCAAGGAGGCCAGGAAGGATGTTGAGAGCACCGTCATTTGATTCTGAACTGCTTGAATCAGAAGAAATTTGTATGACATCTACAAATAACAAGTGTTAGATCAGTTTTATTGATTCAAATGTTAAACTATATCACAATCAAAGAAAAACCTTTTGATGGTTTACAAAACACAAACTACTACCCATATAACAAATCAAAATTTTGTAGAAGAATCCATTGTACTGTACTCTAAAATTTTGGTCCTGCCATTGATTTAGACCTCTCAGTGTACTCACAAACAGGCAACAAAAAATACTCAGACACAAAACAAATAATTAGACATAGCAAAACAACCATTATAAAATACAAAACAACCCCATTTTACAATAGAGTCGATCGGTAACAACCACTAACATCACCATTTATAGATCACAAGCCTGATATTAATTATTGTACAATCAATCATCAACTGATATGTGAAAACATTAAAAAACTTACCTTTGTTGTTATTTGGATTCATTGTTTGCGTGCTTGTGTTTTCCAGAAGAATGTGTGTGTTGATTAGGGTTTATTGATTTTTGTGTGTGTTTACAAATGACCGGGTAAATTAAAGGGATTAATTGCCGGTTGAATATTGAATTTGTGGTTTGTTTTAACTATAGCTGACGTGGCAAGATTTGTAAAAGAGAAAAAAAATAATAAAAAAAAAAAAAGCTAATGGTAATGACGTGGCGGTGAAATCCGGCTATAGCCGGTAAATAGGGATGGCAACGGTTCGGGTTCGGGGCGGGTTTTAGTGTACCCGTAACCGAACCCGTTTATAATATACCCGTACCCGCCCCATATCCCACCGAATACCCGATTAATATTATCCATCGGTTTTTCGGGTTTCCCCGCGGGTATCAGTTATCCGTAGTTGAATATTATATGGACAAAATTGGCGGTATTAAGATTAAGTCACGCTAAAATCCACACGACAAAACAAAAGAAAATACTCTAACCACTCCCAACAATAACTCAGCTTTAAACTTTAACACACTCACACCCTTATAACTGAGCTTTAGTTATACACAAGATGTTTAACGAATGAACCGAGATGATATGGTTATACACGAGATGTTTAACGAATGAGCCGAGATGATATGGTTGTATACGAGATGTTTAACGAATGAGCCGAGATGATATGGTTGTATACGAGATGTTTAACGAATGAGCCGAGATGATATGTATAATTGTACATGATCAACACACCAAACAATAACTCACGCAACCTTTCGACCCTGTTTCATCATTTCTTAAAAGAGTTTCTAGACCGACCCTGATAGACGAAGTGTTGTGAAAGTGGCTTTGATAGTGGAAAGCCGTTAAACTAGCCGTGGCACTCCTTTTCTTTTCTTTTTTTATTTTTTTTAATCACTAAATATTACATTTTTAATTAAACATTTAAAATAAAAAAAGTTTCAGATTCAAGTGGGATATATTTCAAAAAAAGTGGGCGGGATATATTTCAAATTTCAAATTCAAACACATTTTTAATCACTATAAATATACTTGCTTCTCAAACACATATCACACACAAACACATTCAAAATCCAATCTATTCAAATTCAAGATCCAAAGTTCTCAAATTCAAAATGTCTTCAAGAAAAGATTTCGGTTTTCAGTCCACCCCATGAACAATTCCCCACTCCACCCCATGAACAAACCTTTCCGGTTTTCAGCCCACCCCATGAACAAACCTCTCCGGTTTTTAGCCCACCCCATGAATTTCCATCTCCATCTCCACCAGTTAACAATCCACCGGAAAATCCGCTTGGGTTAACAGAGGAACAAATCCGACAAGAAGAAGCAGATATGCAAGTCTTCCTGGAAATGGAAGCACTTGAAATAGAAGAGAAAGCTGCTCGTTTGGAGCAGCAAGCCAGGGAGTATGCAGAACGTAGGGCGAACTGGGAAAGTGGTTTTTTCCCACCTGAATCATCTGAAGATGATGGTTGGCCAGACTCAGATGATAGCTTCTTTTAATTTCGTTCCTTGTTTACGTTTGTAATTTCGTTCGTTGTTTACGTTAATTGTTCGTTGTTTTTTTCAAGTGGCTGTTTAATGTAGGTTCAATTTGATGTTTTAATGTATTCTATTTGATGTTTAATGTAGTTTCAATTTGCTAAGATATTCAACATTTTACAAGTTTTATAAACTTTACATCTCAAACAACTACACATTCTATTAAAAAAAAAAAAAAAAAAAAAAAAAAAAAAAAAAAAATCAAAACTCCACATTCTCAAATTACATTAAACATTAAGTTAAAACACAAATTACATTAAACATTAAGTTAAAACACAAATTACATTAAACATCATTAATATAGAAAATATCAATTACCCTAATGAGAAAGTCAATTAGTCAATCCAACACCAAACACACTTCTAAATCAACTACACTAGTCAATCCAAACCAAACACAAACCAAATAGGATCAATATTATCCATCTATTTATTTTTGGCGCCATTCGATGGTCCCTCTTCCTGCCTAAAGTATTGGGAACTGTTCGTATACCTCTCTAGCCTATTTATACAACTCTACTTGGAAAACCGTTCATAATCAACCGTTTCATTAGAAAATAAATTTCAAATTTAAATGGCTGATCAATCCTCTTCAACTCCTTCTTCCAACAAACGCCCAAGGGATGATTCTCCTCCACCAGTGCCAGAAAAATATAAAAGATTTGGCATATCCCAACAAACTTGGGAGAAATGTAGTGATGGCCAGTATGGTACTGAAAACACAATGATAGCAATTCACAACAAGCGTATTAAGCAGTTTGAAGAATGGAACAACAGAGATTCACAGGTCATTGAGGAGAATCAGAAGAAAATTGAGGAGCATCACAAGATAATTGAGCAGAATCAGAAGAGAATTGAGGAGAGGAACAAAAAATTGATGATGCTAGAAAGGAAATAGTTGAAATTTACAGAAGGGTTGAAGCTAGTAAATATATATCTTAATGTATCTTTTCTTTATATATTTTGCTTATATATGTAAATGTAATCTTATTTTCACTTTTTTTAATATATGAATGGAGTTATTATTACAAGTTTATGATATTTGAATGCTTTTATTATTATTGTACTGCTAGGCAAAAAATGGTACTGCTAGCGAAACGTTGTACTGCTGGGTATCCGTTGTACTGCTGGGTACCCGTTTTTACTTAAAGGGTATAAATCCCCAATTGCGGCTCACAATCACATTCACGCACACATTACTCTCTCTCTTCCACTCCCTAATCGAATTTTAATCATCATATTGCAAAACCCCCAAATCAAATCATAATGTCGAACCTAACTTTTACAGATCCTCATAATAATGTTGCCTTTTTAGAAAAATCCAGTAAGTCTGTAGATTTTACTGAGATCATTGATTTCCTTAATGCAAGCTATATTAATTTTGCATTAACAGTAAAACCTACTATATATACTTCCAACATTAACCAATTTTGGTCGTCTGCTAAGGTCAAAACTATTAATGGGGAAGCACAAATCTATGCCCGTGTAGATGGGCAAGGGATTAGCATTACAGAGGCGTCTATTCGAAGAGATCTTCTCCTAGATGATGCTAACGGAGTTGAGAATCTTCCAAATCCTACAAACTTTGAAAAACTTTCACTGATGGGCTATGAGAGAAATACAGATGCTTTAAAGTTTGAAAAAGGTAATTTTTCTCCTCAGTGGAAATTCTTAATTCATACTGTCTTAGTGTGTCTAAGTCCAAAGACCACTGCGTGGAATGAATTTAGCAGTAATTTAGCTTCTGCTATAATTTGTTTGGCTGAAAATACTCAAAGATTTAATTTCTCAAAATTAATTTTTGATAATATGGTTAAGAACTTGGATAGTTCTTTGGCTAAATATTTTCTATATCCAAGGTTTTTGCAACTCTTTTTGGACAACCAATTTAAAAAAAAGAAAAGTCACAAAAATGTTTATCCCACTCCCTGCCTTACCAAAAAGGTTTTTGCTAATATGAGGAGGGTTGGAAAAGATTTTTCAGGGAGAGTGACACCTTTGTTTCCAACAATGTTGGCACTAGCCCAAACCCAAATGGGTGAAGGTTCAGCAATCCCAGCTGGTACCCATCACATGTTGGCAAGGGCTGCCACTACTGTGTCTAGCTTAGCAGCAGCACAGGACAGTGGTAACATCATTAAGACCCGAACCAAGACAACTTCTAATGAAGAAAGTTCCTCTGGAACTGATTCAGGTGAAGGTCCCAGTCACATGGAAACAATGGGGGGTTCGGATGTTCATCCTAGGGGTGAGACTGAACTTAACTTTTCCAGTGATCCACCTCTCGGGCTAGGTAACACAAGCCGAAGTGGTGAGGATAGTATGCAACTTTTGAATGAATTGAAGGATACCTGTGCCAAGCTGTCTGCACAAACTGCTGATCTGCAAACAAAAGCTGATTCCCAAGATGGAGTCATCAAAGCTCAAGGTGGGGAGATAAAGGCTTTGAAGAGAAGGCTTAGGTATTTAGAAGGAGTCAAAGAAGAAAGAATTCCCAAACAAAAGATTAAATCTTCTGAAGCTTCTAAGGATGCTCCCAAACAGGGGGGGAATGAAGGCAAAGTTTCAGGGGAGGATAAAGAGGGTGAAAGTATTGGTGAAGAGAGTGAGCCAATGGAATTTGTAGTTGCTGATAACCAAGGGAATGAAGCGGTGATGGATAGGCGTTTGGTCAAGGTTACAACTGTTGATAGTTATGCTAGTGGTCCAGTTATTCCTACTAGCGAGCCAGTTATTCCTGCTAGTGAGCCACTTATTCCTGCTAGTGATCAAGGTTAGTGCAAAACCTAATATTGCTTGTGTTTAATGTGGCTAGTGATAAGGTTAGTGCTACTGAGACTGAAGTTATTATTGCTGCTACTCAAGGTGATGATGATATGACTATGGCTCAAGTATTAACAAAGATGAGGAGTGCAAAACCTAAGGCAAAAGGAGTCGTCATTAGAGAGCCAGTAGCTCAAGATGCAGAATTATCAAGGAAGATGGCTGCTGATGATGTAAGGGACATAACTGAATTCATGGATAGCACAAGATCTGAAGATTTTAATCAAGAGGAGTTCAATGAGCAACTAAAATATTTGTTGGATTCTGATTTGATTGTGAGAGCTCATGCTGTGATGATTCTTAAAGACAAGGAGCTAAGTGAAGAAGAAAAGTCAGAAAAGCTTAAAGAATTCATCTTGAAGACAAACAAAGAAGCTTCTTGGAATGACTTAATGCAGAGAATTAGAGAAAGCCAAAAGTCAGGTTACAAGACAAAGTTGCCTACCAGGAAAGAAAATCTCAGTTTTATGAAGCACAATTTGAAGAATCATGCATATTACAAGATGAGTGACTTCACTGGAAGATCATATGCTGTGATTCAAAAGGAATTTTTTGAAACTTATGCAAGATTGAATACTTCACATAAGGAGGATGACACAAAAAGAAGGAAAAGAGAACCAGAAGTTTTGGAATCTGATGTTGCAAAAAAAGTTGAAGTCTAGAGAAGAAGGATTGACTGATGAGCAGATCAAAAGTATATGCAATTGCCAAGAGAAACAATGAACGCTTCTTGAATGCTGAGGTGGTGAAGGGCAGTGAAGAAAAGAAAGAAGAGAAAACAAGTTCAAAGAGAGCAGGTGAACAGTTGGAAAGAGAAAGCAGTAAAAAGAGAAAACAAGAACAAACAAAGCAAGTTGTTGCTAAAGAACAAATGCAAGCTCAAACTGAACTTGCAGTTGTCTCTGTAGGAGAAGCCATTGATGCACAACCTTTAATTATACAACATATCAGTTAAGACTACTAGAATATATAGTTATTACTGCTTATGAAATAACATATTAATTATTACTGCTAGAATGACACAAAACATTGAGATTTTGAAATTTTTGACTATAGTCACATGAATATTTCATAGTGTGACTATTTTGAATGTATTGGTCACATATAATACCCTTATAATGTGGCCATACACATAATTTAGATACACATTTCTGGTATGGTGTGACTATTGTATAGCCTATAGTCACATGATTGTGCTACAATTAAATGTGACCATACACATTAGGAATTGGCAGGCAAACACACACTTAACTTTAGAGACACATATTAACTTACGTGACCATTTGTATCGAATTATGGTCACACTTAATCATGTATGCCTATGGTTTAGTGTGACCATATATGACATTTGGTCACATTGTTCAAGTGTGTGACATATATTTGTCACTTTTAAATGCATATCGTGACTATGCTTCAAACTTACTTTTCAGTTGTCACACATTTCAAATTCATATGTGGCTAAATTTTTTAACAAAAACTAGCAGTCACGCTTAAATAATGTGTGACAAACTTGAGTATATGATTTAGCCACATACACAATTACTACGTGTGACCATATATGGATTTTGGTCACACTTTTCAATTGCGTGACATATATTTGTCACATATGTATATATATATAGTGTGACTAATGTTTCAACCGTATTTGTATCCATCACACGTCCCAAATTATAAGTGACTAAAAAATCAAAATTTTTTTACCAGATACGTATAGTCACGAAAAAATTCAAATGTGTGGCTGTAGCCTCCGATGTAATTCCGAAATGGTCACACAAGTCGGATAAATTGTGGCTGTTTATTTTATTCTGGCACATTTAGTAACATAAAAAAGCGACTGTGTGGCTGTTCGAAAAATAGCATGTGTGACTAAATCAACTTTTTGTACCAGTGATGTTTGATCCCTTTCCAATATGACCTGTAAAAAGATTATGCAAAGAAATATCAAAGCAGTTGAGGTGGGAGTTTAACTTGGCTATGTTGAGCCAAGCTCCCACCAAACCTGGTTTACAGGGAATTGGTGTGCAATTTCTGTTAGTTGTGTGGATGGCAGCGATGGTGCGTCTCCACAGACTAAGTGGTTCGGTTTTGAAGCGCCACCACCACTTTGACAATAACGAAAGGTTTTTAATAGCTAGTAATCCCAACCCAAGCCCTCCCGACTCAATGGGTGCAATAACTCTTTGCCAAGAAACCCAAGAGATTTTCCTCGACATATTTGCACCACCCCAAAAGAAATCTTTGCGAATTTTTTTCTAACTTTTCAAGAACACATACCGGGGCCTTGTACAACGAGAAATAGTAAGAAGGAAGGCTATCAAGCACCGAACGGATGAGGATGATTCTACCACCAATTAAAAGGGTTGTGGCTTTCCATTTGGACAATCGGTTTTCGAAGGTTTGGATAACGGGGGTCCAGTTGTTTATTCGGTTCATGTTAGTCCCAACAATGAGACCAAGATAGGTAATGGGGAAGTGACCACTTTGGCATTTGAGAATGTCGGTGGAGAGGCTGATGTCGGGCTGTTCAAGTCCAATGCCATAAAAGCAGGACTTGTGTAGGTTGATCTTTAGTCCGGAAGAAAGATAGAAGCATCTCATGATTCGCACGATGTTGGGGAGGTGGGTTTGAGACCATGAGCCAATTAAGATTGCGTCATCTGCATAAAGGAGATGGGTGATGGTGGGCCCGTAATTTGGTAGTTTGATGCCGGATATGAGGCCCAGTCTTGAGGCCTGTTGTATTACATAGGAGAAAGCCTCCATGGTTATGATGAAAATAAAAGGAGACAGCGGATCTCCCTGAGGAACTCCACGTTCACTATCGAACTCTAATGTTGGAGATCCATTAACGAGGACAGTGGATCTCGTGGAGTTTAGTATCCCTTTCATCCATTTGAGCCATCTTCCAGGAAATCCCATTTGATGCATAACTGAGATGATGAAGTTCCAATTCAAGGAATCGAATGCTTTCTCAAAATCAATTTTGAAGCAAAAGGCCTCTCTTTTGCACTTTTTTAACCATGTGATTATTTCATTTAACATGAGCGGACCATCCAGGATGTTTCTATCAGATAAGAAAGCAGATTAGGTAGGAGAGATGATCTTATTGATTACCTTTTTGAGTCGGTTAGCAAGGACTTTGGAGATCACTTTTTTGATACAACCTATAAGAGTAATAGGACGGAAATCATTGAGTGATTTGGCTGAGGTAGTTTTTGGGATAAGGGTGATGAAGGACGAGCAGCAACCATGGCTGATGGTGCCTGTATGATGAAAATCAAGCAGGATACAAAGGAAGTCCATTTTTAAATAATCCCAATTTTTTTTGATAAATCCCAGATTGAAGCCATCTTGGCCGGGGGCCTTGTTGCTATCACAATCCTATACTGCCTGCTTGATTTTGGCTAGGGTGAAAGGATTAATGAGGTTACTGTAGTCTTCTTGTGAGAGGGTTTTGAGGCCATTACATTCGATATTGGGCCTGTTCCTGATGGGCTCTGCAAACTTTTTCTTAAAAAATGATAGGGCTTCATCACGGATTGATGGAGGGTCTACATGCCAGGTTCCATCTATGTCTAGGCCATTAATTTTGTTCCTAGCAATGCGACTATTAATGTAACCATGAAAAAAGGAAGAATTATCATCACCGTTTTTAATCCATTTGGCTCTGGATTTCTGATGAAGGTCGATTGTCTTAGATTTCTCAAGAATCAGCAGCTTTTCTTTTATTTCCGTCCATAAAGCCAATTCATCTTCTTCATAATTTCTATGATCAACTATATCATCTAAATCCTTCAGTTGATCGATCAAGGCTGATTTTTCTTGCTCTTCTTGGTTTGCATTGGATTGAAGCCATTCTTTCAGATCTTGTTTCAATTGTTTCAGTTTCATTTGCAAGATTTGATCAAGTTTACCGTGATAGAAGTTAGAGGTCAGGCTTTTTATAACGACTTCATTCAGTCCAGGTTTCTGGAGCCATGAGTTGAAAATTTTGAATGGTATGGGACCAAAGTCGGTGTTGGAGGTGATGAGGACTAAGGGCCAGTGATCTGAAAGAGATCGAGGTAGAGCAATGAAAGATGCTGTTGGCCATATAATCATAAGGTCAGGGGTTACGAGGATGCGATCTATTTTGCTTTTCTTGTCGCCATTATCCTTGACATATGTGAATAGCTTCCCTTGCCTTGTATATTCAAGGAGCCCATTGAGATGGATGAAGTTGTTGAAGGCGGTGGCACAAGCATTGACAAACTGGGAATTTTTTCTTTCATTCGAGAATCTAACCGTATTAAAATCTCCAAAAAGAATCCAATGACCATGGCTGTTTGAAATGAGGGAGGTAATTTTGTCCCAGAGGTTTGATCTGGCATGAAGATCATTGGGAGCATATACGTTAAGGATGTTGCATATGGTGGGGATGCCATTGATGAATCCGGTTGTGAGGAAGATATGAGGTATTTTGTGGGTGTTAGTTAGGGTAAAAGAGGTTGGGTCCCAAATACTAAGCAGGCCCCCAGAACGTCCTTCTGTTCCTATCTAGGGTGTGAACTCGTAAAAGAAGTTGGGGTTCCCCCAGAATGTTTGGGGGAAGATACTTTGGTTGTTGGTTTTGTGTGTTTCTTGTAGGCATAAGAATTGGATGTTGTGGTTTGATTTGAGTTGGATAACCCAGCGTGCTTTTGCTGAGTCTTTGATTCCTCGGATGTTTAGGGTTAGAAAATTCATTGAGGATGGTTTTGAGCACGGTGTGAATCGACAAGTTCCTGAAGTTCCTTTTCAAATCCATCGAGGTTGATTCCAATGCAAGCTCCAACTTCTTTGGTTTTGGAGACTGCATCCATTTAGTTTGTGTGTATTTAATTATGCATTTATTGTTGTTAATATCTTTGTATTTACAATAACTATGTATGATTATAAGATATGTGACGTTGGTTATTTTTGTGCTGTAGTGTTTATTGCACACTGAGTTCATCTCATGGTTGTACTATGTTATATAGTTGTATTGTGCGTAAGCACACCATACTTTCTGTATATTCATATGCACATAAGTTACTTAATTTGTTATAATGATAGTATTGAACCGAATTTATCGAGACTTAGACTTTACAATTAATCCAGGATACATGTTGAAGTTGTAACTTACTTGATTTCATAATTCTCAGTATCAGTTACCCAAGGTGAGTCATAGCCCCACTTTTATTATTTTACTCATTTAATAACTCTTTGGGGGAGATACATGCTCAAACTCTATTTATTTATTTACTCGTTTATACGTGCTTGGCTTTATGATGCAATTACTCAATGATTCAAACCTTTATGCTATGTTATTCTTTTATATTGTTCATATTTGATGTGTAGACTTATTTTGTGGTATACTATTATCCGTAAATCTACTCTTGATTTATATGGACTCGACTCGATCTAGACATACATCCTGACATGGATATGTCAGAGGACTATTATCATTTGACACAGACATATATCCTAACATGGCGATGTTGGAAGGCCATTTATATACGTGATAGACATGCTATGTTAGCAATGGATTGTAAACACACAGGTTGCAAGTCTTGTATGGGCGGGGCTTGGAACTGAGTGGATTTACAAGGCCTTTGCTGTGAAATCTTTATTCAAATACTTTACTTTTAAACTAAACTTTATGAACTCAGCAACCTTAGTCTGACAATTTTAGCATGTTTATATCAGGTTTTAAGACGATTGTGGATGTGTGGATTGCTAGAGTCATTTGCATACATGAAGACTCATATTTTATCATTATCATTCGATTTACTTGAAAACATTATGTAACCTTTATGCTTTGTATTGTTTGTTTAACTCTGATTTTACTTATTCGAATGATAATTTTTCAAAACGTCTCATATAGAGGTCGTTTTCTATACCTTGATCTGTATTGTGAGGTAATACCCCTTAAAATCTACTGTTTCCGCTGCGGTATTTAAGGGGTGTTACATTTGTCGGCTTGATTTAATACAAAACCACTCGACAATACAACCTCATCAAATTTTTGATGCCATTGTTTAGGAGCTTGTTTTAACCCATAAAGAGATTTAACTAATTTACAGACTTTGTTTTCGTGTCCAGGCATAACAAACCCTTGGGGTTATTTCATGTAAATCTCTTCATCTAATTCACCATTCAAGAATGCAGTTTTCACATCCATTTGGTGAATTACAAGATTGTGTATAGCAGCTAATGCCAATAACAATCTAATGGTGGATATCATAGCAACCGGAGCATAAGTATTGAAATAATCAATTCCTTCCTTTTGTCTAAAACCTTGGATTACCAACCTGGCCTTGTACTTGTCAATAGTACCATCCACCTTCATCTTCCTCTTGAAGATCCATTTACTTCCTAATGGTTTACACCCAGGAGGTAAATCAGCCAACTTCCAAACTTTATTTTGCAAGATAGAATCCATCTCATCTTGGATTGCTTCTTTCCAAAAAGCAACGTCCCTTGAAGCCATTGCTTCACTATATGTTCTTGGATCCTCATCAACGTTGAAACAATATTGATATTGAAAATTAATTTCATTCCTAGATCCTTCAACTAAGTAAAGTTGAAAATGATCACCAAAAGTTTTAACTCTTTTACCCTTTCTTGGTTCAGCGCTAGTCGATGGAACATCCTCGGTATTAACCCTGCCAGGGGCTGCCGCCCCATGGACCTCGCTTCTCTCGGGGGCACTGCCGTAGCCCCTTTGGAACCCCGTTAGTCCCGTTAATATCCAAATAAGCATCGACTCTTATTTGCATATTAAACGCAATCTGTTTTACACTAAAATATCAACATGTTGTTTACTCCAATTATCGATTTTTTCATTTTAAACCCAAAAAAGGCGTGCTTTTCGAATAAACACATTGTAACGTTTGTGTTATTTGGAGATAATTTGGCGACCATTTTAAACATTGGATAATTAATGTTGGATCATCAAATTCTTGATCGATTGTTTCGTCGTGCTGCATCTATTGTTATTTGTTGTGCATATGGATAATAATATATAGTACTACTAGTAGGTACCTGATGCGGCAACGGATACTTTGTAATTTAATGTAATTTAATATTTTTGGCAGTAATTTATTGTTCATTTCTATGTGACAATAGCTTTAGCGTTATAAGCAATGACAAAAGTTTGGTGGAGCTTTTCTTAGTTTGTATTATTTTGTTTGTTTATTTTTTGCTTGGTTTGTTCAATGGGTTATTTTTCATTGAGGGGGTTCTTAGAGTATCATTAATTGTAGTTGTTGATAACTCAATTGATATATCTTTGTGTATTTACTTAGTGACATTTAATAAAGAAATTATATTTGAATTGGTTGTAGTGAGTTGTACATTATGCATTATTATTATTATTATTATTATTATTATTATTATTATTATTATTATTATTATTATTATTATTATTATTATTATTATTATTATTATTATTATTGTTATTATTATTATTATTATTATTATTATTATTATTATTATTATTATTACCTTGAAATGGTGAATTGTATTAATAACTGAATCTGCAAATTACATCTTAGAAACATCAAACTTTGTAGACATGCCCACAAAGCTGAAAAATGAACAGACATACAAACATCCAACTAAAACAACAGAAAACACTAAAGTTTATAATAATCACCATTTTTCTAAAGTTAGCACATGGAGAAAATATCCTACTTGACTACATTTCCACATGGACAAACACCCTGCCTAATAACACCTGCAGCCCATACAAGTGCTACTAGAGGCTCTTGCCCACAGGCATCATCAAGATAGGAAGAAAAACTCCTGTTCCATTGAGGCTCAAATACACAGAGCTACATTTCCATTACTGGAATCACTCAAATGTATAGAGTTACCCAAGGAGACATCCCACCTTGACTACATTTCCCAGACCTTTGCTCAACTCAGAACCAACTGACCCTCCCAGAAAGCAATGAACAGAACAAAGGCTAGGCCTCATCAGGCTGGCATTCCACCAAACATTCTGGAAACCTACTTTATGAGAAGACTACTAATCCAAATAGACAGAGCAGGGAATCTAAAACTTGTTACGACTCCAGGCACCCCAAGATCAGATTCCTGATGGCTACTTGGACTTTTCATCTAACTCAAGATACAAGGCCACCAGCATCCCATAACTACAAACAAAAACACTGAACTCACCAAATAGACAGACCATGGATGACTTGTGATAAAGCAACCTCTATAAGGTAGTGTCATCTTTCATCACTCACCAAATAGATACTCTTACTTATCACAACAACACTGAGCCACATTCAACATAAGAAAAACTCTTATTCCTTCAGACCATACTAGAACTAAACACCCCTTAAACTACATACAAATTATGCATTATTATTTGTGTTGATGAATTTTAAATTTTTATAATCTTAGTGTCATATATGCCTCAAAAGGGCTTTATGCATTATAAGATAGTAAGATTACGGTAAACCAAAGTGTTCGTGTCCCTTGTAGGTGATATACAGAATAAACGAACACAACCAGATATTGTTTGAATCTCTGAAAGGCGTGTGAACACTTTCAGATAGAATTAATTCGGTGGTTCTGCCGAATTATTCAATCGGATACAATTCAGAAATTAAGAACGTTTTATATATTTTTATTTGAGATTAATGAACCAGAGAGATTTCTTATGACCAAAGGAAAACGTATATGAATATGAAAACGAGATTAGGGCACTAATAACAGCCTTTTTGACCCTGCCAGGGGCTGCCGCCCATTAGACCCAGCTCCCAGGGGCGCTGCCCCCGGAACCCCGTCCCTTAGGGGCTTAGCCCCTAAGATCATAATAAATTCAAATAGACATGAACTCCGCACCTCCAAGCCTAAATGATGTCTTATTATGACTAAATTGGTCAAACAATTTAATCCAATTATACTAAAATTTCCAACATTCCTCCCCCATTTTAGTGCAATCCTTGATTAACTAAAACAAGTTATCTCAAACAATCAAACTTTTGCGTAAATGAAATGTCGTAACGATTGAATTTCACATTACTACATTACACATTCCAAATATTCAAATACTGGGGTGTCGCTTATGACTGAACCCTGGGAATTCATTATGAATACATGAAGATAATGTACACAAAAGTTTACATACATAGTAGTTCTATCATGACACATGTTTTACTAGCTTATGTCCTTATCCTTCGTAAGCATGTCAAAGCCAAGTCCAAGCTTCTTGAAGCGGCTAAACTTCATGCTCATATAGGTAGCTCTTTTAGTCTTGCACCTGCAATGCAATTTGTCAAAAGGGCTATTAAGTATATATCCATTCAACCTCCCTAACTCGCAGGTCTGAACACATACCTTGGGATGATTCTTCTAATGTGTTCCAATCTCTAAATATTAAGCCTTCCACATTTAATTCAGCACCTAGCGTCATACTAGGTGTGAATTGGGTATCTTGATATTAGAGATTTCTGGTGGACTTTAATCCCATCCCTATAGCCAACTTTTTCACGAGATCTCTACTCAACCCTTTGGTTAAATGATCAACTAAATTGTGTTTTGTTTTCACAAACACCACAGATATCACACCATCCATGATAAGCTGACGTATCATGTTGTGTCTAACACCTAAGTGTCTAGACTTTCCATTATATACTTGACTGTATGCCTTAGCCAAGCTAGCTGCACTATCACATCTGATAGAGATGGGTGATATCGGTTTAGGCCACAATGGAATTTCATATGTTAAATTCCTTAGCCATTCAACTTCTTTACCAGCCGCTGCTAATACCACAAACTCAGATTCCATTGTTGAATCAGTGATGCAAGTTTGCTTCTTTGATGCCCAGCATATGGCACCACCTCCAAGTAGGAATACCCAACCACTTGTGGAAGAATGATTTTCCCTATTGGTAATCCAACTTGCATCTGAATAACCTTCAAGAACAGAAGGAAATCTAGTATAAGTCAAATGATAATCCATTGTTCCTTTCAAGTACTTAGATACTCGATTAATTGCTTGCCAATGGATTAAACTTGGATTGTGAGTATATCTACTCAACTTTCCAACAGCAAAGGCTATATCAGGTCTAGTACTAATCATGGCATACATGAGAGATCCAATAGCCTTTGAATATTCAAGTTGATTTACAGCAACTCCCTTATTAGGCACAAGTTTTGTTGTGGGATCCATAGGAGTACCTATTGGAGAACAATCTTTTTGATTAAATTTATCCAACATCTTCTCAATATAATGTGATTGAGAGATAGTAATGCCATGTTCTCCATGTATGATCTTAATGCCAAGAATCACATCAGCCTCCCCCATGTCCTTCAAATCAAATTTAGAGGAAAAGAATTCCTTAGTTGTGTCAACTTGATCTTAGTCAGTACCAAAAATCAACATGTCATCTACATACAAGCAAATGATTACTCCTTTACCAGAAGCATCAAACTTGCTGTATACACACTTGTCTGCTTGCTTTAATGCAAAACCATTAGACAAAACAAAATCATCAAATTTCTGATGCCACTGCTTGTGGGCTTGCTTCAAACCATAAGGAGACTTAACCAATTTACAAACCTTATCTTCATTACCAGGCATGACAAAGCCTTCAGGTTGTTTCATGTAAATCTCTTCATCCAATTCACCATTCAGAAAGGCTGTTTTAACATCCATTTGGTGAATTACAAGATTATGTATAGCTGCAAGTGCTAACAATAATCTAATGGTGGTAATCCTAGCAACAGGAGCATAGGTATCAAAGAAATCAATGCCTTCTTTTTGTCTAAAGCCTTGGATAACCAATCTGGCTTTATACTTGTGTATGCTTGCATCCACCTTCATCTTCCTTTTAAAGATCCATTTACTACCCAATGGTTTACACCCAGGTGGTAAATCAGCCAATTTCCAAGTATTATTATGCATAATAGAGTCAATCTCATCTTGGATTGCCTCTTTCCAAAATGCAGCATCCCTTGAAGCCATAGCTTCACTGTAGGTTCTCGGATCTTCATCAACATTAAAAAAATATTGATATTGAAATTTAATTTCATTCCTTGATCCTTCGACCAAATATAGTTGGAAATCATCACCAAAAGATTTGGCTTTTCTTGCTCTTACACTCCTCCTAGGCTCAGAAGGCTCAGGAGGGGTAACAGTCACTTGGTCAGATGTACCAAAGTTACTAAAACTTGCAATCATGTCTGCAGGTTTAGGTAAAGATGTAAACCTATCCTCATTGCCAAAATCAGCATCTCGTGAATCAATAACAGAGTGCACAGATACATAATCATTAGGTTCTATGACATAGAACCTATAGCACTTAGAATTCTTAGGATAGCCAATGAATACACAATCTATACCTCTTTGACCTATATTATTTATTTCAGGGTCAGTCAATCTTACCACAACTCTACAACCCCAAACTCTGAGATAACTCAGTTTTGGTACCTTTTTATGCCAAAGTTCATAAGGGGTTATCTTGTTCCTTTTATTAGGAACTCTATTCAATAAATAACAGGCTGTCAATATAGCCTCACCCCAAAATCCGTCACTTAGGCCATAATAACATAACATGGAATTAACCATTTCTTTTAATGTCTTATTCTTTCTTTCAGATACATCATTTTGCTGTGGTGTATATGGAGCAGTGGTCTGATGTATTATACTAGTAGATTGGAAATACACTGGATCATAATGCTCACCTACCCTATCAGTGCGAAGTGTTTTAATCTTCACACCACGATGAAGCTCTACTTCCTCTTTATAGATTTTAAATTTATCAAGAGCTTCATCTATTGTATGACACAAGTAAACATAGCAGTATCTAGTAGCATCATGAATAAAATTAACTACATACTTTTTATTACCAAGTGATGGAGTTGAATGAAAATCACACAAGTCACTATGTACAAGTTTGATGCGTGGTTTTGCGACCTTACAACAGGTTTTACCTCTCGAGGGATCTCAAGAGGCTTACAACCCCACCAGGCAGTGTACCTGACCGATGTAGTATAGTGTAGTGGTAAGTACGGGGGATTGATCGTTCTCCACAGGGAATAGTGTCGTTAGGATTGAAAAACTACTCTAATAGGTCTAAGGGTGAGGGAAGATTCTTTTTGTATTTTTATATTTTTATGAAAGCAAGTAAAATCTCGGGTTTTGAAGGAGTGGGCGGAATTAGTTGCTAGTCAACTAACCCAAATGACTACAAATGCAAATAAAATAAAATAACTGAAAATGAAAAGGTTGTGAAACTTATATAGAGAGAAATGTGTTTACTTAGATTTCCTTACTCCCTAACTATCTTTTACCGGTTGATTAGTGTGTATTAATTGCGTGGATGACGGGTGTATTCCTTAATACCAATCGTGGGGTGGCGTACGTACTTCCCCAACTCTACAAGCTCCTACTTCACTCCTATGTCGAGCCGGCTAAGAAGCTCCTAACATGGGATCACTAGAAGTCGCTCATGCATTAAATACAACCATAAAAACCTTAGTACGCATTGGTTCATGTTTCTTAAGACGTTCAAGCAAGTTACCGAATAGGAGGTTAGCCAGTTTTCTTAAGCCTAACATCGATGAACAATCATCCAATACAATTAATAACACACTAATAACCAATAATCAAAAGTTAGGTTTCATTAGATCTAAGCAAACACAAGATAAATCTAGCCTAACATGTTAATCAAAAGACAAGAACAAGATATAATCAAACAACACATAGACATATTGATTGATTAAATGATAACTTATCTTCAATTAAACATGGGAGATCCAAGGGTATGAAAACCCTTAAAAATGGCAGAAATTCGTCTTAGGGTTTCTCCTCACAAAGTTGCACACTAATGACAAAAAATTGCAAAACTATATATAGAGTTTAAGGGCTGACGGCGTCACGTTTTAGATCTTGACGCCGTCACCTCACCGTGTCTAGGGTTCCCGGATGGCCTTCTTGACGCCGTCCCTCTTTAGTCCTCCAAAATCCGCTCTGGCTTATCAAAGGTTGACACCGTCAGAAATGAGCTTGACGCCGTCTCTCTTTAGCTTAAACCGTGATGGCCTTGATCACCTTAAAGGGTGACGCTGTCAGATTTCCTTTGTAAAATTCTCTGGCTTATCATGTGTATTTTTCATATCCAATTCTTTTGCCAAGTCATGACGCCGTCAAGAGCAATCCTTGACGCCGTCAAAGGTACTTTTCCAGCCGATTTTGAGACTTTGTCGTTTTCTTCACTTTTATGCTCCAAAAACGTCCAAAATGCTTCCTTTTCCAGATTTCTTCTCCAAAGTACCTAAAATGACAAAAGGAACGATTTAGGGAAATATTTGATCAAATAAATACGATTTAGGGCTTAAATGACCCCCTAAAAGCGGTACACTTTTCGCTTCATCAAGTACCCTTACACTTGAGATTTGCTTGTCCTCAAGCAAATGCGCTTTTATTCTAATCAAAATACAAGTTAGGGATCATTTAACGCTAATATAAAAGTAATTACAACAAATAGTCATTCCACTTTAATCATAATAAGCACGGAGATTACAAACTAGCACCTCACAAGTAGTGTTTAGATACTCACATCTCTCAGGTGTCATCAAAATAAATCTCATAAATGAAAACGGATAATATCTCTCACTACCTGTCATAGCAAATAGATTACCATAGGCTTGGGAAAGGATCGAAAACCTTCTCCACTAGGCGTAAGCACCTAAGATAAACTATCAAAGAGGGCTTTTACATGGGTTATAACGTGAGGTGTAGGGATATGATAAACACGGTTTTGTTGGATAAGGGATATTTTACTGGTGGTGAGTTAAAGATCTTGATTAATTACATGCACAATATGGCGTTGCTAAGCCAAGACTAGACTCGACTTAAGCTAAAAACAAAATAACAAAAACATAAAATAAACATAAAATGAAACGGGATGGTAGTCCGTATGTTTTTTCTATTTTTCTTTTTCTCATTTTTTTTTGTATTTTTTTTTTGTATTTTTTTTCATACACTCTTGCCCTACCATCCAAAATAATACATCATAGGGGCGTTGCATTCCCCTTACACTTGAACTTTTACATAACTTTACAAATAACTATTCTATCGACTCGAATTAAGATAATCGAAACACTTGGAGTACTTTTAAATATTTATCACATATGGGGGTAATAATGTTGTTCTTCCCCATTACTCCATTACACTAGTACTTTACCCATGAGTCCCAATCGTCTCAAAACAATATGTACAAGGATATGACTCGACTTAGCAACCATGTAATCAATTAGATAATTAACTTGGGGTTTAAACAAATGTTGTCACAATAATGCACTAAAAATGAGTGCATACAAGGTAGGCTAAGGCGATTTGGGTGTACATTTAAGTGGGGTGTAAACAAATTCTTACTTTAAGTAAAATGCTTAAAGTTAGAAACGAAAAGATAGGCTCTGAGGGGTGTACTAGGGGTATCGTGTACTAAAAATGAGTACAAGGCAAAGGGTATGGGAGAATTACTTGACCAATGTAGTCAACGTAATTATAACAAAAACACAGGTGTAAAACAATGGGTTAGTCCTAATGCCTCTTATCATGTAGTAAATCTAACTACACGAATGTAGTCTCACTTGTGGCCTCGGAATGGTCCTAATGCAAGTTCTAGAATCTAAGTGCTACCGGTACACACATCATAGCATAAATGCTTTTCCTACCAATTCTAGGGGCGAACCTCACATATTTGGGGGTGGAAAATTTTTTAGTGGTACGGTTTTTGTGCTAGTCATATAACTCCTATCCATGAGACGCTCATTAAGATCAAAGTTTCACTCTTAAATGTTGTAAAAAAATTTAAATTTGGCACTAAAATTGCCCTAACAGGTATTTCTCTCAGTTTTATTACACATCTACTATTAAACAAACGAAAATCAAGCGTAATTGTATTCTCTAAAGTATCGTATTTTTACCCCCCCTTACACTTAAGATGAACATTGTCCCCAATGTTCAAATAACAAGATGTAAAAGTAATAAGGTAACAGAATGAAATCAAATACTCCCCTGATTCGTTCGGTGGATAAAGAGGGTAACATGGTTAGATCTTCTTCCAAGTGAATGTAGAAGCTCCAAGACTAAAGCATCGCCAAAAGCTTGATTCCACATACATTTCCTTGTCCAAAATAACCTGTTAAACCTGAGAAAACAAACACGAAAACCTGCATAACATCGGCGGGATAAATTCTATATAAGGATATAATGCTTGTGGAATGATAATTTTGCAGATTCCTGGAGATTATAAGTTAGAGATTTAATAAAAACATTTTATGAAAACAAAACTTTCAAAAATTTTAGAAAATTAAAATCTGACGCCGTCAGGTTGTAAAGCCTGACGCCGTCAGAAATGATCTGACAGAATTCTCATGTTAAGTTTCCGGAAAATTTCTGGAAAAACCTATACCTTACTTCCTGGAATTCCTGCAAAATATCATTATGACTCGATACAAGCATTTGAATCAAACAAATACTAATATGTATGTTAATTTATTATCGTTACGATTCATGTTCATTTGTGTTCTAATAAACCGATTTGGATTTCCCTTACACTTAACTTTTGCAAAATACCTTTATATGTAGTTAAGACGAAGTTAAAAACAAGATAAAGCATTTTCACAAATTTAGTTTTGAACATGAATCAATAATAATAAAAATTAAACATACATACGGAAACAAATAAAATCAAACAAACAAATAAATAAACACACAAAGCAAATAAAGCTTGGGTTGCCTCCCAAGAAGCGCTTTTCTTTATTAACGAGTCTTGTAGCTAGACTCAAAGTCAGGCTTATCTAGTGTCGCTTATGCTCACGTACCCGAGTGTGAGCCATCTAATTGTTGCCTCATCTTTCTTGTACTCATCATTCAGCTCCAGACATCCATGATAATATCTTTTATTTTTCTCATGTGGATATTTGAGCCCCTTTCTCTTATCATTCTCACTTAACAAGTCAATAGGCACAAGTCTATTGCAATATTCAATGGAGAAGTTCTTAAACCTAGGATGTGATCGGGGCATTTGGTAAACAAAATCTTCATCCCCATCCGAGAATGTAATTAACCCGTCCACAAGTTTTTCGTCAAGGTTGGTCAACCTTTTGAAGGGTTCTCCAAAAATGACATGGGTTAATTTGTTATCAATAAATTCTCCTAAGTTCTCCATAACCATAAAATCCACCAAATACACAAAACTTCCTACGAATACGTGTAGTGGCTTAATCCTAGCAACAATGTTATCTCCTTGATATTCAAGCTCATCTACCATGATTTTATTATAATTAGCGCGAGAGGTAATGTTCATAGGCAAGGATGAGTTAAGATAAGCATGAAAATCATGATAACCAATCTTACACGGAAATTGCATGTTAAAGAGGCTATCCTTTTCGATCTTAGTCCTAGGGTCAACATACTTAAAGGGATCAATTTCCTCTTTTCCCCATTCCTCGTTAACTACTTCTTCATTACCAGCATCCTCATCGGAGTCTGAGTCGTAAAATGGACTAACATAGTCATTCTCACAGTCAGACTCCTCCATCTTAGAATTGTTACCAAAGTGGTGGTCGGGTGAAAGGTTGTTGTTTTCTACGATGGGGGCGGGAACGGGTAGTTGGAAGTTTGCACGGCGGAAAATACGAATAACAGGGATCAAACGATCACTATTACTCATGAGATAGGTGGAAGGTGTCACAAACAAAAGTACAAAGAAATAAGATAGACTAAAGAAAAACCTAGAAAAATAAAATAAAAATCTCACTAGAAAGGAATCTAGTGAGTAGACCTAATAAAATAAAAATTCAACCTAAACAATAACTATTCCCCGGCAGCGGCGCCAAAAACTTGATGCGTGGTTTTGCGACCTTACAACAGGTTTTACCTCTCGAGGGATCTCAAGAGGCTTACAACCCCAACAGGAAGTGTACCTGACCGATGTAGTATAGTGTAGTGGTAAGTACGGGGGATTGATCGTTCTCCACAGGGAATAGTGTCGTTAGGATTGAAAAACTACTCTAATAGGTCTAAGGGTGAGGGAAGATTCTTTTTGTATTTTTATATTTTTATGAAAGCAAGTAAAATCTCGGGTTTTGAAGGAGTGGTCAGAATTAGTTGCTAGTCAACTAACCCAAATGACTACAAATGCAAATAAAATAAAATAACTGAAAATGAAAAGGTTGTGAAACTTATATGGAGAGAAATGTGTTTACTTAGATTTCCTTACTCCCTAACTATCTTTTATCGATTGATTAGTGTGTATTAATTGCGTGGATGACGGGTGTATTCCTTAATACCAATCATGGGGTGGCGTACGTACTTCCCCAACTCTACAAGCTCCTACTTCACTCCTATGTCGAGCCGGCTAAGAAGCTCCTAACATGGGATCACTAGAAGTCGCTCATGCATTAAATACAACCATAAAAACCTTAGTACGCATTGGTTCATGTTTCTTAAGACGTTCAAGCAAGTTACCGAATTGGAGGTTAGCCAGTTTTCTTAAGCCTAACATCGATGAACAATCATCCAATACAATTAATAACACACTAATAACCAATAATCAAAAGTTAGGTTTCATTAGATCTAAGCAAACACAAGATAAATCTAGCCTAACATGTTAATCAAAAGACAAGAACAAGATATAATCATACAACACATAGACATATTGATTGATTAAATGATAACTTATCTTCAATTAAACATGGGAGATCCAAGGGTATGAAAACCCTTAAAAATGGCAGAAATTCATCTTAGGGTTTCTCCTCACAAAGTTGCACACTAATGACAAAAAATTGCAAAACTATATATAGAGTTTAAGGGCTGACGGCGTCACGTTGTAGATCTTGACGCCGTCACCTCGCCGTGTCTAGGGTTCCCGGATGGCCTTCTTGACGCCGTCCCTCTTTAGTCCTCCAAAATCCGCTCTGGCTTATCAAAGGTTGACGCCGTCAGAAATGGGCTTGACGCCGTCTCTCTTTAGCTTAAACTGTGATGGCCTTGATCACCTTAAAGGGTGACGCCGTCAGATTTCCTTTGTAAAATTCTCTGGCTTATCATGTGTATTTTTCATATCCAATTCTTTTGCCAAGCCATGACGCCGTCAAGAGCAATCCTTGACGCCGTCAAAGGTACTTTTCCAGCCGATTTTGAGACTTTGTCATTTTCTTCACTTTTATGCTCCAAAAATGTCCAAAATGCTTCCTTTTCCAGATTTCTTCTCCAAAGTACCTAAAATGACAAAAGGAACGATTTAGGGCAATATTTGATCAAATAAATACGATTTGGGGCTTAAATGACCCTCTAAAAGCGGTACACTTTTCGCTTCATCAAAGTTCTAATACCTTTGTATCTCTAATGACATTTTTGGCGAAAGGTTGTCTAGTAATCTTAGTCAACATACAAGTTTTACACTTTTCACCATTCAATTCAAAAGCAGGTATTAGACTCAATTTTGACATGTCTATCAATCTCTTGTAATGTACATGTCCTAGTCTAGCATGCCATAATTCAGATTTACCACAATTATTGCTAGAACTAGTAGAAGCCATGCAAACAGAATTATTAACAAATGAAACATCCAAATTTAAGTTTCCATGTCTTGACAAGATATACTTTTCACTTTCCAAGACTTGCTTGTAGCCACAATTATTCAATACAATACCAGATACTAAATTCTTACGAATTCCAGGTACATACACAACATTGTTTAAAAGTAAAGAGTTTCCAGAAGTAAAGACTAGATTAACAGATCCTAGTCCTTTAATTGGTTCAGTAGCAACATTGCCCATCTTTAACAAAGATCCATCTTCAATTGGCTTGAAGTCCTTGAACCATTGAAGATTTTTGCACACATGACATGTTGCTCCCGAATCCACCCACCACGAAATGTCATCATCCTGCACATAAAATGCTTCAGAGATTATTGATACATAATAATTCTCAACAAAATGATCGGTAGGTACCAAAAACAAACCTGATTACTTTTTGTGATCCTTGGATCCACTTGAACCAGCCTCGTTTTTCCCTTTACCTCCACCCTTTCCAGACCTGCACTCTTTCTTGAAGTGTCTAGGTTTCCCACACTTCCAATAGGCTATTTTTTGTTTCTAATCAGAACCTTTATTGTTACTGCCTTGAAACTTTCGTTTCCCTTTACCAGCTTTGGAAGATTCACCCTCCTCCACCATGTTCATAGAAGAACCAATCATGGTTTTAGTACCACCAACAGAACCCTTTTCTATATCATGTATGGATTGTTCAATTTGGAAATGACTTCCAAGTTCAACCAGATTTAATTCCTCTTTCTTATGTTTCAGACTGTTTTTAAAATCTTTCCAAGAGGGGGGGCAGTTTATCTATGATACTAGAAACATAAATTGATTCATCCATTTTCAGACCATATTGTGCAAACTGTCCTGATATCCTTTGCAATTTGTGATACTGTTCCATGACAGGCCTAGTGTCTACCATTTTTTAGTTTATAAAATTACCAACAAGAAATTTCTTACTAGACACATCTTTTTCCATATACTTGGCTTCAAGGGAATCCTATAATTCTTTTGCAGACTCTACGTTTTGATAAACATCAAACAAGGAATCAGACATACCGTTAAGAATGTGACCACGACATATGTAGTCTGTATTTTCCCACTTTGAACGATTACGAGTTTGTTCCAGGGTTTCATTCTCAACAGCCACGGGGCATGGGGTACTCAAAACATATACCACTCTCAAATTCGTGATATAGAAGTGCATCTTCTTCTGCCATCTACGAAAATCCTGCCCAGAAAAAATATCCAATTTCCCAAAGTTCTTATTCAAATCCTTCATAGAATCAGGGTTCGTCATCTTCAATAATTGATTCGATCTTTGTAGGAGATATACAAAATAAACGAACACAACCGGATATTGTTTGAATCTCTAAAAGGCGTGTGAACACTTTTAGATCGAATCAATTCGGTGGTTCTCCTGAATTGTTCAATTAGATACAATTAAGAAATTAAGAACGTTTTATGTGTTTTTATTTGAGATTAATGAACCGGAGAGATTTTTTATGACCAAAGGAAAATGTATATGAATATGAAAACGGGATTAGGGCACTAATAACTGCTTTTTGGGCAGTTTTTCAAGGTTTCAAAATTGTCAAAATCAGTCCCTCAATTTTCGAAAATTTAATTTTCTGAGAAACTTTTAACATAACAACTTAGTGGAAATAAAAAATTTCCAAGCTGCCAGGGGCTCTGCCCCTTGGACCCTGCTAGGGCTGCCGCCCCTTGGACCCCGTTCCCAGGGGCGCTTCCCCTGGACCCCCGTCCCTTAGGGGCTTCGCCCCTAAGATCACAATAAATTCAAATAAGCGTGCACTCCCGCACCTCCAAGCCTAAATGATGTCTTATTATGACTAAATTGGACAATCAAGTTAATCTAATTACATTAAAATATCCAACATTCCCAATGATATCTCATGTGTGAGAACGTTCTGAATTAAATAGTTGTGATTTTAAGTCCAGTTTAGTAAATTGTGTGATTCATATGTTGTGTTTATAATTACTGTAGTAAATTGTGTGATTTATAATGTGTGATAATTAGTTGACGTTAAAAAGAAAAAAAAAAGAAAAGAGAAGAAGGAAAAAAAACGATTATAGTAATATAAAGTGAGATTGCGTTTTGTATGTGTGTGCCCCGATAGGCTCACACACCTTTAGTCATATTAGGCTAATCCAACTCTCACATTCCAACAGCTCCCAATTGGGAGTTGGAGTAGCAGATAGCACAAGCACCAACGACGGAAATGTCTAGCAACGCTCTCACTCGCTATTTAAACTAAAGGTGTCTGAGATATAGTTTCATAAATCATTCTCAGTAGCATGGTTATTTATTTCTTGCTTTCATCATCCTTTGTAATAGATACTGTTAAACCAAGGATATGGATCCTAACTCATTCCATATAGTTTAACCATTTTGATTCTCGTTATAGAATTTAATTAGATATACCAAATGTAATCAAGAATCATCTTGCATTACCCTTTGGGTTCGGCCGAACAATTATATGATTAATTCTGGAGAGGGCCCATGGTATCTTTCTGCACATATCAAGTGGAGTAACAAATCCTTTGTTGACTACAAGTGTTGTGGATGCTGCTTCACATCACTCCGAAACATAGCTTTTATAACTACCTTATTCAGGATAGCGTTTGGCATATAATTACAAAAGTGATATCCACACATAACAGAACTTGCTTGTATCTCAAGTCTAAGGATGACTTAACAAACCATTTCAACATTTTACTCATGACAAGGATCCAAAAGTAAATGTTTGAAAGTTGGGGTATCCAATATGCATCCCTTGTGAATACATATGAGTTTGGCTGGAACAATCCACATTCTCATAGAATATAACCAACACTCACATTTGCCTTGCATAACAATATTCCCATATTGTTAACCGACAATGGACATATTTAGAATGATAAATCATTTCATGGAATAAACATGCAAATATGGAATAACAGGTTATATGAACAAAATAACAAATACCTCGTATCTTTATTTATCAGAAAATAAAACTGTCTTACAATTCCAAATTATTCAAATACTAATTAACACACAGATTTACATGAGACTACTAGCTGGTATCAAACCAATATTCCTAGTCAATTTAGAATGCTTAGGATATGCTAAAGCCTTCGTAAAGGGATCAGCTAGATTGTCATCTGTGTGAACTTTTAATATCTTCACGTCACCCATCTCAATGGTTTCTCGAAGATAATGAACTTTTGCGCGGTAATGTCTAGCACCCTTGGTGATTCCACTTTCATTAGCTATAGTAATGGCTCCTGTATTATCACAATACATATTTATGGGTTCTTCAATTGTGGGAACAATGCCAAGCCCATAAATGAATTTTCGAATCCATACAGCCTCTTTAGATGCATCATACGCAGCTATATACTCAGCTTCTGTAGATGAAGTTGCAGAAATACTCTGCTTTGTGCTTTTCCAGTCAACAGTACCTCCATTTAAAATGAATACATATCCAGTCTGAGATTTCAGGTCATCAACATCTGTTAGATATCCAGCATCAGTGTAGCAAGAAACCCTGAGCTCTCATTTCATATCACCTCCGTAAACCAGAAACATATCCTTAGTATTGCGTAAATACTTAAGAATATTCTTAACAGCAGTCCAGTGAAGTTCACCTGGATTCTATTGAAAATGGCTTGTCATGTTCTGAGCGAACGCAACAGGACGAGTACATCTCACAGCATACATAATTGATCCTATAGCCGAGGCGTAGGGAACTCTTTGCATGCGCTCTTTTTCAGCAGGTGTCTCAGCACCTTGTGATTTACTCAATTTAGGCTCATCTTGCATTGGGATAGTTCCTCGTTTGGAATTCTCCATGAAATATCTTTTCAAGATTTTCTCAATGTAAGCACTTTGACACAAACCAATTAACCGTCTTGATCTATCTCTATAGATCTTGATTCCAAGAATATATGCAGCTTCTCCTAGATCTTTCATGGCAAAACATTTTCCAAGATAGGATTTTACATCTTGTAACATTGGAATGTTGTTTCCCATGAGTAATATGTCATCAACATATAGAATTAGGAAAGTAGCATAACTCCCACTAGCTTTCTGATATTCACATGGCTCAATTTGATTTTGAGTGAAACCGAATTTCTTAATCTCATCATCAAAACGTTTATTACATTGCCTAGATTCTTGCTTAAGTCCATAAATGGAACGCTTGAGCTTGCATACCCGGTTAGGATATTTTGGATTAGCAAAACCTTCAGGTTGCACCATATAGACTTCTTCGGAAAGATGTCCATTGAGGAAGGCGGTTTTGACATCCATTTGCCAAATCTCGTAGTCATAGAATGCAGCTATGGCTATTAGAATCCTTATAGCTCTAATGACTGCAATAGGAGAAAATGTCTCTTCATAATCAACCCCGGCCCGTAGGTTTGAGTGAATCCATTTTCTACAATACAAGCTTTAAAGGTGTGTACTGCACCATCCATGTCAGTCTTCTTTTTGAAGAGCCATTTGCTACCAATGGTTTTACTGTTAGTAGGAAGATCAACTAAGTCCCAGACTTCATTGTCTTTCATGGATTGCATTTCTACATTCATCGCATCAAGCCATTTCTTGGATTCAGGATCCAACAATGCAGCTTTATAGTTATTGGGTTCACCAAGATCCCCAAACTCATGCTCCTCAGCATTGATGTATAAGCACATTCGATCTGGGGCACGGGATGTCCTAGTGGACTTACGAATGGGATTGATATCACTTTGTGGTTCATTAATTTCTTGCTCATTGATCCACAGGAATCAATGCATAATTATGTCCAAGGAATACAAGGAAGTTTGTAATCCCGGGTCGTTATCCTCAATGAAGGATTGAATGAAATTTTCGGTTCAAGTCGTGATTGTGTGATGAATATTAAAAAGGGATATTTTGGAATACTAAGCTACAAATATGTGAACATAAATTAAAACGACTTAAAAATCAAGTAATTTAATTAAGAAAAGCATATGTAATTAAAAACGTTAAGAAAAACTTAAAAACGCAAATTATTGAAAACGGGAATTAAAAACGAACTTGGAAAATAGAAATTAAGCAAGGTACAACTACGGGAAGCATACATAGGCTAAATAAAATCTAAAAAGCATAAGAAACAAGTCTACAAAGCATAAACGAGCAAAAACGCAAAGGAATTCAAAAACGTAACTAAAACCAGGAAATCCCGAGCCTAAAAAGGTGAAATCATGAAATATTAACTCTACGAGTGAAAATGTATTTTTCCTAAGTCCTAAATGTTAAAATAAAATTTTAGAAAAAAAAGAATTGTTTTTTTTTTGACATTTATATTTTTTATTATGAATTAAAAACTGTTTTAAAAAGAAAAATACATAAAAAATATTAAAACTAATCCGAAAATTCTGATTTTTTTTTTGAAATTACTTAATACTATAACAGTCCTAGGAAAAATATAAATGAGGTGCCAACTAATTCAGATAAGCTGTAATAAGCTGAAAACGGAAAATAAGCCAAAGGAATCAAAACAGTGTTAAGTATTTAATTTTGTAATACTAAACCGAAAAATACCCAAGGGCAGTTGGTATTGGTGTGTTGTGTTAAGTCTTGGAAAGGGCTGAGGTCTCATGTTTGACCCCTGCCTCAGCCTTTTTGCTAATCTATTTTTTTTTTCTTTTTAAAATCCTATTAAGCACATGAAAATAAGCACTTTATATAACTATCACTATTTTTGAAAACCACAAATAAGCACCGAATTAAGCTAGCAAATGAGAACGGTAGGCTTATAAGAAGGAAACAAATAAGGCAAAGGGATTGTTTAGCTTATATAAGCTAATTTAAAACTAGAATAAGCTAAATTCAACAAATTCTGATCTGAATGAACAAGTAATCTCAGTATAAGCCATAATTGAAAACAAATAAGCATTGATATCATGCAAATAAGCTATCTAGGGTCTGCTCATTGCACAGGGCAATGTCAGTCCCATTGGGGGGAATTTAAGCCACTAAAAATCTATATAAAAGCTGACATAAAAATTCTGAAAAATATGGAACAAGAAGATAAGCTACCAAATAATAGAAACTCCAAATTTCATAACAAATGGCCTTAAATTGAACTTACGATAAATTAAAAATAAAAGCTGAATTGGGCAATTTGATAGAAAACTGAATGGCTAAACAGGTTTAAGGAGATAAGTTCAAGCTTAATTTTAAGCATAAAAATCAGAAATAAGTTCCACAAAAGCTAAGTATTCTAAGAGTACATCAACAAAAGTTCTTGAAAACTAAAAGCCAGAAAAGCTAATTAAGGGCTTATAGGGAACCTAGAAAAAGTTGTGCAGACAGTATTTAAGATCTGAGCAGATTCTTAGCAAAGAAAGGTCAAAACATTTTAAAACCTTATGAGACTACATGAGCCATTGCAAAACTACTTATCAAACTATAAGGGACAATAATATTGCAAAATTATAGCTAAAAACAGCTTGTATCAGAAATAAGCTAAGGGAACAGTGCATATCATAATAACTAACTCAAATCCTCAAAATACTTCAAATTAACTAAATACATCCTATAAACATCTTGTATTAGCTAACTTAGGACAGATTAAAGTCTACACAATGGCATATGAACAGTGCAATCTATTTTAACCCATAATAAGCTCTTAAACCAAACACCCTTTAACAGGCTGATTTTTAGTTTTAAACTCTAACAGACCTATTTAAGCTATGACATGGTAAGACAGACATGTATTAAGGTGTTTTAAGTCCTAAGAAACAATATTTCACAGAAAATAAGCACTAACACAAGCTATACTAGTTTTAAGCTATTTTTGGCTTTTTAAGTAAAATCTATACAAACGAGCACCTAACTATATTTAAACTACAAGTTAATATAAAAAGCAATAATAGCTATCAATAAGCAGAAAAAACAGGAAATAAGCAGTTTGACTTTGTTTGACTTTTTGACCTTTATTTGGAAATTTGAAATTTAAACAGAAATGACTTATAATAATCTTACCAAAGCTCTGACAAGCTCAAAAGAGCTTATTGGAACAGTAATTGAACCTTATAACATGAAAACAACAATAATTGAAATTTATAGTAAATGAGGAAATTTAAACTTAAATGATTAAACCGAAAAATTAACTATGAAAAATGTAAATTACATACTGAATTTAAATTATACAATTGAAAACAAGAAAACCCAACAAGCTTTAAATGAAAAACATTAAAATTGATACTAAACTATCTACTGAGCTATCCTAAAAGTCTACTATCTTCTTGTATTTTGTCTCAGTCCTTAAATAACCTTCTCAGTATCCTCTTTGAATGTCCCAAAAGCTAATCCCAGCTCAGCCTTTATCACTATCCACTGGTTCTTCTATAATGGAGCTCCACCAAACGCATTGCTCAAAAGAAAACTCTAGTGGGATTAAAGATATTGATTATCTACTTTGTGGTGTCGGCTGTGAATGTGGAGTACACATCGGGTGGGTAAGAAGTGAGGTATGCAGGGTGAAAGAAGGAAGAAGGTGAATAGTGTTTTTATTTTTACCGCCTTTTTTTTATCCAATGGTTTGACCGTATTTTGACTTTGGACTGGGTTTAATATAAACTAGGGTGGATTGGGTTTTAAGGATTGGGCTTTGGCATGGAATATGTTTAAGTCCAATTTGGCTTTGTAGCTTAGGATTAGAATTGGAATGGTATTTAAGTTAAAGGACCATTTTTGTCATTTTTTTGCAAAATACTTCCAAGGGCTGATTTGTAATTTTTATATGATCCAAGGTTGTTTCTATAATATTGAGCTCAAAAACTGATCCATGTGAAAAGTATTTTCCCGGGCTTCAGCTTTTTGAACTATTTCCAAATCTCGTGCTTGGTTTTGTCTTTTTGTCTTCGTTTTTTGTCTCTTTTCTCAATATCCGTACCTGCACGTGCATAAACACAAAAACACAACATATTTGGCATATTTGGTTAGTTTTTGGTCTATTTGGTCCGTTTTATCGGGTAAAAGATATGTGTAATTTAACACATATCAAAATCCCCCAGACTAAAAATCCCCCAGACTAAGGTATTGCCATGTCCTCATGCAATGTTATCAACTCACGCTTTTGAAACTAAAAATTTCAAACCTCTTTTTACTAAGTTTGAAAAGTAGCAAAATATTCGAAAGAGATTTAAGAAATCAAAAGTTCTAAAAACGCCCCGTTTTTCCATTTTATTCACACTTATTCTATTTTTGTATTTTTCTCTTTTTCTTGTGGCGGGATGTTGACTTTCATTATTTCACAATAAATTTTAGGATCACGGAGTAGAAAACACAACTCATAAAGAAGTGACCATACGGATAAAATTCATCGTCCCTGATTTTTCACAAGTCCCCAAACCAAGCTTAAAAACGAAATCATTGTTAAGTACAAGTTAAGATGCTAACGCTACTCATGAATGTAACTTGTAAATTTTTCACTCCCCAATTATTCTACAATTTTGGTAAGTGTGCTTGTTTTCAAAAGTTTTATCAAAGAAATCGATGTTATTATGGTTGTTACTTGTTTTTGTCAAATATTAATTCATCGGGAATTTTGAATTCTAAGGATCAAAAAGGGCCTTTTCCATGTAACGGCTTTCTTCTCGGCACATCCCAAACCAGTTGGTTTTAGGTGACCAGGCTTTTGACACCCCACATAGAATAGTACCGGAATCAGCGGGATTTCGATTTCAAAGATTTCCGCTAAGTTAATATTAAATACTTAAATAGACAACAACCGACGAACATCTGGAGATTAGAGACGCAAAGGTGAGATCACTCCATGTAGCGACTTTCTTTTCAGCTTGTCCTTTTAGCAAAGCTTAGGAGGCTAGGTTTTTACACCCTCGAGAATAGTATCGGAGCTTTCGGGGTCTTTGAAATCAACAATCTACCAAATTCCCATTAAACTATAAACACAAAATGAATACTATTTCAACTTCTGATTTAAATTTAAGAAAAATCAAGTTTCGTACATTTATTCATAAGCAACGTTTTTATTCACATAACACATATTTTTCATTTTTTCATTTTTCACTTTTTTTTAACATATATATATATATATATATATATATATATATATATATATATATATATATATATATATATATATATATATATATATATATATATATATATATATATATATATATATATATATATACTTGCATTATACTTGTGATTTTACTCACTTGCTTTTGCAACATTATTCCCATTTTTAAGAAAGTATGCTTGACCGGATCTACACACACGCCTTGTGTTAGATGTGATACGAAGAATTATACGTAGTCTAGCAAGCGGAATTTACTAGCTAGCACTCAGAAGACTTATGTTTGTGTTTTGTATGGTGCGAATGTAACAACGAATGAACACAGAATGATAAACTTCAACGATTCAATATTATTCGAGTACTCTACGATAGTACTAGGGTTTTCAACCTTGAATCTTATGCATTTTTCTATATCTAAACATTAACCTAAGGAGATCCTTTTATAGACTAAGGATTCCTTTACAAGATAACTATCATCCTAATCGTAAAGGATATTCACAATATCTTTTCCATATTTATCTACTTACGCGTTTACAAAATAATAATGATAAGCAGTACTAATATTTCTTTCCTAACCGTACTAATTGCTATTATCATCAACCGTACTAACTTCTTCATTTAGCCGTATCAACTGCTTAAGCTTAATTCCCAACAATCCTCCCCTAAACTTATGATTTCTTCCTAAATCACTAAGTTTCTTCAATTAAGCTTCTCCTTCAAAAATGAGAGGGATTCTTCCAAACATTTAATCACATCAGTCCTTTTGTTTGTTTGGGCTTTCCTTTCTTTTGCAGTATCTATTCTCCAGTTAGTTCTTCTTCTCCAGTCTTTGATATCTTTGCAATCTCAGATTCCAAAACTTCTGGTTCCCTCTTCTTTTTCTTTGAAAAATCCTTTGAATCTTCCTTTGGAGCATTAAGACTTGCATAAACCTGAAAGAATTCTCTTTCAATCACTCCATCTGATCTTCCTTTAAAATCTTTCATGTTGTAATTCACCTGATTCTTTAGATAATGCTTCATGAAATCAACATTTTGTTTTCTAGTAGGCAACTTTATCTTGTACCCAGACTTTTGCCTTTCTCTGATCTTGTGCATTAAATCACTCCATGTAGCTTCTCTGTTTGTCTTTAAGATAAATTCTTTGAGTTTTTCTGACTTCGTTTTTGCATCTAGCTCCTGATCATTTAAAATCATCACTGCATGAGCTTTTATAAGACAATTAGAATCCAACAAGTATTGCACTTGCTCATTAAACTCCTCTTGATTAAATTCTTCTGTTCTTGTTCTTTGCATGAATTCAGTAATATTCCTTTCTTCTTCAGCAACTATTTCTCTTGCTATTACTGCATCTTGAGCAATCTGTACTTCTTCAGCTTGTTTCTCAGCCAATTCCTTTTCATGTAGGTTCCTTGCAACCTGTGCATCAAAATCTATCTACTCTTAAGTTTTTGGTTTCAATCTATTGAGTGTTTCCAATTCCTGAACAGCTTCTTCTTCTTCTTGTGTCATAGGCTTTTTGCCCTTATCTGCTCTTTTTCTTTGATAAACAATCTCAGCTGTCACTTCACCCGTTGGAACTGCTTCATGCTCTGTTTCAACCGTCTGAACTGCTTCAACAGTTGGAACTGCCAATTCTTGAGTGACAGTCTAAACTGCTTCAGTCTCTTGAACTTCAACCTGTAATTCATGAACTTGTTCTTCTATATCCATATCAGACTGATCTGCAATATTACCTTCTTCATTACCTTCATCTTGCCTCCCCTGAGATTCTGATCCATTCCCCTTTTCTTCATCTGATTTCCTCCCCTGTTTGGAAGAATCACCATCATCACCATCTGAGTCATCTGAGTCATTTGAGTCATCACTAGAAGACTCTTCATCCAAAATCATTCTTGCACGTTTCTTCTTTAACTGCTCTTCAAGCTTCTTCACTCTAAGTGTTAACTTAGCAAACTTGGTTTTATGAGACTTGAGATCCTCCTTGGTGCTTTTGAGTTCCTTCTCAAAAGATTCAACCTTTTCTACTTAGTTGGTACATAATACCGTCAATTCAGTTTGTGAAGAACTACCCTCATCACGTCTAGCTGTGTTACCTGCTAGGAGAGGTGAATCATGGGGCAAGGATCTGGTAACCACTCTGGTTAGACCAGGTGTGGGCCTTCTCCTATAAGTTGTTACTCCAGTTGGTTGTGGGGTTGTCTCAGGTTCTTGAGTGGATGTGTGATGGGGATCAGTTGGAACTGTTGAACCTTCACCCAACCCAAGTTGAAGCATTTGAGGAAACAAAGAAACTTCATTCCCAGAAAACAATCTATTTGCCATAGCCATGTTTTGAAAAACTTTAAATTGCAGGCTAGGAGTAGGAAAAATTCTTTTATGTTTCTTTACCAAATTCTTTTTCTTATTCAAAAGTGTTTGAACGAATCTTGGATACATAAGAAACTTTGTTTTGCTATTAACATTTGATGACATACCCTCAAAAATAAGTTTTGAGAAATTATAAACCCTGTGTGTAGAAAGACATATGAGAACAATAGCAATATTGCTACTGAACTGCTCCAAGCATTCTTTTTAGGACTTAAACAATGTAGTAGGGTATGTATGAAAAATCTCCATTGAGGTGAAAAACATCCTTTTTGAAAAGTTAGTATATGTTCAGATGTATCATACCCCGTGTTTTCAAGTGCTTCCCAAATTTCAGTATTTAGCATAGTGTTAATACCATCTGAGTCTTCTAATTTAAGATGTCTCCTAATTATTGACTCGGTAACAACAATTTTAACACCATCTACTTCAGAATGAATTTCTAAGTCTCCGTCATCACTTGTCAAGACAGATGAATTCTGCCAGAACTGTGTGATGTGCGAGACATAAAGAGTAGGAGAGACGGTTAAAGCATACCTTATGTACGAAAGATTGAGAAAATCCACAATTTGATAAAATTTTGATCCGTCTTTCTCCTCTGTTTTCTCCAAACAAGCAACTTGGTTGTGACGCTCAATAAACTGTTTAGGGTTTTGCGAATTTTGCGTATGAGATAATTATCTTTGGAAAGTGAATAAATTAAGTTATGGTAAAAAGATAAGTATCTTCGAGAAAATCCCTATAAGTATGCATAAAATAACGATTTTACCCCAACGGCTATAAAAAATTAATTACTGACAAATTTTTACAACGGCTTGTGAACCGTACCAATTTTGTATAAAACAACCGTACAAACTGTTGATAAAAATTTTGAGCCGTATAAACTAATTGAAAATATTTAAAATACCATAGCTCAAGTATAGTTTTTAGCAAACTACCAGCTATCAACGGATTTGATATGTCTTTACCATTAGTCGTTTGCTTTGGACTAGCTAACTCTTCACAGTCAGATATGGTGAGCTGATAACCATACAATTTTTGGTAAATTGTCAACCATTAACGGATTTGATTAGTCTTTACCAGAAACCGTATTCTCTGGACTAGTTGGTTCTTATGTGTGTTAGACATGGTGAACCAATTACCATTTGTTGTGAGCAAGGTTAGCACACTGAGCTCTAAAACACCATTTAGTCCAAAACATATTAATTCCTTACCTCTTATCATCCAATCCTGCAAATGTTAGTCCAAAAACAAAGAATACAAGATACAAGAATATGACTAACATAGCACTGAACAAGAAAAATTAATTTCCTTGTGGTACCCAAGCCAAAACAGACTTAGGCTTGCCTCTAGCATCAACATAATTCATTCTTTTCAAAACAGTCTTAGCACCATTGGGTTTAATAGGTCTCCATACCCAAGATGCTGATGCATTTACTCCATTACTCATATTTCCTTTAGTAGAGTTGTTCTTAACACCAGTACCAATTACTCTGCTAGCAGTTGGAACTGCTGGCATTGTAGTTGTTACTTTGGGTTTCCACACATGGTTTTTCACCTCTACTCTATGATAAAAGGTTCTTTTGCCAATTGTTTATGCTGGTTTGAACACTATTTGTGAACCTTGAACTGTTGATCTTGGGTGAGTAGGTCTTATGGGCCTGATAGTCTGAACTGTTGGTCTAGCAGTTTGGAGAGGTCTAAGGCCATACTTTAAAAGAACTGCTTTGGGTATCATCTTGGTATTCCTAGGAAGAGGTTGAGGTCTTTCTAGTCTAATACTTTGGTTTGTATACCCTTTTACCCATTTATCACAAAAAGCTGCAAGATAGTCAAAGCTACTACAAGAGTAACAAGCTTTTCTATAGCAAAACAAAATCATCACCTAGTTGGTGAGACTTGAGGTCATTCCAATTCCTTTGGTTACCTCTGGGCTTGTTTGTGGTTCTATACATCTCTGCATACCTAACTGATGGTCTAAAAGGTTTAGCATTGATCTAGGCCTAACAGTCTCAGGTTTAACCATCTTTGGAACTTTTGGTTCCTCTATCTTAACACTAACAGGCTTCACTACAGCCTGATCATCCTCATCATCAGAAGTCCAGTCCTCTATGGTTGGAGCATCTGAGTTCTTTGCTGAGGACTCCTTATCCTCAGAAAGTGAAGTATCACACTCATTCTCACTCACAGGTTTGTCAGCTATGTCATCCTTAGGTTGAGGACCATATGGTCTCTCAAGGAATTGAAATTCAACCCTAGGCTTGACTTAGCTTTGTTTAGGACCTGACATTCAATTATCTTTTGTACACCTTTTGATTTGTATTCTAGTGTGTCAACACTCATCTGTATGTTCTCCTTAGCTTTCTTAACCTGATCTAACTCATGTCATAGCACAGTTATTTCATTATCTCTAAGCATTAAGTCTCTCTTAACTATGATCATATCATTAGCAAACATAGACTCATTACTTTGATAATGAACAATTTGTTCTTCTAAAACAGCTAAAGCCCTCTTATGATTAGCTAGATTAAAACTAGTTTCAGTTAGCTCTTTCCTTTGTGCCTCATATCTTTTCTTAAGATTTTCTAGTTCTTTTAAATTTTCACAAGATTTAGAACACTTAGAAACTTGTACCTCAGAGTCTGAAAATGCCATGAGAGCAATCTCTGTAGATGCTTCAGCTTCCTCCTCTGCAATGTAACTCCAGTCAAATCCTAAGCCATCAATAGCAACCATGGCCTTTGAACTTGAATCAGTAACTTCCACCACTCTTGACTTGCTTCCATATCCTTTGCTATTTCCATCTTGTTGTCTTGGCAGTCTGCACTCCCTTGAATAGTGACCTTTCTTGTGGCAATTGAAACATTCAATCTTGGACTTGTCATACCCTGCAACATCATTGCTGTTTATGACAATCTTCTTGCCTGTCTTCTTCAAGAACCTCTTAGCCCTCATGCTAAGAAGAGAGAGCTGCCACTTGATGTCCATCTCTTCCAAATCATCTTCATCAATCTCTTGAAGATCTCCATGTGTCAAACAAGTACCATTGTGCTGAGTAGTCAAGAAAGCACAATAGACATCTTCATTCAAAAGTCCACTAGTACTGCTTAAGGTGCTAACAGTACCAAGGTTTGAACTACCAGTACCAACTGCTCCAGCAGTTTGTACTTCTTCTTCTTGATTTGAAGTACTGGGAGTTGTTACAAATGCCATATTCCCATAGCTTGAACTTGATCCAGTAGTTTTCTTCACTTCATGTTCAACAATCTTGAAATTGTTGTAAAGATTCATCAGACTCATTGTATCAATGTCTAGCTTGTTCTTCTAGACTACCACGTGCACAGCCCATTCTGATGGTAAACTTCTTAGGAATTTTGAGTTAAGATCTTCCTGTGGCATCTCAATTCCTAGAATAGCAAGCTGGCTTATAAGTTTCTGCAATCTGTTAAACATGCATGTGATCCAAAGACTCATTGCTTGTAGCAGAAAAGTTCTCAAACTATTGCTTAAGAAGTGTCTTCTGTGTTTTCTTGGTAGCATTATTACCACCAAATCTTGCAACGATTTCCTCAAAAAGAGTCTTAGCACATTTGAACTTGCTAAAATTCAACAACTGGTCATTGGGAATAGTCATTAGAAGCAAACTTCTAGCCTTAACATCATTCTTGTGCCTTGCCTTCTCTTCAATAGTGGTTGGCTTTGTCTGCAGTTTAGTCTCATATACACCTTCAACAACAGTTGTTGTTGATATAGGTTTAAAAGAGTTTCCATCTTCAATGATCTCCCAAAGTGCATAATCTTGCACTTGGAAAAACTGCTCAATACGAAGTCGCCACATGTCGAACTCATTAGGTTTAAGCATAGGAATCTTAGCAGCAATGTTAGTTGTGGTTGGTGTTGTTTCCATGTCCATATTTGTTCTTCTCGAATCTTCTAAATCTAAGTATCAGCAACCTGGCTTTGATACCACTTGACCGGATCTACACACACGCCTTGTGTTAGATGTGATACGAAGAATTATACGTAGTCTAGCAAGCGGAATTTACTAGCTAGCACTCAGAAGACTTATGTTTGTGTTTTGTATGGTGCGAATGTAACAACGAATGAACACAGAATGATAAACTTCAACGATTCAATATTATTAGAATAATAATACGAGTACTCTACGATAGTACTAGGGTTTTCAACCTTGAATCTTATGCGTTTTTCTATATCTAAACATTAACCTAAGGAGATCCTTTTATAGACTAAGGATTCCTTTACAAGATAACTATCATCCTAATCGTAAAGGATATTCACAAAATCTTTTCCATATTTATCTACTTACGCGTTTACAAAATAATAATGATAAGCAGTACTAATATTTCTTTCCTAACCGTACTAACTGCTATTATCATCAACCGTACTAACTTCTTCATTCAGCCGTATCAACTGCTTAAGCTTAATTCCCAACAATGCTTGTTCGAAAATTTAAATATAAAGTTGAACTCGTACTCTATATCAAAGTTGTATAAGTTTGTAATAAAACGATTTCTAAGTTTAAAAATTTGAAAATAGCACTAATTTAGCTTATGGGAGGAAAAACTACAAATTACAATGATGAACTTTTAAGATAACCAACTAATCCCTGCTTAGCATCACAACTTATAATCAACTCTATCATTTCTCGTTCTTCGCAAATTTAAAATCTTTAATAAAAAGATCCGTGAATGCTTAGTCAAAAATGTTAAGGGGACAAGCTAGAGCTCAACACACCCGGTCAAGTTAAAATTTTATTCCTACTCTAACCAACGGAAAGTCGACAATGTGTCAAAACAATTATGATATTTTTACAAAAATTTTTAAATTTTCTCATTTTTTGGATTTTTGGTGGAAAAACAAGGTTACGAGGGTATACGACACAATGCAAGGTAAAATCAAATCGAAAGATCACTCCCCAGACTAAAACGAAACATTGTCCTCAATGTTTTAAAAGGTAAGGGTCATTCTACGCAAATCTAAGGCCGTTTATGAATTATGCCAAATAGATAACGTTAGTCGATAAGATTAAGGATACCAGATTTCCTGAGACTTGAGTGATAGACAAAACCATGAGCACGAGAGTCTTCCGATATCGGGCAAATCCTGCACAAGATAACAAACACAAAACACAAGAAATGGAAGAGATAGAACTCTTCATGTCACACTTTAGCACACAAAACACACGGATAAGCATGGGTTGCCACCCACGAAGCGCTTGTTTATGATCAAGTCGTTAGCTTGACTAGCCCCGAATTCATTTGTTCTTGGGGAATCATGTGGAAGAGAAAATCTCCATCGGACTTTCATTCAATATGTTTGGATAAACATTGAGGTTCTTGAAAGTTCCACTCCGATAAGATACAACCGGCTCAAAATAATGATAAATAGAAATGTCGAGGTCAAAAATGGTGTCTTAACTCCCAAACGAGTGAAGGAAATGACAAGCTACCATATAGGTGAAGAAAGGTAGAAAAACTCGAACGACGTATGTGAAATCAATATAATGGCGATCCTCAAAGGGAAATGTCACGTATGTCAGAGAAAGAATGTCCTTATGAATCTCGGGATTAAGAATTGAGGTCATATCATCAAGTTTAGGAATAATAGAGTCCTTGACATTATCGTTCTCTAACACTTCATCAAAAAGAGGATTTAAGTTGCTTCAAGAGTATTTGTCATCAAATTCAAAAAGAGGGTTCGAATAGATTTTGAGACTTTAATTTGGAACGTCCTCATCCAAAAGTGATTCGTCATCACTAGAGGAAAAATCATCATTTGAATTGAAAAGAGGGTTAGAGATAATCTCGGAAAAATCCTCCTTAGTTTCAAGAGGATAATCATCACAAAGAGACAAATCACATTCATTATCCGATATATCCTCAGACTCACTTGGGATTGGGAAAAGGTTCTCAACACTAGACTTTATGAATTCATCTGATTCCATTTCAGGAATAGTGCTAAGATGCTCATCCCCCATAATGAGAAAGTCCTCGGAGTTCATAGTCATAAGGTGGATGTGTTTGTGATAGACTGAGGGAGTTGAGAATTGATATCATTCATCGAAATAACACTCTCCTCGTCTTCATTTTCATCATTATTGCTAGCATAAACAACTTTTATAAGTTCCATTTGCTCTTCTGCTAGCAATTCTGCAATATTCTTGTTTTCTTAATTTTTCTAGACGGGTGTGATTGCAGCTGATGAATTTTTGTAAAACTTCACAATGCTAATAGTTCCTTCATTATCGTCATCGAGAATTACAGCCTTTCAGAATATGGCACGCCTTTGTGCTCCTCGTTCTCTGGCTAGTAATTCTGCCACAGATTCTTCATGAGGATTTTCTTGTGGAAGATTTTATTGTGGAAGTTTAAGAGCCAAATCCTTAATTTCTTTTAATAAATCTAGAACATGGAGAAGTTCTTGAGGAAGTGGCTGAGGTTGTGGTTGAATCATTTGGTACTGTGGAGGCTGGTCATGATAATAATTGTTTACAAGGGCCATGCTCATAGACAAGCGGGTTCCTAGTTTGACAATCGTAGTTATAATGCAGACCTCCACAGTACTCACTACAATATGATTGTTGTGATTGATTCAGTGAAGTGTGTGGATATTGGTCATAACCAAAATTTTGATTATTATATGGAACTTGATCATGGACAAGCGTGTTCCCTGTTTGACATTCAAAACCTTGGTGAGGACCTCCACAGAATTCACAATAGTAAAAATGCTGCGACTGACTTGGTGAATCATATGGATACTGGTCATAACCAAAATTTTGATTGTTACACGAAACCTGCTCATAGACAAACGTGTTCTTGTTTGACAATCAAAAGCTTGGTGCGGACCACCACAATATTCACAATAATATGTTTCCATCTCATGGTGTGGGGGTTGGTTAAGGAAATTGGTTGTTTCATTGTAGGGATTTTGGTTATAGACAAACTGTAGCATATTCATAACAATAAACACACGTATGGTTGTAGTTTTGGCCGAATCAATTTAGAGAAAGAAAGAGAGATGTAGGTTGGGAACTTTAGAGAGAGAAAGTGAAGTAATATTATGTGAAAATGATAAGAAGTTCCAACCCTCTCCATAGGAGGAGAGGGGTATTTATAGTGCTAGAGTTTGTGCCCCGAGTGGGCTGTGGAGCGAGCTGACAGTGGTTAAAGACCCGACCCACTCCACGAGTTCTATAATAACTAAACTATATTAACTTACTACTAATAATCCTATGAGCTATTCAATGCTAATGAGTGCACGGGGTGACCGAGTCTTCATTTGAATATTTTATAGTCCTAACAATCTCCCCCTAAGGGAGGTCACCCCAGAAAATACATTTTGAATTCCAGCATTCTATCCTCTGAACTTGACTTCATTGCTCATATCTTTGATTCTTCAACGTCATTGATCTTTGTGCATTCAGCAGTGAACTTTTGATGACTGATCTTTTGTCTTGGATGATCTTTGAGTATTCTTTGAGGTTATCATCCAACATATGTCTTCAAGTTATCTTGCAGCATCTTCTCCATGTGAAGTTGTGATCTTGGAGCCTTCTTTGAGATCATCAGCCACCGTAAATCTCTGAGCTCATTCGTTGTAGTAATATTGCCTTCATGTGATTTGTTGTGACCGTTGGACTGCATGCTCACACTTTTCTGGATCATGATAACTTCATCAGAGTTGTGGAAGCTGTGTTGTAGGTCTTTTAACTATCATGATGTCTTTGATAATGATTTGTAAGTGTGAGCATGGAGTGTGGATTGACACGTCTCTACTGGAATCAGGAACCACCATCACCATCTTTATATGAATCTGAAATAAAACAGTTAGCAATAAAGTTGGAGAACGAATATGGAGGTAGAATTCCCTTTAAAGAAGATTCTCCTTGACAGGAATTTCCAGCTTGTTGTAAAGACTCATCCAACGAATTAACATTGGAATCGTCATACCAAGCATGTTCTCATACCGGAACGTCTCAAAGCAGACAACACGGTAGAGTGAATCAGTGAATTAAGTACCCACTGATTAATGTGACCGTCAAATCCTTTCCTGGAACAAGTTTGATTCACGTGTGAATCGCCCCATTGTTTCATTCCAGTTGTCACTAGTTTGATCCACGAAGGATCTCACATGTCACCCACCAAGAGCTTGTTTGATGTTGGCTCTAGAAGGATTTCCATCTTCATTGTGAATACTTTACGTATCACTCGGATGTTCTGGAAATACCACAAGGATAATGCGTAGGACTCGTTAACATATATTTTTTTCTTACTTTTCATGGTGTATGAAATTGCAAGCATATTGGAAATGTGTTCTAATGAGATTTATTGATGATTTCTTGGCTCTAGACTCGATAGTGCATTTTGATTTAGTGATCGGAGGCTGGAGCAGACTGCCACCTTTTCAATATCAACTAACTCGGAGTGAGAGAGTCAATAGCAATGAGTGAATCTCCGTGTGAATGAAACAAGAGTCTTTTGAGAGACCTTGAGTGGCTAGGGAGGGTTGTGCAGCATATCACTGGGTCCATGATACTTGTCTTCAATGTCACTAATCAACTACGTGATTCTGATAGCATATGTATTGACCCGGTTTCTGCCTAATATGTTAGGAGGGCTTCTTTCTTTTCACCCTTTATCTTTACATTTCTTTTTCATTCTTCAACCCCTTCAGTGCTTATCGAGACTTCATCATTAGTACCTTGTTGGGTTTATTCTAGTACTAGCTCCATCTCAGTCGGCACTCTTCCCTTATATTCACTTGTCTCCCTTTTTAATCATACCTAAGGACTTCTACACTAACTAGTGGATTGTCCCTGGGTAGATCCCTCCAGTTCTGGCGGGATCGTGGGAACTTATACCTAACCTTACCATCCTTATAACTCCAGTACGTTAAATAAAATGGTCGGTCTTTGGTGTTCTTCCACAATTGCCATCATAAATCATTCGCTCCCCCTCAATATGTGCATCAATATACGAAAGACTTTAGCACATATAGGAGAGCCTACACTTGAGTCCAAAAGATCACATCTTTATCAGAATTTCATATTTAAATCACATTCTCTCCCCCGATCAAAAATTTCAAACCATTTGAGATTTGTGATCCCAATTGATTTAAATAATTTAGAAATTATGGGAGAAAATGTGGCTAGGTTTAATATATTCTGATTATGGAGCATATTATGCTCCCCCTAAAACCAAGAGAGAGTGTCACTGCTGATGTTTGCACAATAGTTTAAAAAGGTGTCAAAATTTTGAACAAATACTCCCCCCCTCAATTAATGACCCGTTTTCTATTTAAAGAGCTGTAGTCATTCAATTGAGCGTCAAGTATTTGAGAAAATTTAAGTCCAGTTACCACCTTGTGAAACACCAAAACTCTCCCAAAGAATCATAGAAGACAAAGAGTTTGTGGTGTAAAGAAGACTTCTCTTCTTATACAAGAAATGATGCACTGAATCGTACATTAAATCGAGGAAACATGGATATAAAGTAATCCATGCCCTGGTGAACATCACCCAGTTGGAGGAACAAACGTCTTTTTGGCGACATGCTTTCCCCATAGTAATGCACGGGTTACAGTATGAAGTAACTACAAGCCAATTAGACATGTTTTACCCAGTTAATATAACTTCCGCTCGAGCTTCATTTAGAGACCCATGTCATTATTGAATGACATTTCTAGGTCCGTAAATGTTATCGATAAACAGAAGACATGCCTAGATGAACTATTTTTAGTATTTTTGTGTTTTTCTAATTTTTTATGGTTTTTATAGGTTTTATATTTCTCTATTTTCTTTTTGGTTTAATATATATACAAGTATATACAGCGATATGTGAAGCAAATCCTTTACTCCTCGTTTTCTTCTTGAAGACCCTTGAGTGTTTCTGGAGTCAAACTCTTCATGCCAAGTCGCGGGAGTATAAATTGAAATCGTTCTCTTGGAAGTGCCTTAGTGAAGATATCTGCCAACTGAAACTCCATCCTCACGAAGTAGAGTTCCACAATCCCTTTCTCAACTTATTCCCATATGAAGTGATGCCTGATGTTGATGTGCTTTCAACGGGAATGTTGGACATTGTTGCAGCAAAGAGCGATAGCACTTTTGTTATCACAATACAGAGGAATCTTGTTATGTGCAAAACCATAGTCTGATAGTTGTGATCACATCCAAAGAATTTGAGCACAACATACTGACATGGCAATGTATTCAGCCTCTATGGAAGATATTGAAGTACTCATTTGCCTTTTAGAAGACCAGCTGACCAACTTTTCCCCAAGAAACTGAGCACCTCCCGAAGTACTTCGATGAGTATCTTGACACCCCGCATGATCCGCATCTGCATAAGCCGTGAGTTCCATTGCTGTGTCCTTAGGATACCAGAAACCCATGTGAACAGTGCCTTTAAGATATCTGAAGACCCTTTTTACCGCTTCCAGATGCCTTTTGGTGGGCTTGAACTGATACCGAGCACACATACATACAGCGAACAAGAGATCTGGCCTACTGGCGGTGAGATACATTAAGGATCCAATCATGCTTCTAAACTTAGTTTGATCAACCGGGATCCTAGAGAGGTCTTCATCCAACTTCGATCTCTCAACCATAGGAGTGTCAACAGTATCACTTGAGTCAAATCCAAATTTCTTCAATATTTCATTAGCATATTTGGATTGATTAATAAAGATGACTCCAAGACTTTGAGATATTTGTAAACCCAAGAAGAACGACATTTGTCCCATCATAGACATTTGGAACTTAGAACTCATCTCATTAGAAAACCTATCACATTCCCTACGATCAGAAGAGGCAAAGATGATGTCGTCTACGTAAATCTGAACAAGAAGTAGATGTTTTCCCGATTTTCTAGTGAATAGTGTAGGATCAACAACACCTTTGGAGAAACCATTAACCAGAAGAAACTTAGATAAAGTATCATACCACGCCCTGGGTGCTTTCTTTAGCCCATATATAGCCTTCTTCAAATGGTAGACATGAGTAGGATGATCAGGATCCACAAAGCCTTCTGGTTGACTGACATAGACTTCCTCTTTCAGATCACCATTTAGAAATGCTGTCTTTACATCCATCTGGTAGACAATCATATTCTGAATGGCAGCATTAGCTAGAAAGATTATGATGGCTTCAATTCTAGCAACCGGAGCAAATGATTCTTCAAAGTTTATGCCCTCTTCTTGTCGATACCCTTTTGCAACAAGCCTTGCCTTATTCTTTAAGACATCACCATGCTCATCGAGTTTCACTTTGAAGATCCACTTTAGAGCAATAATCATTTCACACTCTGGAGGAGGCACTAATTCCCAAACTTCAAGTCGATCAAACTCATGAATTTCATCTTGCATGGCAGTAAACCAACAGTCTTTGGACATGGCTTCTTTGACGTCCTTTGGCTCGACTTTGAATAGTACAGAATTGAAGAAGCACTACAGTGCATCGGTAGCAAGTTGCTTACGAGTGGATACCGGACGAGAAGGATTACCAGTGATGTTGTCGATTGGATAATCATTGGTCCATTTTCTGAGATGATCATGTGGTTGAGGTTTTGAACTGATGTTGCCATGTTGTGATCTCCTAAAGAAGATGTATCAGTGGAAGACTCAGGAGCAAATACATTTTCAAATGAAACATCATCAACAGGAGCAAAATGATTCACTTCAAAAGAATTGTCTTCTGCAGAACCTTGTTGTACCGAAGAAGATTGAATATTTGATGATGAGGGAGATTGACTGGCAGATAGTGCATCTTGACTAATTGAGACAGATATTGATGGACCTTCTGAGTTTTGTGGAATTTGAGCATCAGCAACAGGAGGTACAGGTGGAATATCCATTGTAGGATTGACCGTTGGTAGCTCAAAATATTCGTCAAACATCGGATCAAATAACTTCTTGTACTCTTCACTGGTGGGGAGGTACATAAGGAACTACAGGCATGGGATTCTGTACAAGACCTGAACTAATTGGTCCAGGTGTCAATAGATTAGGTGCGGGTCCAGAACTAGTTTGTCCAGGAGCCGTTTGCACAGTCAGCTCATCGAATGTCACGTGAATAGTTTCCATGATTTGTCGGGTTCTTTTGTTGTAGATTCTATATCCATTGCGATCTGGTGCATACCCAATGAAGAAACCTACGTCTATTTTAGCCTTTAGCTTTCCCAAATCTTGACCATCAGTTGTTGGGTAGCACAGAGCACCGAACACTCGAAGAAAGGAAAGATCAGGTTTCTTGCCATGTATCAACTCGTAAGGAGTTTTGTTGTGAAGAGTGTGTATCAATGAACGGTTTTGGGTGTAACATGCAGTAGCAATTGCTTCTGCCCAAAGAAACATCGGAGCCTTAGAATATGTTATCATAGTTCTTGCAGCTTCCACTAAGGTACGATTTCGTCTTTCAACAACACCGTTCTGCTAAGGAGTACGTGCAACACTTTTCTGATGATTTATGCCAATACTTTCATAAAATTGACTGAGTTGTTGATTAACAAACTCAGTTCCATTGTTCGTCCGGATGATTCTGACAGTTTTGTTCAGCCTTACTTGTAACTGCTTGATTAGTTTGATGATAACCTCTATAGCTTCATCCTTGGTTCTCAAAAACTTTACCCACGTAAACCGAGAGTAGTCGTCGACCACCACAAGTACATATTTCTTTACATTGATGCTCTGCACTCTTATTGGTCCGCACAGATCCATGTGAAGGGTGTAAAGAACTTCCATGATGGTATTGATGGTTTTGGGTTTGTGAGTATGTTTCTTGCTTTTGCCCAGTTGACATGCAGAACAAATATGATCTTTCTCAAACTTTAGTCTGGGCATGCCTCGTACAAGATCCTTGCGAGACAAGTCATTTATGATGCCGAAGTTTAAGTGGTTTAAACATCGCTGCCAAAGCCAAGATTTAGTCTTTGAGGCCTTTGAAAGCAAGCAAATAGGAGAGGACCTCATCATTTCTTCAATGGAGATGGTGTATAAATTGGTGCCACGACTGCCTTTAAGAAGATCAACACCATCCAACTCTCTGACGAAACAAGTGTGTTTTCTGAAGGCAACTTCAAGATCGGAATCACAAAATTGACCAACAGAAAACAAGTTATGCCTTAGTCCTTCCACATAGTATACCTGGGAAATTACACTGTCGCCAAACACATAATCTTCGTAACCCATAATTGCCCCAAAATGGTCGTTCCCGAATCTAACTGTCCCGATAAACTTTTTCACGAAATTCTTAAGCCGTGAGCGATCCCCAGTCATATGTTTTGAGCAGCCTGAGTCCAAATACCAAAGGACGATTTGTATGACCTGCATTTGAAAATAGACAACGATGGATAACTGAAAAATGTAGATCCTCATGTGCAGCTGGGGTCCGTTTGGTTAGCACACACAAAATCTTGAACTACATGATTCACAAATGCTACTGTATTTGCCGTGGAAACTACACTAGAAGTAGCAATTGACCTAGTTTCAGGGCATTGTGTCACTAAAGGCAAAGTTCAACCAGTTGGTTTCCATTCCTTAACCTTCACAACTTTATGGTTATTTAATCTAGTTAAGGGGCACTGATCTCCTAAAGTGAGTTTCCTTCCAGTGGGTCTCCATTGATACCCGACATTAGCAAACTTTTTCCTATTGCTTTCCGAATTTTCTTACTTATTTCAGTTTTCCTAACATTCTTAACTTGGGGTAGTACAGGAGTAATCAAAAATGACACAACACAGTCATCATGATTAGCAGAAATTAAACATTCGTTACATGTTTTATAGACAGCATTAGAATTCGAATTAACTACAGTACTTTTAATACTAGAATCAACACGATTTATTCCATTCATTGCAAACTTACTGTTCCTAGGTTGGGCTTCTACTTTCTTCATGTGACCACTCTTAGCTGGCTCAGTCCTATCTTTCCTTGCATTGCCTCTAGGCTTTGACCCGCTAGCTTTGGTGTCACAAATTACTCCTGTAGAAGTAATGATGAGAACATTAGTTTGTTTTACTGTCATTTGCTTTCCTGACTTTGATTTGATGGGTTCTGATGTTCTCAATGGTAGATCAAAGGTTACGTTCTTGTTCTTAGTCATAGATGATGATGCAACAAATCTATCTCTTTTGTTATCAATCTTAGGGCAAGTGCCAATGACGTACTCTAAAAATTCCTGAGACCTTTTAGTGAGGAAGCATGCATCCACAACTGCATTATCAAGTGGTTTTTCTATCCTATCCTCCTCTACGATCTCACGAAGTGTGTCAAGGCTATCCTTAACATGGTTGAGTTATATTTGATGGGCAGACCTATTGTTCCTAAGTGGAAGTGGAATAGGCACAACATCAATAGCATACTTTCTAACAGCAGAAACCTTTGGAACAACATTATCACAAGTGATAATTGGCATTTTCCCTTTCACCTGAGTCTTAAGATTCTCGATTTCATTTAACAAAGAAGTTATATTTTCATTGTGACTGTTTTGTGTGACTTTAATTGAGTCATATAACTCTTTGTAATGCTACAGCTCGAAAACACTCATTTTCATAGTGTAACTTATTTATGGTGTCTTGATAGTGAAAATTCTGAGAATCTTATGACAATGGTTTATTGGTGCTAGTTGCATCACTCTTTTTTGACTTTAATTGGGCAATTTGAGCCCTCAATTGTCGAATCATGTTAGTGTGAGCTTGAATTTTTTCATCACGTTTGCTTAATTCAAAATATGTATAAATTCAGAAACATCCAAAGATGTCTTGGCATTTGATATTTTACATCTTTCTTCTAAGTGTTGACATTTTAATTGTAAATTAAGATAATCAACCTATAATTTTGAAAAACGCTTGACCATGTTATCATGGTCATCATTTTGAATTTTCTCATGCAGTTTCAAATTCTCCGCCTCAAGCTCAACAACACGATTCCGGGTAACATTCAATGCAATAGAATACTCATGAAATTGACAGGCAGTTAATGCAGCATCAGTAGCAGTATAAAATAAATCTTGTGCAATACATCTAGCAATCAAATTCTCATTGGTGATGAGAATGTTCTTTCTCTCAATCTTACGACTCTTAAGTTCTATCGCATTTTGAGCTACCTCATTTTCCATATCTTTAAACACTACTTTCATCTCATTTACTTCAGTTTTGAGGTTTTTTTGCATCCCTTCAAAATGTTCTTTGAGTAGTTTAAAGAATGGAATGACCTCAGTTAAGTAACACCTTTTAGTTTGTTCAAAACCCCTTTCCCCCTCAGTAATTCTTGTTGGTGTAATTCTCTTCTTACATGTTTTATCAAAATCAGCAAATAGTTGACAAAGTACATATATGCTAATTAGAGTTTTACATTTTGTGGGAAGAGTTAAAGGAACTAAATGCCTAGGTTTATTGGGAGGATACACCGTTGAAACCGCAATTTTACTAAGGAGTCGAGTTTTGGCTTCAAGCTCATCGGCCTTTCTCTTTTCAATATCTAGAGACCAAAATATTTGTTCAGGTGTTAACTTCTTTTGAGGTGCAAACACAGTCAACCGATTCTCCTCATAATAATCATGGGGTTTGACTATGATTCGATTGGCTATGCATTTGGGATCCTTCATTTTCTCAGTCATTCTTTCTCTATTTCTCACTTCTATCTCATTACTCTCTTCTAGTGATGAAACATCAGGAAGGGCATGACCAGGCATAATCATCACATTTGCATCATATTAGGCAGGTTGGGCTACTTTAGCATTCCTAAGGAGAGCTAATTTAGGTTCACCTACATTACTTTCACTATGCTTATCAGACAACTCTTTGTGCTTTTGAATCATTTGAGCAGTTTGTCTGGTTTGGTCTTGTGTGTACAACTTGTTTTCAAGCTTATTCTTTACGTTTTAAGTCTGGAGAAATCATTTAAGAGTTTTGTTTCTTTTTCTTTGAAATCTTGTTTTAGTTTATTTACCTGCTCTTGGGCCTCCTGTTTTTGTTTAACAGTCTGATCCAACTGTTTTTGTAAAGAATTCAACTATTGTTTAAATGTTTCTTCCCTTAAATTACTCTCAGTTATCAGTGTACGCATTTGACTATCCATTTTCTGCTCACATTCGGTAAGCTCAAATTTTGTGCGTTATTCATATATGGCTACCTGATCTTTATAGATGCTAAGTCTAGTGGTCAAGGTGTCATCTGGGACAGACATAGTGTTTTCATGCAACTCACAAGCATTATCTACAACACAAGCATTATCTACAACAGAAGATGCACAACCTGGTACATCAGACACGTTGTTGTGATTCACATATCGTTCATATGGAATAATATTACTATTTACCATGTCAACAGCATCTGATTCAACAACATCTGTCTGTTGTACATTTTTGGGAGTCTTTTGTTCACCTTGCATGTCATATGTGTCATAAAGCTTTAGTACCTCAGAAATAGCAGATGCATTGGAGGGACTAGCTTGTTGAGATGATGAGACAACAGAGGATAGATTTTCCATGAAGATTGTTTGAGCAGTTGGTTCATCATCCACTTCAGAGTCAAAAGCATCACAGTCATCAGCTTTGAAGATGTTGGTATCATTGAGTGCAAGGTCCTGAACTGGTTGCTCGTTCACATCGACATCAAAAGTATTTCCCCCATCGCCAGCAAGGAACAACAATTCTTCTTCGTCCAACACTGCTCCATTTTCTTGGGCTTGCATCAACAACATTTTGTCCTTGAAATAGTCAGAATTCTGAGGATGTTTTGGCTGATTGCAGTTTCTGGCAATGTGTCAAAGTCCACCACAGTTGTAACACTTGGGTTGCTTCCCCTGCCCCTGATTTGCATTCCCTACTCTGATATGCACATTACCTCGACCCATGTTCCTTTGATTCAAGTTATGCCTCCCCTGAACATTTTGAACCACAATTCTTCCATCCTCCACAGTTGCCTAATTGAGTGGGTTTGATGAAGTTCTGAGTTGATTGTTAGTTTGAGGGAATGTTGCTTTGAATTGTTGAACAAGTAAGGACACTTGGTTGGTGTAACACCCCAACCCGTCAAGGGTAAAGATATCACAATAATGGATTCACATCAGATCAAAACAAAGCATACATCTTCAGTAATACAAAAATCTCAAAGGATTACAAATGAAATACTAAATCTACAAGGTTACAATTGAGAACTTCCAAAAACAACTACTTCTAAATATATTATCTTCTAGTCAACTCTAATCCAGAATAGCTATCCAATCTTCTAAGTCCAAAGGTATACTCTCCACTCATTCCCAGCTTCCTACTAAAACCTGCCGCAGGAAAAGAAATGCGGCTGAGCTACGAGAGCTCAGTGATCAGATATAACGATAACAAAAGCAGTAATAGAGAGTAGTACAAATAAAATCAGGAATACAGATCATACCGATACAAATCAAAGCGAAAGGAGTAAGGAACGGAATAAGGACAAAAGAAAAGAAATAAGGAAAAGGAAACAATAAAGTTATAGAATAAGGGAAAAACAGAAATCTGTCACGAGCCCAGATAACAGATTATACCATAGCATACCAATATAATAAAACAAACCTGTGCAGAGTGATCAGCTCTCAGACAATGTGAAAGACGTGTATCGCACACACCATCAGTCACCAGATATAATAACAGTAAACATATAACATAAACAGAGAACAGATCAAATCTAGGATGCATCCATACGCCCCAGGTGGCCAGAGTCTACCTCTACATAACCAGTCAAATCAAGTCAGGGACGGAACAGGTCATCACTCTCCTGCCCTAGAGTCATGCCAAAGGTGCATCAATGACATGGACATGAAACCCTCATGCCTAGTGATTGGCTCGGACATCAGACTGTAGGTCAAAGGTCAGATGTACTATCAAAATAATCAAAGGTCATATCTTAAGGGTACATGGCAAAAGGTTCATGTCAAACAGTTTAGAAATAAATGTCAAAGGTTCCAATCCAAGTTTATCAGATTAAGTTTTATATCAAAGTTTAAGTTCAGATTAAAAGGATTATATCAAATGGTTTAGAAAATTATATCAAAGGTTCATAATTAAGAGTTCATTGCAAAAGTTCATTTTAGAATTTCCTGTCAAAAGTTCATTGAAAGCATTCCTTTAATAACGGTTTTCACTAAAATGATCTTTCATAATAGTTTTCATAAAATAATCTTTCAAAACGGTTTTTCATAAAAACATTCTTTAAAACTAGTTTTCACAAAAGTTAACAACTGTCATATAAAATAGTATCATATCACCATTCATAATCATTCTTTTAAAATAACTTATTTTTCTCAAAACATTTCCAAGTCATAATTAAAAGATTTTCGCATAACAGATTTTCATATCAGGGGTCGTAACAACAGAGAATCATGAAAAAGGTTCAAAGCAAAGAGGATTATAATAAGGACATCAATTCAGAAGTAAAACAAGTCAGAACATGAAAGAGATCATAAAAGGCTCACAAACAAAGGAATCACACGGAAGGTTCACAAACAGAAGGGAACATAGCAATGGTACCGGGAATCCTAATAAGGAAAATGAAAAACTGAAAGAAGAGGGAATGAAAAACCCTTACTGAAAAAGGACAGAATATCTGTACCTTATTGCACAGCAGAAAAGCAAACAAACACAAAGGTCAGGGCTTCTCCTTCTTCACACCTAAGGAAGCAGAAGACAGAATTACTACAGATTCTAATTCAGATTATTACTTTTATTTTGCCCTTCCATTTTAATTAACTTTCTATTTTTAGTAACTTTCCAGATTTAGTAAGTTTCCATAATTAGCAAGACATTAATGTTACAGATTAGGTTAAGTCTCTATTTCAAGATTATTATGGAATATAAGTATATTTTATCAAGTTACAAAAGTCTAGGGTTAATTATGACAGATTTTCATAGTTCAGGGTTTAAACTGTAATTATTCTAAATTCAAAGGTATCACAATGAAAATACTTTAACTACTGACTTAAAAACTCCTTTTATTCAGAATGACATCTTAATCCTTTTAGTTTCACAATTTACAGATTATACCCCTCTAGTTACCATATTTACAAAACAAACCCTAGATTTACAATATTCACAATTTAATCCCTACAATATTCATATTTATCAAACAAGCAACTTATTTTACATAATTACAGAATTTATCATCAGAATTAGGTATATTATAGATCAGATCCCTCAGAATTCAGAATTTACATATTTGGTCCTTTAAGTTTACAAAACTTATAAATTAAATCATAATTTCATAACAATTACATATTAAGCCCATAAATCCTCAAAATTACACATTACCCTTTTTATATCAGTATTTACTCAAATAACCTCAAGATTCCAGAATTACACTTTTAGTCCCTCTCTTTTTATTAAATTTAATTCGTATCATTTAAAATACCATTAATTCATTATATTGTAATATTTACACTTAGGACCCCAAAGTTATATTTTTCCCACATTCCTACACATGTATATGACATTACAAAAATATCCCAGAAGTTTTCAAAGTTGGAAAAATAGGTCCTTTTACTTTTAATTTTCAATCGGATTACACTTTTTAAACAAAATTACAAACCCTACTAATAACCATTCATTGTCCCATCATTAATTAAACCTTAAAACACTCTTAATGATCAGATTATGTACCCAAAAGACCTAACCCTAGAAATCACAATTTGATTTTATTTGTTTACTTTATATTTACAAAACCCGGTTTAAACAAAAATTCACCACGCTTAATCTAAGCTTCCAAAACTCGAACCCATATTTTTCCCAGCTTATATGACGTATAAAGAACCCATGAAAAATATATAACACGCCCAGAAAAATCGTGTAGCATATATTAGATTTTTACGTACGTTTTTTATATCAAAATTACCACGACCTGATCTAGGCTTCCATAAATCGTTCCTACATTTTTCCCAGATCTAATACTTCATATGAGGTCTAAATAAAATACTTATCACACCCAGAAGTTCAGATTACATATATTTGTAATTTACGTGTGTTATGATCATATATTTTTCATACGCATGGTTTCTCTTGCATGATTCGATTAACATAATTTATATGAATTATATAGGATGTAAAGATCACAGGAAAATTACTAGATCAATTTTAGAACGTATAATTTAGGCATACAAATTTGTACCTTGCGTATGACAAAACTCGACAGAAAAATGTATTACTAACGAACCAGCGAATCCACAAGCCAACCCTTATTTTTCCTAGCTTGCTTGCACCTCCAAGAACTCCAGAAAAATGCTTGATCACGTCCATAAGTGGTGTGTGAATTTTGTATGTGTTTTTGATAATATCGGCTAAGACTTTTAGAAAAATGAATGGGTTATCAATATTAAAAGAGAATGCCGAGAATTTAGGAGGGGGAAATCCTCTCACACGTTTTTCCTAGCTGGCCCAAGATCAAAAATAATTTTTGTAATCTTTTTCCTAATTTAAGTTGTGATTATCTCTTTATTTAATTTACTTTTAATTAAAATGAATAAGTAAAAGTATTTATTCGGTATATACATATATTTGTTTAAGTGTAATAATTTTTGACATATAATAATAATAAAATATTATCCCAGAAATTTATTTGATTCGTATATAGTTCGTTTTTCAGAAGTTTGGAATCAATTCAGAACTTTTATAAGTGATTTAATTATGTTTTATGGTTTCAGGGGTAATTTAGTCATTTTAAAGGTTATCTGAATTTCAGGTATTACAATTTCTTCCCCACTAACGAAAAAAATTTTCGTCCTCGAACTTTGCAGAAAGCAGAAAGAAAATAGAACCGAACTAACCAAAGACATACCAGACCTAATAGATAATAATCGGATTCTCTCTGAAGAGATGTAAGAATTACATAGGATTTTGACGGATATGCCGTCCACAGAATTTGATTAGACAAATCAGATTAGAACGTACAGAAAATAGATTATCGATAACATCAATTGGCATAAAGTTCTACAATGCAACCTAAGATAGTTATCAGAAATACAGAGGTCAGCAAAACGCGTGACGAGAATCCAGACGTATCAATTCGCATAACGGTGGAAGCAGATTACGCGTACAGTCAGAAATGAACTTACAGTCTCACTAAGGCAGATACTCCCAACAGTTATCAGAATTTCTAAGGTTCAAAGGCACTTCCCGAAATATCCTATGCCCACAACAAGTGCACGTTATATGATGTAAGTATTATCACGTTGGCCAGACGTCATAATACTGGCATCATATAAATATGCCCTCATGATGGTCATACTTTATCTCAAGTCGTGAACAGAACAAACTTATCCTAATCCACCTAGTCTTCCTACGGTCTCAGGGGTCATCAAAATCAAATACCCTAACTAAGAGAAGAACGAATCACTCGAAAGAGTTAACGGAAGTCCCAGAATTTTTATCAGAATTTGGTACATCAGATCATCCATCATTTGTCAAATTTCACATAACAAAACCATCGTCCAACATACGCAGAATGAACAGAGCGGAATTACTAATAGGGAACCTAAATCATTCAAAGGATTTCATCATCAGGTAACATAAATTTAAATAGGTCAAGAGTAACTGAATTACGTCATCCATAGCTTCATCCATCACATAATTAATTCTTCCAAACACAAACGTTCACTTCAGAATTTTCTTCCATTCAAAATCATGATCTCGATTTCCATTCTCAAGTCTGCTTCTGCTCTCAATTCATCTTAGTACAACTAAAATGAATAGAGAAGCAAGACTGCGAGTCTTGGACAGGTCTACTAGCACAGTTCGGAATTCGCCAACTCAGACTGCTGTCGTCACCGGATGCCTGGTAGTGGTGTCTGTTACAATATCTGAACGCCAATCAAATCAACCCTTCTAGATCAAAGGTCATTCCATTTAATACGAAGATGGTCTACATGTTCCTCGTTCGTCTCAGAGCAAAACCATGCCGTCATACTATGACAATTGTCCAAATACTCGTGAAAACATGATTCGTATTAGCCAATACAATTGGCATCATTTAAAACTCATGATGGTCACAATGAGTACGGAAACAGTTTTCATGAAACGTTTCAGGGAAAACTTCATATCTAATTCACATAACCAATCTTTACGAATAAAACTGAAATACTTTACGAAAGTTGCTCTCAGTTAGCCATCTCCTATCTTAGGAGTTTTTGTGGTTGCTTCATCAGTCCTTCAAACATTAAATGAGGTCGTCTGATACAGAGTTTCAAGGTAGAACAATTCAACCATTGACACGCAGAAATGAAAAGTAATTACGGTTAACATTAAGGTTAGGTTTACGATAGTTGATATGCTGACGCAAAATTTTCTCTTTCATCCTCATAAATTAATAGGGTATTTCAAGGGAAACACTGAGGGGGACAAAAAAATATCTCATTAGCTTCTTCAATCTTTCAACTTCTATAGCATCATGGTTCGTCAACTGAGATCGGTTCAGAGTCAATTCTACTTCTCAAACAGGAAGGAAAACCCAAGAGTTTCATTAGGAAGCACCGGAAAATTTGTACAACAAAACTTTCAATGCCAACGCTTTCTAGGGGTAGATACTGTTAGGTATCAGGGAAAAATGAAGATCAAATAAGAACGGGGTAAGTGTTTCCAAAGCAACATTAATCTTATCAGATTTGAGCGGTTAAAGGTTTTCATAACAAAAGTAGGGGGAGATAAATAGGCGAACAATTCAAGGTGTTGGGACCTTATTTAGCTATCTAGCACAAGTGACAGGTAGGTTGCGAATTATCGGCAATACGAACATCGTATACTGTCAAAATGAGGCGTATGAAATATCAGTTATCAGCATCATCATGCTCAGTTAACAATTTCATACAGAGATGGTATTTGCATCAAATCCTTCCAAAGGAAAACTGATTGGCAAATAAGATTCATCATTCAAGGGAGGGAATAAACTTCTATATCTGAGGTTAATAATCACCAGAGTTCTAATAGGAGTAGTAATAGATTTGCAAGACAGAATAGTATCAGGTGCTACATTTACATCCAGTATGGGTAATGAATTTAGAGAATGGGTCAAACACATTAGGGTTAAATGACCTTCGAAATGATCGGAGAAAATATCAAACTGTTTATCAAACAGATCGGAAGTGAAGGTCAAAATCAGGTAGTGGCAGCAAAAGTTTAACAATCGGTAATCATGGCAAAGGTGAGACATAGGAGGATAGTCGTCAGTATTAAATGATCAGTCCATCAATCCTTATAAGAATAAAATCAAGGTTACTATCAAAGAAAGACGGATCAACAAGGAAGAATCTTATCGTTCAGAATGAGAAGGAAAATATTTTTACACTCGTGGTTAAACACCACAAAACTTCTCATGGGAACAGGGATGGTTAAGACGAAATCAAATAGTGTCAAAAGATTCATAGAACAGCATGTACTAAGTATATCGTCGCCATAAGGATTCTCAGAATGCCCGAAGAGGCATCAGAATGATTAACAAAAGGTTCTGAGGTTGGAGTCGGAATCTGAAGGCAAGGATCAAATATTGTCAAACAATTACCATGCAATTTCAATGCTTCAGGTTTTCAAATTCTTAGGTGGGGCAAGGCATAATGTGATTTCAATATTCTTTAACCAAAAGCAAGGCACGAATCAGAGTGATGCGGAAGCAATGCTACTTTTTACATATGACTTATAGTCTACCCATTCCTCACTGGTCAGAAATTAAGTTCCTATAGGGAAATCCTAAAGCAAAATTCTCAAAGGTTGTCCTACGAGCGCCTACAGTGGAAACTTAGTGGTCCAGACTTCACAGGTCAAGGGTAAATGTATTACGAGTCGCAGCCTGTTTGCTCTGATACCATAAAGGTTGTCTTGCTCTGTCATATTTTCTCGATCTGCTCTCTCATTTTCTGTTTGCTCTTACTAATCGTTTTGACAATCATTCAGATGGTGAATACGCGTTTTACCCAGTACACTGATGGGAATGATGGCCCTGATTTCGAGGCCATGATAGCTGCTGCTATGGCTGCTGCTCTTCCTCAATTGGTGACCCAAGTCACCAATAACATCAAAAATGGGGCAAGTTCTTCTGGTGTTGGTGGTGGCGATGCTCCACCCACTGCTCCCCCCACTACTCCACCTGTCGGTATTCATGTTTGGATCGAAAGGTTCAACAAACTCAAGCCTCTCTCTTTCAGGTCCGCTGCTACTCCCCATGAGGCAGAGGACTGGATTACCCATGTCGAGAAGTTGTTCAGGGTTCTCGGATGTGCTGACGAATTTAAAACTCGTTTGGCCACATTCAAGCTGGAGGGTGACGCTCTTAATTGGTGGACTGCTCTTGTTCAAGCAAAAGGAGATGACTATGCTGAGACCTGTTCTTGGGCGGACTTCATTGAGGTATTCTATAGGCAGTATATTCCATTATCGGAGCAGCAGAGATACGAGAGAGAGTATGCGACGATTCGTCAGGGGGATCGTGAGTCTTCGGGTGAGTTTATGCAGCATTCTTACGCTTGGCCAGCTTTGTTGGGCCGGAAGTTACTGGGGATGCTCATCGTCAGGCTCGTCATTTCAAGTGGGCATTGAAGAGGTGGGTACTAGATCGTGTTGTAAACTTTGAGTATGAGGATGTGGCTGCGGTTCAGGATGCTGCGCGTAACATTGAGTTGCTACATGCGGACGAGGGTTCTAATAAACGGGATAGGGATGGAAATCGTGTGAACTCTAAGGAGCAAAGTCGCCTGGACCAAGGATATGAGCAGCAAAGGCGGTCTAATAGGAGTTTTGAGTCACGAGATCAGGTGGATCGTGGTCATGATCAGAGAGGTAGGGATTCGAAGTCAAATTCTAAGCAGGGTAGTGATCGTCACGGGCGCAACGATAGTCAGAGGCAGTGGAAGGATCAGTCTTCCAGGGATTACCAGCAGAATTGGGTTTCTGGATCGAATACTCAGAAGGGGTCATCTGAGAACCTACCTACTCCATCTAGTTGTGCTTATTGCGGGAAGTATCATTCGGGAGTTTGTCGTAAGGCTTCGGGTGCTTGCTATGGATGTGGATCCACTGGACATATGGTGAAGGACTGCCCTAAGAATCCGTCGGCACTTGAAAAATATCTTTACCCTCCTCCTCCTACTTCTAGTTCCGGTCGTGTTTTCATGCTTTCTCGTGACCAGGCAGGCAAGGCGTCTGGTATGTGATTGTTTCGTTTCCGTTCTATTTCCTTTCCGTTTTCTTGCAAATTTCGAGGACGAAATTTTTTGTTAGAGGGGAAGAAGTTGTAATACCTGAAATTCTAAAACATGCAAAAAGACCAAATTACCCTTGAAATTAAAATTTTACTTATAAATTATTAAAACACCGAATTAATCCCAAACGCTTGGAAACGAATACCATACAAAGTAAAATTAATTGTACTTGAACATTTTAACATTTGTAAGTCACAAAAATAATTGAAATATTTATTTAATTAGTTTTGGCCGAGTATAATATTTTTATACTTTATATATATATATTATTTCTTAATTAAAATCATATAATTATAAGATATATACTATAAATTGTGAAGAACAATAGGAAATAAATTTTGTACCTTATCACAAATATGAAAACCGACTTTCATGCCCTCCCCTATATAGATTATATCCGGTTCTTAATTTTTTTTATAAAAATACCGATTCCAAAGAAATCCCTAAAAGTCGACAACCTAAACAAAAAATTCCATCCGATCGTGTAACAATTCCTGGAACTAGTCCAACAATTTTCGTGGGTTCTAAGAAGATCTGAGAGGTCTGGAAAAATAGTGGAACGAATTGTAGAAGCTCAAGTCGCTTGTTCTTAATTATTCTTGTTCGCTAAACCCTACCGAGAGGTATGAAATTTTCCTTGCTCATTCGCTTGTTCTAAAATCTTTTGGGTATTTTTCTACACTTTCTTAGGTCGTATATAACTCATATAAAATAGCTACAACGCATCATGCATGCTTGTTTAATTATTTGAAGTAATTCGAACCAAAAACCCTAAATTGAACTTAAATCTTGAATCGACTATGTAGAATTTTCTGAGTAGTGTGTATATTTTTAGTAGGTCGTATATGAGCCTAGTAACACTATAAAAATAGTGCTTGAATTTATAGAAGCCTAGATTATGCGTGGGTGATTTTTGTGTAAACCGGATCAAATAAGAAAATAAAAGGAAAAAGGAAAAGATATGCATTGAAAATAAATGGTATCATAATCCCACTAAAATTGGTCATTCCCTAATTATCCTAAATACTAAAAGTCTGTTTCCCTTTTTTATAAATACAAACCGATTTTTTTTCCCTAAAAGCTCTCTCCAAAAATGTCGACCTTTTCTTGTTCCCTTCTGTTCGATCTTCGGCAGCAACGAAAAGTGGTGGTTCGATTTGTGTTCTTGTTCCTCTTATTCACACTTCTAGGGTAACTCGTATCATCCTTGTTCAATTAAATCTCATTTGTTTGATTCTTGTTGTTCTTGTCAGTTATTATACATATGATCATAGAAAACATGATAATATCACATAAAATCATGAATTAGGGTTAGGGTTTGAATGGGAATTCGTGGGTAACATGATGTGGGATGTTTAGAATATGTTAATATGATGATTAATATACATATTTTATGAATTATGAGGGTCGTGGGTGTGTTTGGATGCGTAATTATGTGTTGTAATGGTCAAATTATGAACTCAGTTTGCTGTCAGAATTTTAGGTCAAATTGAATCGAGTAGATCTTGAAGATAACAAAGGGTATTTGGGTGTTTCTGGAGTCTAAAATTAAGTTCAAGGAAAGATCTTTCTGGGAAAATTAGCCTTGTAATTTTTAGAGGTCGGGAAGGCAACTTTTTGATTTTTAGAAATTCGTGTGTCAAACCTGAATTCGGATGTCTGGAAATCAGTCCGTTTTGACGATTTTTCATTTTCAAACCATGAGGAGTTAGGTCATGAAATTCTCCAGTATGTGACTTCAATATGTCTAGTAGTGTCATGAATTTTTGTAGATTTTTCCTGGAGGTATCTGTGGGTAAATGAAGTGGTTACTTTCTGAGTCTTACAGCAGACATGTTTTCTGAGTAGTCCGAGTTTTGGTATTTTTCATGTGGGGTTAAACTAATTAATAAATTCTAGGAAAATTAGTGTGGGTTGTCAAGACATTGCGGTAGCTCTGGGAATTTTTGTGGATTTTATCTCTGAGTTCTAATATGGTTCATAAATTCGATCAAGTGTGGTCTGTTTAGGGTTAAAAGCTGATAAGAAGTTAATTAGGGCTAAATAAGGATTAATTGTGTAACTTAAGGGTGGAACTTATCATTATTCAAACTAAAATGGTTTAACTTGTTAAAACATGTAACTTTATGATATTTATATTTCATACCCTAATCTTACGATAGTTTCACTATAATCCCTAAACTATTTATAATTACTTAATAAACCCTAACTATAAGAATGTGATTAATAACAAGTATTTAAAATCCGTTATGAAATTAAATGAGCTAATAAGTATATTATGAATCCTAATCTATGTAGATTCGTTGAACCTTAGTATTGAACCTTTTGCTTGAAACTTTTTGCCTTGAACCTTTGTCATGAACCTTGATATGAACCTTGCCTTTGAACCTTGACTTAAATATGGATATGACCTACTTGAACTAAAGCTTGAATTGAACCCATTGATATATAAACATGAACTTGAAACTTGAACTTGACTTGTACACTTGACCTTGACCTTGACCCACAGTTTGAGACTACGAGCCATACTAGGCATGAGGGTTTCATGTCCTTGTCATTGATGCACTAATGACTTGACTTTTGGGTAGGAAAGTGATGACCTATCCCGTCCCTGCCATGACTTGATATTTTACTTGTACACGTAGATGAAGACATTGTGGCAGCCTACAGGGGCGCATGGATGCATCCTAGATTTGTACTTGACTAGACTTGCTTGATTATATTACTTGTTATATTGGATGACTGATGGTGTGTGTCGATACACGTCTTTCATCTCTTGGGAGCTTGCAACTCCAACCCTTGGAGGTATCACCTCATATTATACTTGGCATACCGAGGTCACCCCTCCGTATACATGTATACTTGTTTACTTGATATGATTTGTTCTGGGCTCGTAGAGGATTGCTGTTTTGCCTTACCTTTATGATTACCTTTACCTTTTACATTTTCGTTACATTTATCCATTTCCTTATTCCTGTGCCTTTACACTTGATAACCTTTACTACATTTACTTTTCGTAAACCTTTATTACTGCTTGTTACCGTTATATCTGTTCACAGAGCTCTCGTAGCTCAGCCGCATTTTTCCTTTTCCTGCGGCAGGTATTTAAGCTAGGAAGCTGGGTTTTGCTTTGGGATGAGAGCAACTTTGAGTGAAGCATGGACCTTAGTATCTTAGTTCTACCATTTAAATTTTAGACTTGTTATGCCTTAATTGGCTCTTGAGTTGTTAAGTACTTTATTTATTTCTTTCCATTTGTCTTGTTGAACTTGATATAAGTCTTGTGGGCTTATTATCTTTTGGTTAAATGTTAAGACGTCCGCTGTTTTATTATTACTTGTTCTGATGTGAAACCATAGCATTGTGACATCTTTGCCCTTCTCGGGTTGGGGTGTTATAATTTATGGTATCAGAGAACAGGCTGACGACTTGTAATACATTACCCTGTCCTGTGCGTTTAGGACCATTAGGCTTCCACTGTAAGAACATAGGAGGACACCTTGAGGACTTGCTTTAGGATTTCTTGGTATGAACTTAAGTTTTGACCAGTGAGGAATGGGTAGTGTAGACGCATAGTCCGGACTGGGCCAGACAATGGGCCAGGCCCGCGCAGACAGCGGCCCATCCTACACCTAAACCCTAATCCATGCCTATAAATACATGGCATGGATCCCCTTCTTCATCAGATTATAACAGGTTACCCTAAACCTAAAACTCATCTACGCTATATCGCACTGATGACTAACGTGACCGTCGGAGGTGGATCCCGGGGCTACGGCCTCGGGTCCACTCCTAACGGGTTCTCTTTGTTGAACAGGTCTAATAGGGCTCGAGAAGACGACTAACGGCCCAGGGAGAGTCGTTGAATCAGTCCGCGCCAGATTATGTATCAACAGATTGGCGCCATCCGTGGGACATGACAACAACAAGTGTCGTGCTCTTACCGGTAAACAACATTGTTTGTCGATTTGTACTTCATTGATTGATTCACATGATCACATGTTGAGGTAACAATATATTAGTCAATTATATGTTGATCCAACATTTATTTTTATGCCGCTGAGCATGAATCGATACGTACGCACGTGTCACCAAAAGTAACAATTGAATCTGAAACAAATGTTTATCCTTTACGAGAATACTATAGTTTAATTCTTATTATATATTATCCGAAGGGTTGTTTAATTGTTTATCTATAGTCCGCACGATCGGACCTACTTTATCTTTTTAAAAATTAAGAAGATTTTACATAAATCTTTTAAATTGGTAAACACGATTTTACCTATAACCACACTAAGTCCGCACGATCGGACCTACTATATCTTTTAGCCGCGAACAGCGCAGTCACGATAAATCTACCCGCGTTAGGCCATGCGTATAGAGATCTTCGCAGATTAGCTACATGCTGCGCACACCGCACCACGATGCTAGTCAATCGCCATGAGCGCACTGGACGAAAGCCGTGGTCCTCTGCGATCATCCAAAAACGTTAGAGTCTATGCGGTCACGATAAATCTATCTGCGTCTGTGCGTGCAATTGAAACTATTAGTCGCGGTCATGGTACATCCATCCGCGCCATTGTTTTTATTATAATAAAAAAGAAAACGATCATGAGCGTACTGCGTTCGTAGATTAGCTACGTGCTACTTCTTTTATGTAGTTTGTAAAACCTCACGATAGGTGTAATTCGCACTACTACTTCTCTTATGTGTTAATTTTACATGCTACGTGCTATATATATGCTATGCGCTAATTTTTTATTTCATTATCTTTTATATGTTGCGATGCGCAGCATATACTTCTAATATTTGTATTGAGTTTTTTTTTTTCAGTATTTGAATAACTAAGTTTAATGCTCCTACACGAGTAGCACCATCAAACTTGGGGGGCTACCAGGATACGCACTGTGTGAGTACGCATCACGCAGGTATATTTGGAAGCAGATCGTACGTAAGAGGTATCGCGAGCCCAGTACAAAGACGAATTTGAAAATTCGCACCATCTTGCCGCAGGGGAGACGTCTTCTGTCGGTTGTAAAGACGAATGTAATGTTCGCACCTTGTCTGCGCACAGCGCACATCTTTATCGCGCACGGCGCGCACCTTTGTCGCGCACAGCGCGCACTTTTATCGCAGATAACGCGCACTTCTGCCACGGAAGTAAATCTTCTGTCGCACCATGCTGCATCGCTACTAGTACAAAAGGTACGCCCTTACCCAGGATGCAGCATACGGAATCCACCAACACCATTGTGAGACAATCACAATCGCAATGTCAATGTTACTCAGGTCGCGCCTACAAGGACGCGCCTACAAATTCGCGCCAACATGGTCATCACGCACTGCACCACAGACCCAGTGCGCACTGTCGCATACGGGCTGCGCAGTATGGTCCGACCCATGTGCCTACAAGGTTGCGCACACATGGGCCACGCCGTCATAGTTGATTGGGCCTACGTGGTCAGGAACAGAACTTAAGTCTAGCATAACATAGCCACGCACTATGTCATACTAAACTTGGGGGGCTTGTAGACGCATAGTCCGGACTGGGCCAGACAATGGGCCAGGCCCGCGCAGACAGCGGCCCATCCTACACCTAAACCCTAATCCATGCCTATAAATACATGGCATGGATCCCCTTCTTCATCAGATTATAACAGGTTACCCTAAACCTAAAACTCATCTACGCTATATCGCACTGATGACTAACTTGACCGTCGGAGGTGGATCCCGGGGCTACGGCCTCGGGTCCACTCCTAACGGGTTCTCTTTGTTGAACAGGTCTAATAGGGCTCGAGAAGACGACTAACGGCCCAGGGAGAGTCGTTGAATCAGTCCGCGCCAGATTATGTATCAACAGGTAGACTATAAGGCATTGGTGTAAGTATTAGTGTTTCCGCATTACTCTGATTCGTGCCTTGCTATGACATTGCTTTTGTTGACCTCTGAGACTGTAGAAGTACTAGGTGGATTAAGATAGGTTATTGTTGCGACTTGAGATAAAGTATGATCATCATGAAGGCATATTTGTGTGGTGCTGGTATTATGAACGTGATAATACTTACACCATATAACGTACCCTCATTGTGGCCATAGGATGTCTTGGGGAGTACCTAAGAAGTTAGAATTTGATCTCCGTTGGTTTATCCGTGATTAGTGAGACTTTAGGTTCATTCTACCTATGCGTATACTCTGCCTTTGTTCATTAGATGTCTGGATGAGTTTGAATTCTCGTTTTGCATTCTGTTGACCTCAATTATAAATCTTGAACTCTTGTAGAGCTCTCTACTGTTGATACAGTTAATTCGATTTGAAATCTCGTTCGTATTCCATATAAGCTTTTCAGAAAATTCACCTATAATCCATGTTATGTTACATGGGCCTTTTGATCGACATCAACCTAATTTATCTCCTTTTGAGAAATTTGAACCCACCTTGTCTTGATTGAGTCATTTGGTTTGACGATCCTTTTTGGAAGAACCTCCCCAGGCGTGAGAATGTTTGTGACAATCTTTTGCGATTTGCTACGACTTCGTCTAACCTTGCGATTTCAAATTTCGAGGACGAAATTTTTTTTTAGAGGGGAAGAGTTGTAAAACCCTAAAATTTATGTAATCTGAAATGACCAAAGTACCCCTCTAATTTTATTTTATATTTTAAAGAACATATAAATTATATAAAAGACATATTATTCGTACCTAATCTAAAATAATTAAATCCTAGGCTACCAAATAACATTTAGCTAATAAAACTTTACACTATAATTTAATATCACAAAATAAATAATTATATACATATATACATAAAATTTCGACTAGAAAAAAAAAGAAAAAAGGAAAAGATATGCATTGAAAATAAATGGTATCATAATCCCACTAAAATTGGTCATTCCCTAATTATCCTAAATACTAAAAGTCGGTTTCCCTTTTTTATAAATACAAACCGAATTTTTTTCCCTAAAAGCTCTCTCCAAAAATGTCGACCTTTTCTTGTTCCCTTCTGTTCGATCTTTGGCAGCAACGAAAAGTGGTGGTTCGATCTTGTGTTCTTGTTCCTCTTATTCACACTTCTAGGGTAACTCGTATCATCCTTGTTCAATTCAATCTTATTTGTTTGATTCTTGTTGTTCTTGTCAATTATTATACATATGATCATAGAAAACATGATAATATCACATAAAATCATGAATTAGGGTTAGGGTTTGAATGGGAATTCGTGGGTAACATGATGTGGGATTTTTAGAATATGTTAATATGATGATTAATATACATATTTTATGAATTATGAGGGTCGTGGGTGTGTTTGGATGCGTAATTATGTGTTGTAATGGTCAAATTATGAACTCAGTTTGCTGTCAGAATTTTAGGTCAAATTGAATCGAGTAGATCTTGAAGATAACAAAGGGTATTTGGGTGTTTCTGGAGTCTAAAATTAAGTTCAAGGAAAGATCTTTCTGGGAAAATTAGCCTTGTAATTTTTAGAGGTCGGAAAGGCAACTTTTTGATTTTTATAAATTCGTATGTCAAACCTCAATTCGGATGTCTGGAAATCAGTCCGTTTTGACAATTTTTCATTTTCATACCATGAGGAGTTAGGTCATGAAATTCTCCAGTATGTGACTTCAATATGTCTAGTAGTGTCATGAATTTTTGTAGATTTTTCCTGGAGGTATCGGTGGGTAAATGCAGTGGTTACTTTCTGAGTCTTACAGCAGACATGTTTTCTGAGTAGTCCGAGTTTTGGTATTTTTCATGTGGTGTTAAACTAATTAATAAATTCTGGGAAAATTAGTGTGGGTTTTCAAGACATTGAGGTAGCTCTGGGAATTTTTGTGGATTTTATCTCTGAGTTCTAATATGGTTCATAAATTCGATCAAGTGTGGTCTGTTTAGGGTTAAAAGCTGATAAGAAGTTAATTAGGGCTAAATAAGGATTGTTTGTGTAACTTAAGGGTGGAACTTATCATTATTCAAACTAAAATGGTTTAACTTGTTAAAACATGTAACTTTATGATATTTATATTTCATACCCTAATCTTACGATAGTTTCACTATAATCCCTAAACTATTTATAATTACTTAATAAACCCTAACTATAAGAATGTGATTAATAACAAGTATTTAAAATCCGTTATGAAATTAAATGAGCTAATAAGGATATTATGAATCCTAATCTATGTAGATTCGTTGAAGAGGTGTGACAGTGTTTCCTTGTGTCCATCCATTTGTTTGCTTCCATTTCATTCGCTAAGGTACAGATATTCTGCCCTTCTTGTAAGGAGCCTTCGTTCTCTTGATTTCTTATCTTGATTCGTTTAGGATTCCCCAAAGCCATTGCTATGTTCCCCTTGTTTCGTGAACCTTAGTATTGAACCTTTTGCTTGAAACTTTTTGCCTTGAACCTTTGTCCTGAACCCTGATATGAACATTGCCTTTGAACCTTGACTTAAATATGGAGATGACCTACTTGAACTAAAACTTGAATTGAACCCATTGATATGTAAACATGAACTTGAAACTTGAACTTGACTTGTACACTTGACCTTGACCTTGACCCACAGTTTGAGACTACGAGCCATACTAGGCATGAGGGTTTCATGTCCTTGTCATTGATGCACCAATGACTTGACTTTTGGGTAGGAAAGTGATTACCTATCCCGTCCCTGCCATGACTTGATATTTTACTTGTACACGTAGATGAAGACATTGTGGCAGCCTACAGGGGCGCATGGATGCATCCTAGATTTGTACTTGACTAGACTTGCTTGATTATATTACTTGTTATATTAGATGACTGATGGGTGTGTGCGATACACGTCTTTCATCTCTTGGGAGCTTGCAACTCCAACCCTTGGAGGTATCCCCTCATATTATACTTGGCATACCGAGGTCACCCCTCCGTATACATGTATACTTGTTTACTTGATATGATTTGTTCTGGGCTTGTAGAGGATTGCTGTTTTGCCTTACCTTTATGATTACCTTTACCTTTTACATTTTCGTTACATTTATCCATTTCCTTATTCCTATGCCTTTACTCTTGATAACCTTTACTACATTTACTTTTCGTAAACCTTTATTACTGCTTGTTATCGTTATATCTATTCACTGAGCTTTCGTAGCTCAGCCGCATTTTTCCTTTTCCTACGGCAGGTATTTAAGCTAGGATGCTGGGTTTTGCTTTGGGATGAGAGCAACTTTGAGTGAAGCATGGACCTTAGTATCTTAGTTCTACCATTTAAATTTTAGACTTGTTATGCCTTAATTGGCTCTTGAGTTGTTAAGTACTTTATTTAATTCTTTCCATTTGTCTTGTTGAACTTGATATAAGTCTTGTGGGCTTATTATCTTTTGGTTAAATGTTAAGACTTCCGCTGTTTTATTATTACTTGTTCTGATGTGAAACCATAGCATTGTGACATCTTTGCCCTTCTCGGGTTGGGGTGTTACAATTTATGGTATCAGAGAACAGGCTGACGACTTGTAATACATTACCCTGTCCTGTGCGTTTAGGACCATTAGGCTTCCACTGTAAGAACATAGGAGGACACCTTGAGGACTTTCTTTAGGATTTCTTGGTATGAACTTAAGTTTTGACCAGTGAGGAATGGGTAGACTATAAGGCATTGGTTTAAGTATTAGTGTTTCCGCATTACTCTGATTCGTGCCTTGCTAAGACATTGCTTTTGTTGACCTCTGAGACTGTAGAAGTACTATGTGGATTAAGATAGGTTATTGTTGCGACTTGAGATAAAGTATGAACATCATGAAGGCATATTTGTGTGGTGCTGGTATTATGAACGTGATAATACTTACACCATATAACGTACCCTCATTGTGGCCATAGGATGTCTTGGGGAGTACCTAAGAAGTTAGAATTTGATCTCTGTTGGTTTATCCGTGATTAGTGAGACTTTAGGTTCATTCTACCTATGCGTATACTCTGCCTTTGTTCATTAGATGTCTGGATGAGTTTGAATTCTCGTTTTGCATTCTGTTGACCTCAATTATAAATCTTGAACTCTTGTAGAGCTCTCTACTGTTGATACAGTTAATTCGATTTGAAATCTCGTTCGTATTCCATATAAGCTTTTCAGAAAATTCACCTATAATCCAGGTTATGTTACATGGGCCTTTTGATCGACATCAACCTAATTTATCTCCTTTTGAGAAATTTGAACCCACCTTGTCTTGATTGAGTCATTTGGTTTGACGATCCTTTTTGGAAGAACCTCCCCAGGCGTGAGAATGTTTGTGACAATCTTTTGCGATTTGCTACGACTTTGTCTAACCTTGCGATTTCAAATTTCGAGGACGAAATTTTTTTTAGAGGGCAAGAGTTGTAAAACCCTAAAATTTACGTAATCCGAAATGACCAAAGTACCCCTCTAATTTTATTTTATATTTTAAAGAACATATAAATTATATAAAAGACATATTATTCGTACCTAATCTAAAATAATTAAATCCTAGGCTACCAAATAACATTTAGCTAATAAAACTTTACAGTATAATTTAATATCACAAAATAAATAATTATATACATATATACATAAAATTTCGACAAGAAAAAAAAAAAGAAAAAAGGAAAAGATATGCATTGAAAATAAATGGTATCATAATCCCACTAAAATTGGTCATTCCCTAATTATCCTAAATACTAAAAGTCGGTTTCCCTTTTTTATAAATACAAACCGAATTTTTTTTCCCTAAAAGCTCTCTCCAAAAATGTCGACCTTTTCTTGTTCCCTTCTGTTCGATCTTTGGCAGCAACGAAAAGTGGTGGTTCGATCTTGTGTTCTTGTTCCTCTTATTTACACTTCTAGGGTAACTCATATCATCCTTGTTCAATTAAATCTCATTTGTTTGATTCTTGTTGTTCTTGTCAATTATTATACATATGATCATAGAAAACATGATAATATCACATAAAATCATGAATTAGGGTTAGGGTTTGAATGGGAATTCGTGGGTAACATGATGTGGGATTTTTAGAATATGTTAATATGATGATTAATATACAGATTTTATGAATTATGAGGGTCGTGGGTGTGTTTGGATGCGTAATTATGTGTTGTAATGGTCAAATTATGAACTCAGTTTGCTGTCAGAATTTTAGGTCAAATTGAATCGAGTAGATCTTGAAGATAACAAAGGGTATTTGGGTGTTTCTGGAGTCTAAAATTAAGTTCAAGGAAAGATCTTTCTGGGAAAATTAGCTTTGTAATTTTTAGAGGTCGGGAAGGCAACTTTTTGATTTTTAGAAATTCGTGTGTCAAACCTGAATTCGGATGTCTGGAAATCAGTCCGTTTTGACGATTTTTCATTTTCAAACCATGAGGAGTTAGGTCATGAAATTCTCCAGTATGTGACTTCAATATGTCTAGTAGTGTCATGAATTTTTGTAGATTTTTCCTGGAGGTATCTGTGGGTAAATGAAGTGGTTACTTTCTGAGTCTTACAGCAGACATGTTTTCTGAGTAGTCCGAGTTTTGGTATTTTTCATGTGGGGTTAAACTAATTAATAAATTCTAGGAAAATTAGTGTGGGTTGTCAAGACATTGCGGTAGCTCTGGGAATTTTTGTGGATTTTATCTCTGAGTTCTAATATGGTTCATAAATTCGATCAAGTGTGGTCTGTTTAGGGTTAAAAGCTGATAAGAAGTTAATTAGGGCTAAATAAGGATTAATTGTGTAACTTAAGGGTGGAACTTATCATTATTCAAACTAAAATGGTTTAACTTGTTAAAACATGTAACTTTATGATATTTATATTTCATACCCTAATCTTACGATAGTTTCACTATAATCCCTAAACTATTTATAATTACTTAATAAACCCTAACTATAAGAATGTGATTAATAACAAGTATTTAAAATCCGTTATGAAATTAAATGAGCTAATAAGTATATTATGAATCCTAATCTATGTAGATTCGTTGAAGAGGTGTGACAGTGTTTCCTTGTGTCCATCCATTTGTTTGCTTCCTTTTCATTCTCTAAGGTACAGATATTCTGCCCTTCTTTTAAGGTGCCTTCGTTCTCTTGATTTCTTATCTTGATTTGTTTAGGATTCCCCAAAGCCATTGCTATGTTCCCCTTGTTTCGTGAACCTTAGTATTGAACCTTTTGCTTGAAACTTTTTGCCTTGAACCTTTGTCCTGAACCCTGATATGAACATTGCCTTTGAACCTTGACTTAAATATGGAGATGACCTACTTGAACTAAAACTTGAATTGAACCCATTGATATGTAAACATGAACTTGAAGCTTGAATTTGACTTGTACACTTGACTTTGACCTTGACCCACAGTTTGAGACTATGAGCCATACTAGGCATGAGGGTTTCATGTCCTTGTCATTGATGCACCAATGACTTGACTTTTGGGTAGGAAAGTGATTACCTATCCCGTCCCTGCCATGACTTGATATTTTACTTGTACACGTAGATGAAGACATTGTGGCAGCCTACAGGGGGGCATGGATGCATCCTAGATTTGTACTTGACTAGACTTGCTTGATTATATTACTTGTTATATTAGATGACTGATGGGTGTGTGCGATACACGTCTTTCATCTCTTGGGAGCTTGCAACTCCAACCCTTGGAGGTATCCCCTCATATTATACTTGGCATACCGAGGTCACCCCTCCGTATACATGTATACTTGTTTACTTGATATGATTTGTTCTGGGCTTGTAGAGGATTGCTGTTTTGCCTTACCTTTATGATTACCTTTACCTTTTACATTTTCGTTACATTTATCCATTTCCTTATTCCTATGCCTTTACTCTTGATAACCTTTACTACATTTACTTTTCGTAAACCTTTATTACTGCTTGTTATCGTTATATCTATTCACTGAGCTCTCGTAGCTCAGCCGCATTTTTCCTTTTCCTACGGCATGTATTTAAGCTAGGAAGCTGGGTTTTGCTTTGGGATGAGAGCAACTTTGAGTGAAGCATGGACCTTAGTATCTTAGTTCTACCATTTAAATTTTAGACTTGTTATGCCTTAATTGGCTCTTGAGTTGTTAAGTACTTTATTTATTTCTTTTCATTTGTCTTGTTGAACTTGATATAAGTCTTGTGGGCTTATTATCTTTTGGTTAAATGTTAAGACTTCAGCTGTTTTATTATTACTTGTTCTGATGTGAAACCATAGCATTGTGACATCTTTGCCCTTCTCGGGTTGGGGTGTTACAATTTATGGTATCAGAGAATTTTGCTTCACAATAATTCATTTGTAATCCTTTGATCTGAAGTCTGGACCACTAAGTTTCCACTGTAGGCGCTCGTAGGACAACCTTTGAGAATTTGCTTTAGGATTTCCCTATAGGAACTTAATTTCTGACCAGTGAGGAATGGGTAGACTATAAGTCATATGTTTAAGTAGCATTGCTTCCGCATCACTCTGATTCGTGCCTTGCTTTTGGTTAAAGACTATTGAAATCACATTTGGAAAATTAGTGCTTATGCCTTGCACCACCTAAGAATTTGAAACCTAAATAAAACCTGAAGCATTGAAATTGCATAGTAATTGTTTGACACTATTTGATCCTTGCCTTCAGATTCCGACTCCAACCTCAGAACCTTTTGTTAATCATTCTGATGCCTCTTCGGGCATTCTGAGAATCCTTATGGCGACGATATACTTAGTACATGCTGTTCTATGAATCTTTTGACACTATTTGATTTCGTCTTAACCATCCCTGTTCCCATGAGAAGTTTTGTGGTGTTTAACCACGAGTGTAAAAATATTTTCCTTCTCATTCTGAACGATAAGATTCTTCCTTGTTGATCCGTCTTTCTTTGATAGTAACCTTGATTTTATTCTTATAAGGATTGATGGACTGATCATTTAATACTGACGACTATCCTCCTATGTCTCACCTTTGCCATGATTACCGATTGTTAAACTTTTGCTGCCACTACCTGATTTTGACCTTCACTTCCGATCTGTTTGATAAACAGTTTGATATTTTCTCCGATCATTTCGAAGGTCATTTAACCCTAATGTGTTTGACCCATTCTCTAAATTCATTACCCATACTGGATATAAATGTATCACCTGATACTATTCTGTCTTGCAAATCTATTACTACTCCTATTAGAACTCTGGTGATTATTAACCTCGGATATAGAAGTTTATTCCCTCCCTTGAATGATGAATCTTATTTGCCAATCAGTTTTCTTTTGGAAGGATTTGATGCAAATACCATCTCTGTATGGAATTGTTAACTGAGCATGATGATGCTGATAACTGATATTTCATACGCCTCATTTTGACAGTATACGATGTTCATATTGCCGATAATTCGCAACCTACCTGTCACTTGTGCTAGATAGCTAAATAAGGTCCCAACACCTTGAATTGTTCGCCTATTTATCTCCCCCCTACTTTTGTTATGAAAACCTTTAACCGCTCAAATCTGATAAGATTAATGTTGCTATGGAAACACTTACCCCGTTCTCATTTGATTTTCATTTTTCCCTGACACCTAACAGTATCTACCCCTAGAAAGCGTTGGCATTGAAAGTTTTGTTGTACAAATTTTCCGGTGCTTTCTGATGAAACTCTTGGGTTTTCCTTCCTGTTTGAGAAGTAGAATTGAATCTGAACCGATCTTAGTTGACGAACCATGATGCTATAGAAGTTGAAAAATTGAAGAAGCTGATGAGATATGTTTTTGTCCCCCTCAGTGTTTCCCTTGAATACCACTATTAATTTATGAGGATGAAAGAGAAAATTTTGCGTCAGCATATCAACTATCGTAAACCTAACCTTAATGTTAACCGTAATCACTTTTCATTTCTGCGTGTCAATGGTTGAATTGTTCTACCTTGAAACTCTATATCAGACGACCTCATTTAATGTTTGAAGGACTGATGAAGCAACCACAAGAACTCCTAAGATAGGAGATGGCTAACTGAGAGCAACTTCCGTAAAGTATTTCAGTTTTATTCGTAAAGATTGGTTATGTGATTTAGATATGAAGTTTTCCCTGAAACGTTTCATGAAAACTGTTTCCGTACTCATTGTGACCATCATGAGTTTTAAATGATGCCAATTGTATTGGCTAATACGAATCATGTTTTCACGAGTATTTGGACAATTGTCATAGTATGACGGCATGTTTTTGCTCTGAGACGAACGAGGAACATGTAGACCATCTTCGTATTAAATGGAATGACCTTTGTTCTGGAAGAGTAGATTTGATTGGCGTTCAGAGATTGTAACAGACACCACTACCAGGCATCCGGTGACGACAGCAGTCTGAGTTGGCGAATTCTGAACTATGCTAGTAGACCTGTCCAAGACTCGCAGTCTTGCTTCTCTATTCATTTTAGTTGTACTAAGATGAATTGAGAGCAGAAGCAGACTTGAGAATGGAAATCGAGATCATGATTTTGAATGGAAGAAAATTCTGAAGTGAACGTTTGTGTTTGGAAGAATTAATTATGTGATGGATGAAGCTATGGATGACGTAATTCAGTTCCTCTTGACCTATTTAAATTTATGTTACCTGATGATGAAATCCTTTGAATGATTTAGGTTCCCTATTAGTAATTCCGCTCTGTGTTCATTCTGCGTATGTTGGACGATGGTTTTGTTATGTGAAATTTGACAAATGATGAATGATCTGATGTACCAAATTCTGATAAAAATTTTGGGACTTCCGTTAACTCTTTCGAGTGATTCGTTCTTCTCTTAGTTAGGGTATTTGATTTTGATGACCTCTGAGACCGTAGGAAGACTAGGTGGATTAAGATAAGTTTGTTCTGTTCACGACTTGAAATAAAGTATGACCATCGTGGGGGCATATTTATATGATGCCAGTATTATGACGTCTGGCCAACGTGATAATACTTACATCATATAACGTGCACTTGTTGTGGGCATAGGATATTTCGGGAAGTGCCTTTGAACCTTAGAAATTCTGATAACTGTTGGGAGTATCTGCCTTAGTGAGACTGTAAGTTCATTTCTGACTGTACGCGTAATCTGCTTCCACCGTTATGCGAATTGATACGTCTGGATTCTCGTCACGCGTTTTGCTGACCTCTGTACTTCTGATAACTATCTTAGGTTACATTGTAGAACTTTATGCCAATTGATGTTATCGATAATCTATTTTCTGTACGTTCTAATCTGATTTGTCTAATCAAATTCTGTGGACGGCATATCCGTCAAAATCCTGTGTAATTCTTACGTCTCTTCCGAGAGAATCCGATTATTATCTATTAGGTCTGGTATGTCTTTGGTTAGTTCCGCTCTATTTTCTTTCTGCTTTCTGCAAATTTCGAGGATGAAATTTTTTTTGTTAGTGGGGAAGAAGTTGTAATACCTGAAATTCAGATAACCTGTAAAATGACTAAATTACCCCTGAAACCATAAAACATAATTAAATCACTTATAAAAATTCTGAATCGATTCCAAACTTCTGAAAAACGAACTATATATGAATCAAATAAATTTCTGGGACAATATTTTATTATTATTATATGTCAAAAAATTATTACACTTAAACAAATATATGTATAAACCGAATAAATACTTTTACTTATTCATTTTAATTAAAAGTAAAATAAATAAAGAGATAATCACCACTTAAATTAGGAAAAAGATCACAAAAATTATTTTTGATCTTGGGCCAGCTAGGAAAATCGTGTGAGAGGATTTCCCCCTCCTAAAGTCTCGGCATTCTCTTTTAATATTGATATCCCATTTATTTTTCTAAAAGTCTTAGCCGATATTATCAAAAACACACACAAAATTCACACACCACTTATGGACGTGATCAAGCATTTTTCTGGAGTTCTTGGAGGTGCAAGCAAGCTAGGAAAAATAAGGGTTGGCTTGTGGATTCGCTGGTTCATTAGTAATACATTTTTCTGTCGAGTTTTGTCATACGCAAGGTACAAATTCGTACGCCTAAATTATACATTCTAAAATTGATCTAGTAATTTTCCTGTGATCTTTACATCCTATATAACTCATATAAATTATGTTAATCGAATCATGCAAGAGAAACCATGCGTATGAAAAATATATGATCATAACACACGTAAATTACAAATATATGTAATCCGAACTTCTGGGTGTGATAAGTATTTTATTTAGACCTCATATGAAGTATTAGATCTGGGAAAAATGTAGGAACGATTTATGGAAGCCTAGATCAGGTCGTGGTAATTTTGATATAAAAAACGTACGTAAAAATCTAATATATGCTACACGATTTTTCTGGGCGTGTTATATATTTTTCATGGGTTCTTTATATGTCATATAAGCTGGGAAAAATATTGGTTCGAGTTTTGGAAGCTTAGATTAAGCGTGGTGAATTTTTGTTAAAACCGGGTTTTGTAAATATAAAGTAAACAAATAAAATCAAATCGTGATTTCTAGGGTTAGGTCTTTTGGGTACATAATCTGATCATTAAGAGTGTTTTAAGGTTTAATTAATGATGGGACAATGATTGGTTATTAGTAGGGTTTGTAATTTTGTTTAAAAAGTGTAATCCGATTGAAAATTAAAAGTAAAAGGACCTGTTTTGCCAACTTTGAAAACTTATGGGATATTTTTTTAATGTCATATACATGTGTAGGAATGTGGGAAAAATTTAACTTTGGGGTCCTAAGTGTAAATATTACAATATAATGAATTAATGGTATTTTAATGATACGAATTGAATTTAATAAAAAGAGAGGGACTAAAAGTGTAATTCTGGAATCTTGAGGTTATTTTGAGTAAATACTGATATAAAAAGGGTAATGTGTAATTTTGAGGATTTATGGGCTTAATATGTAATTGTTATGAAATTATGATTTAATTTATAAGTTTTGTAAACTTAAAGGACCATTTATGTAAATTCTGAATTCTGAGGGATCTGATCTATAATATACCTAATTCTGATGATACATTCTGTAATTATGCAAAATAAGTTGCTTGTTTGATAAATATGAATATTGTAGGGATTAAATTGTCAATATTGTAAATCTAGGGTTTGTTTTGTAAATATGGTAACTAGAGGGGTATAATCTGTAAATTGTGAAACTAAAAGGATTAAGATGTCATTCTGAATAAAAGGAGTATTTAAGTCAGTAGTTAAAGTATTTTAATTGTGATACCTTTGAATTTAGAATAATTACAGTTTAAACCCTGAACTATGAAAATCTGTCATAATTAACCCTAGACTTTTGTAACTTGATAAAATATACTGATATTCCATAATAACCTTGAAATAGAGACTTAACCTAATCTGTAACATTAATGTCTTGCTAATTATGGAAACTTACTAAATCTGGAAAGTTACTAAAAATAGAAAGTTACTTAAAATGGAAGGGCAAACTAAAAGTAATAATCTGAATTAGAATCTGTAGTAATTCTGTCTTCTACTTCCTTAGGTGTGAAGAAGAAGGAAGCCCTGACCTTTATCTTTGTGTTTGTTTGCTTTTCTGCTGTGCAATAAGGTACAGATATTCTGCCCTTTTTCAGTAAGGGTTTTCATCCCCTTTTCTTTCAGTTTTTCATTTTCTTTATTAGGATTCCCGATACCACTGCTATGTTCCCTTCTGTTGTGAATCTTTGTTGTGATCTGTTTGTCTTGAACCTTTTGTTTGAACCTCTGCTGAGCCTTTCTTGAGCCTTTGGTTTTGATCTCTTGTTCTGGACCCTGATCTGTGAGCCTTGTTTTGGACCTTAATCTGATATACTTGTTGTAAACTTTGATTTGATTTTTGATATAAGCCTTAATCTGTTATATCCTTATTTGAACCTAATTAATTTTAAACCTTTCTTGAACTACATATGAAACTGTTTGAGGAAAGCTAATTTAAAAGAAGTGATACCATTTTAAATGGAAGTTACTAAAAGTTTTGGAAGACCATTTTTATGAAAACTATGTTGTAAGATCATTTTATTGAAAACCATTTTGAAGGATTGTTTTAATGGGACTTTTAAATAGAAACCTTTCTAAATAAACTGTCGCTATGAAACTTTAATTATGAACCTGTGAAATTCTTTTCTGAACCATTTGATATAATCTTTTAATCGGAACTTAAACTTTGATATAAAACTTAATCTGATAAACTTTGATTGGAACCTTTGACATTTATTTCTAAACTGTTTTGACATGAACCTTTTGGCCATGTACCCTTAAGATATGACCTTGGATTATTTTGATAGTACATCTGACCTTTGACCTACAGTCTGATGTCCGAGCTAATCACTAGGCATGAGGGTTTCATGTCCATGTCATTGATGCACCTTTGGCATGACTCTAGGGCAGGAGAGTGATGACCTATTCCGTCCCTGACTTGATTTGACTGGTTATGTAGAGGTAGACTCTGGCCACCTGGGGCATATGGATGCATCCTAGATTTGATCTGTTCTCTGTTTATGTTATATGTTTACTGTTATTATATCTGGTGACTGATGGTGTGTGCGATACACGTCTTTCACATTGTCTGAGAGCTAATCACTCTACACAGGTTTGTTTTATTATATTGGTATGCTATGGTATAATCTGTTATCTGGGCTCATGACAGATTTCTGTTTTTCCCTTATTCTATAACTTTATTGTTTCCTTTTCCTTATTTCTTTTCTTTTGTCCTTATTCCGTTCCTTACTCCTTTCGCTTTGATTTGTATCGGTATGATCGGTGTTCTTGATTTTATTTGTACTACTCTCTATTACTGCTTTTGTTATCGTTATATCTGTTCACTGAGTTTTTGAAGCTCAGCCGCATTTCTTTTCATGCGGCAGGTTTTAGTAGGAAGCTAGGAATGAGTGGAGAGTATACCTTTGGACTTAAAAGATTGGATAGCTATTCTAGATTAGAATTGGATAGAAGATATTATGTTTTAGAATTAGTTTTGGAAGCTCTCATTGTAACCTTGTAGATTCAGTATTTCATTTGTAATCCTTTGAGATTTTTGTATTGCTGAAGATGTATGCTTTGTTTTGATCTGATGTGAATCCATTATTGTGATATCTTTAGGGTGAAATGATATCACAAATTGTAACAATAATGGATTCACATTAGATCAATACCATAAATTGTAACACCCCGACCCATTAAGGGTAAAGATATCACAATAATGGATTCACATCAGATCAAAACAAAGCATACATCTTCAGTAATACAAAAATCTCAAAGGATTAGAAATGAAATACTGAATCTACAAGGTTACAATTGAGAACTTCCAAAAACAACTACTTCTAAATATATTATCTTCTAGTCAACTCTAATCCAGAATAGCTATCCAATCTTCTAAGTCCAAAGGTATACTCTCCACTCATTCCCAGCTTCCTACTAAAACCTGCCGCAGGAAAAGAAATGCGGCTGAGCTACGAGAGCTCAGTGAACAGATATAACGATAACAAAAGCAGTAATAGAGAGTAGTACAAATAAAATCAGGAATACAGATCATACCGATACAAATCAAAGCGAAAGGAGTAAGGAACGGAATAAGGACAAAAGAAAAGAAATAAGGAAAAGGAAACAATAAAGTTATAGAATAAGGGAAAAACAGAAATCTGTCACGAGCCCAGATAACAGATTATACCATAGCATACCAATATAATAAAACAAACTTGTGCAGAGTGATCAGCTCTCAGACAATGTGAAAGACGTGTATCGCACACACCATCAGTCACCAGATATAATAACAGTAAACATATAACATAAACAGAGAACAGATCAAATCTAGGATGCATCCATACGCCCCAGGTGGCCAGAGTCTACCTCTACATAACCAGTCAAATCAAGTAAGGGACGGAACAGGTCATCACTCTCCTGCCCTAGAGTCATGCCAAAGGTGCATCAATGACATGGACATGAAACCCTCATGCCTAGTGATTGGCTCGGACATCAGACTGTAGGTCAAAGGTCAGATGTACTATCAAAATAATCAAAGGTCATATCTTAAGGGTACATGGCAAAAGGTTCATGTCAAACAGTTTAGAAATAAATGCCAAAGGTTCCAATCCAAGTTTATCAGATTAAGTTTTATATCAAAGTTTAAGTTCAGATTAAAAGGATTATATCAAATGGTTTAGAAAATTATATCAAAGGTTCATAATTAAGAGTTCATTGCAAAAGTTCATTTTAGAATTTCCTGTCAAAAGTTCATTGAAAGCATTCCTTTAATAACGGTTTTCACTAAAATGATCTTTCAGAATAGTTTTCATAAAATAATCTTTCAAAACGGTTTTTCATAAAAACATTCTTTAAAACTAGTTTTCACAAAAGTTAACAACTGTCATATAAAATAGTATCATATCACCATTCATAATCATTCTTTTAAAATAACTTATTTTTCTCAAAACATTTACTCCCAACAATAATTAAAAGATTTTCGCATAACAGATTTTCATATCAGGGGTCGTAACAACAGGGAATCATGAAAAAGGTTCAAAGCAAAGAGGATTATAATAAGGACATCAATTCAGAAGTAAAACAAGTCAGAACATGAAAGAGATCATAACAGGCTCACAAAACAGAGGAATCACACGGAAGGTTCACAAACAGAAGGGAACATAGCAATGGTACTGGGAATCCTAATAAGGAAAATGAAAAACTGAAAGAAGAGGGAATGAAAAACCCTTACTGGAAAAGGACAAAATATGTGTACCTTACTACAGATTCTAATTCAGATTATTACCTTTAGTTTACCCTTCCATTTTAAGTAACTTTCTATTTTTAGTAACTTTCCAGATTTAGTAAGTTTCCATAATTAGCAAGACATTAATGTTACAGATTAGGTTAAGTCTCTATTTCAAGGTTATTATGGAATATAAGTATATTTTATCAAGTTACAAAAGTCTAGGGTTAATTAAGACAAGTTTACATAGTTTAGGGTTTAAATTGTAATTATTCTAAATTCAAAGGTATCACAATGAAAATACTTTAACTACTGACTCAAATACTCCTTTTATTCAGAATGACATTTTAATCCTTTTAGTTTCACAATTTACAGATTATACCCCTCTAGTTACCATATTTACAAAACAAACCCTAGATTTACAATATTGACAATTTAATCCCTACAATATTCATATTTATCAAACAAGCAACTTATTTTACATAATTACAGAATGTATCATCATAATTAGGTATATTACAGATCAGATCCCTCAGAATTCAGAATTTACATAAATGGTCCTTTAAGTTTACAAAACTTATAAATTAAATCATAATTTCATAACAATTACATATTAAGCCCATAAATCCTCAAAATTACACATTACCCTTTTTATATCAGTATTTACTCAAAATAACCTCAAGATTCCAGAATTACACTTTTAGTCCCTCTCTTTTTATTAAATTCAATTCGTATCATTTAAAATACCATTAATTCATTATATTGTAATATTTACACTTAGGACCCCAAAGTTATATTTTTCCCACATTCCTACACATGTATATGACATTACAAAAATATCCCAAAAGTTTTCAAAGTTAGCAAAACAGGTCCTTTTACTTTTAATTTTCAATCGGATTACACTTTTTAAACAAAATTACAAACCCTACTAATAACCAATCATTGTCCCATCATTAATTAAACCTTAAAACACTCTTAATGATCAGATTATATACCCAAAATACCTAACCCTAGAAATCACGATTTGATTTTATTTATTTACTTTATAATTACAAAACTCGGTTTTAACAAAAATTCACCACGCTTAATCTAAGCTTCCAAAACTTGAACCCATATTTTTCCCAGCTTATATGACATATAAAGAACCCATGAAAAATATATAACACACCCAAAAAAATCGTGTAGCATATATTAGATTTTTACGTACGCTTTTGATATCAAAATTACCACGACCTGATCTAGGCTTCCATAAATCGTTCCTACATTTTTCCCAGATCTAATACTTCATATGAGGTCTAAATAAAATACTTATCACACCCAGAAGTTCGGATTACATATATTTGTATTTTACGTGTGTTATGATCATATATTTTTCATACGCATGGTTTCTCTTGCATGATTCGATTAACATAATTTATATGAGTTATATAGGATGTAAAGATCACAGGAAAATTACTAGATCAATTTTATAACGTATAATTTAGGCGTACGAATTTGTACCTTGCGTATGACAAAACTCGACAGAAAAATGTATTACTGACGAACCAGCGAATCCACAAGCCAACCCTTATTTTTCCTAGCTTGCTTGCACCTCCAAGAACTCTAGAAAAATGCTTGATCATGTCCATAAGTGGTGTGTGAATTTTGTGTGTGTTTTTGATAATATCGGCTAAGACTTTTAGAAAAATAAATGGGATATCAATATTAAAAGAGAATGCCGAGACTTTAGGAGGGGGAAATCCTCTCACATGTTTTTCCTAGCTGGCCCAAGATCAAAAACAATTTTTGTGATCTTTTTCCTAATTTAAGTGGTGATTATCTCTTTATTTAATTTACTTTGAATTAAAATGAATAAGTAAAAGTATTTATTCGGTTTATACATATATTTGTTTAAGTGTAATAATTTTTGACATATAATAATAATAAAATATTATCCCAGAAATTTATTTGATTCATATATAGTTCATTTTTCAGAAGTTTGGAATCAATTCGGAACTTTTATAAGTGATTTAATTATGTTTTATGGTTTCAGGGGTAATTTAGTCATTTTACAGGTTATCTGAATTTCAGGTATTACAGTTGGTGAGGTTATTAATCATTTTGTCGGTGTGAGAGTAACCCGAATCCAGTTGTGGATTCATAGCAGATGGTGATGAATAGGGATGATGATAAGCTTGATCAGATGATGATTGGTTGATTGGCTGAACATTTGCAACAAATGCCCGTGGATCATTTGGTGCAGTTAGATTGAGTTTTTCTCTCAACAGACGATCATAAGCAGCATGTTTCTCATGTTGTTGTAGGTAGGCATACAACTGGTCATAATTTGTATCTCTCAGTCCTTTGTTGAGTTTCACTGCAGTAACAAATCTGTCTCATTCTGATGTCATGTTGTTTACAAACTTTGAGTTGAGTTGGATGTTTGGCATAGTCATCCTGACGATCCTCATGTCATTTACCAACTTGTGAAATCTCACATAGTAGTCAGTAATGTTCTCACCCGGGTTCATCTTGAAATGCTCAAACTCATCATACAGATGTGACTCGCGGTCTTCTTTTGTAAGTTCTAATCCAGCCAGAAGCATTTTGACATTCAAACAGCTTTTGCTTCAGTGTTGAAGTTGATGAGTTTGTAAACATATTTGGGTAAGCCTTGAATGACAATGTTGGAGGCTTTAATGTCTGCATCATACCTCTTCTTTTCTTCCTCATTGAGATCATTGTAAGTACGTGGCCTATCGATTCCAAGCATGACCGTTCCGTCCTCACCGGTAGTTACAACGTCTCTAGTGGTGCCCATCTGAAATGGTCCTTCATCAATGGATTTGAGAATATTAACTCCATTCTCTTTTCCCAAGCAGTAGAGTCAAATTCGTTGTACCCACGACTCATAGTCTGTCCTATCAAGCATAGGTGGATGGGTATCGGACCCGGCAGCTTGAATGTCATCAGAAGCTGTGCTTGTCATGATGTTGAAGTGAACGGGATTTTACAATTCTTTGATTTAAACCAAGAAATAAGTTCTTTCATGGGATTTTACAAAAATCACGAATAAACCGTTATTTGATTATGAGTATTAAGTAATCGTAATGATTTGAGCAAATCTCAGTCACTGTTTGAATCAAACCGCAGTTAACAGGCTTACTTTAATAGCAAACCGCAAAGACCCAAACCGCAGTTACTTTAGACAAACCACAGAGTCAAACCGCATAACCTGAATACCAAACCGCAATACCCAAACCGCAGTCACACAGGACAAACCGAAACGTTTAGACCTAAACCGCAAAGAGTCAAACCGCAAGGACCTAAACCGGAAAGAGTCAAACCGCAAAGAGTCAAAGCGCATGGACCTAAACCACAAATAGTCATACCGCAAAGACCTAAACCACAAAGATCTAAACCGTAAGGAGTCAAACCGCAAAGTCCTAAACCGCGAAGACCTAAACCGCAAATAGTCAAACCGCAAACGACAGAAACTCACAAACCGCGTCACTTTCAGTCCTTTTTGTCGTATTTCCCAATATGGTTAAACTACAAACCGCAGTCAGAGGTTTTGTTCAAATCGCAAATAACACTTTCCCAGTCAAACACAAACCGCAGCCAAAAATTTCTTACCAAGACCCAAACCGCAGTCAAGAAAATTCTTCAAAACTGCCACTAACTAACACAAACAAGGTAGTATACTATCAAGGAAGGTGTAAAACAGTTTTATGAACAAAAAAGTACACGTTTTAAACAAATTGAACCACAAACGAAGCTCAAACCCATGATTTTGACACCTTTCTATTTGAACCAAAGAACAGAAGACAAAAGTGCCAAAAATACACCACAAATCGGAGAATATGCACTCACACGAACCTAACCTTGGCTCTTGATACCAATTGTAGCATATTCATAACAATAAACACACGTATGGTTGTAGTTTTGGCCGAATCAATTTAGAGAGAGAAAGAGAGATGTAGGTTGGGAACTTTAGAGAGAGAAAGTGAAGTAATATTATGTGAAAATGATAAGAAGTTCCAACCCTCTCCCTAGGAGGAGAGGGGTATTTACAGTGCTAGAGTTTGTGCCCCGAGTGGGCTGTGGAGCGAGCTGACAGTGGGTAAAGACCCGACCCACTCCACGAGTTCTATAATAACTAAACTATATTAACTAACTACTAATAATCCTACGAGATATTCAATGCTAATGAGTGCACGGGGTGACCGAGTCATCATTTGAATATTTATATTCCTAATACAAACCCGTTTCACGAATTTACAATGCTACAACTGGGGCAATTTCCACCATTTAGAGGTCCTCCACACCATTCACAACCATAATGGTAAGATGAAGTCATAAAAAAGAATAAAACGTGTAAGAGGGATGAGAAGATTATTTTTGGATTTTTATAATTTAGAGACATTGAAAAACACAAAAGAAAAAGGAAAATAAATTTGAAAAGAAAAATCTTTTTGGGTTTTTATATTTGAGAAAATTTTGAAAAACAATATTTTTGGCAATCGATTCGTTAACCAATATTCGTTTCTCCAGAGATTACTCGCAGAGTGGCGGGAGAGAAGAATGATTCTCTCTGCGGTCTGCAATTTAATGGCAAGACCTCCTTAAACCACTTGTATAGTTTGTAATCTAAAGATAATCCCAAAAAAATTAACTTCACGATTTGTTTTGTTGATTTAAAAAAAATGGTTTTTTTTTTTATTATTATTTTTTTTTAGAAAATATTCACAAAAAATGATAACTTCACAAGGAAGGGTCTTCAAAACACGAATCGACGAACATGATTTAAAAATTCGCTTCAAACCTTCCCCGGCAGCGGCGCCAAAAATTGATCCACAGGAAACAATGCATAATTATGTCCAAGGAATACAAGGAAGTTTGTAATCTCGGGTCGTTATCCCCAACGAAGGATTGAATGGAATTTTTGGTTCAAGTCGTGATTGTGTGATGAATAGTGAAAAGGGATATTTTGGATTACTAAGCTACAAATATGTGAACATAAATTAAAATGACTTAAAAAGCAAGCAATTTAATTAAGAAAAACATATGTAATTAAAAATGTAAAGAAAAACTTAAAAACGCGAATTATTGAAAACGGGAATTAAAAACGAACTTGGAAAATGAAATTAAGCAAGGTACAAATAAGGGAAGCATACATAGGCTAAATACAATCTAAAAAGCATAATAAATAATTCTACAAAGTATGAACGAGCAAAAACGCAAAGAAATTCAAAAACATAACTAAAACCGAGAAATCCCTAGCCTAAAAAGGTGAAATCATGAAATATTAACTCTACGGGTGTAAATTTATTTTTCCTAAGTCCTAAATTATAAAATAAAATTTTAGAAAAAAGAATTGTATTTTTTTGACTTTTATATTTTTTATTATGAATTAAAAACTATTTTAAAAAGAAAAATACATAAAAAATATTAAAACTAATCCGAAAATTCTGAATTTGTTTTTTAAATTACTTAATACTATAACAGTTCTAGGAAAAATATAAATGAGGTGCCAGCTTATTCAGATAAGCTGTAATAAGCTGAAAAGGGAAAATAAGCCAAAGGAATCAAAACTGTGTTAAGTATTTAATTTTGTAATACTAAACCGAAAAAGACCCAAGGGCAGTTTGTATTGGTGTGTTGTGTTAAGGCTTAGAAAGGGCCGAGGTCTCAGGTTCGACCCCTGCCTCAGCCTTTTGGCTAATCTATTTTTTTTTTTTAATTTTTCTTTTTAAAATCCTATTAAGCACATGAAAATAAGCACTTTATATAACTATCACTATTTTTGAAAACCACAAATAAGTACAGAATTAAGCTAGCAAATGAGAACAATAGGCTTATAAGAAGGAAACAAATAAGGCAAAGGGACTGTTAAGCTTATATAAGCTAATTTAAAACTGGAATAAGCTAAATTCAACAAATTCTGATCTGAATGAACAACTAATCTCAGTATAGGCCATAATTAAAGACAAATAAGCACTGATATCATGAAAATAAAGCTAGCAAATGAGAACAGTAGGCTTATAAGAAGGAAACAAATAAGGCAAAGGGACTGTTAAGCTTATATAAGCTAATTTAAAACTAGAATAAGCTAAATTCAACAAAGTCTGATCTGAATGAACAACTAATCTCAGTATAAGCCATAATTAAAAACAAATAAGCAATGATATCATGAATATAATCTATCCAAGGTCTGCTCATTGCACAGGGCTATGGCAGTCCCATGGGGGGAATTTAAGCCACTAAAAGGCTATATAAAAGCTGACATAAAAATTCTGAAAAATATGGAACAAGAAGATAAGCTGGCAAATAGTAGAAACTCCAAATTTCATAACAAATGGCCTTAAATTGAACTTATGCTAAATTAAAAACAAAATCTAAATTGGGCAATTTGATAGAAAAGTGCAGAATATATTTTCCGGAGTCATATTCCTCGACGAGATTTGAATTGAAAATCACGTTATGTCTTTTGTTTAATGCTTCATTGTCTATTTATTTTTGTTCTTGGTTTTAAACTAATTATTATACTACTATTTATACTAATATTAATTCAACAAATTTACTAAGAAATTAAGGCAACTAGATTATTCTAAAAAATGATATAAAAGATATATATATGGGAAATATGTTTGCTAAGTGGCATAATAAGTTCATTAAGGGCCTGTTTGGTAGGGGCTTTTTGGGGAAGCTGTTAGCTTTTTGTTAAAAAATAATCTCATCTAAACTAAGTAGCTCCGTTTGGATACATTAACTTCAAGCTTTTATTTCAAACAAATAGCTCATAAATGAAAAGCTGATTCATGAACTTTTTAAACATCTTGGAGCTGTTAAAACATTAAATTATTGATATACCCTCTAAACATTTGTTTACAATTATAGATATGTCCTTTTATGTCATTTTACATCTTATAATTACATTTAACAGCTAACTTACCAAACACTTTTATTAAAAAAAAGATACAGCTTGTAGCTCATGTTAACAGCTTTGCAGCTTACAGCTTACAGCCTACAGTTTACAGCTTACAGCATACAGCTTATAGCTAATTTTGCCAAACATACCCTAAATGTGGAATAAGGTTTGATGATGAATTATATTCCTTAAACAAGATTGTTAATACAAATATCGTACTAAAAACACGTTATTTATATTTTACGATCTTTGCTTAAGTTTTGTTTATGACAATCACTAAAGTATATCCTCTAAGCAAACTATAAATATATGTTTAAGTTGTGTTTGGTAACAACCCTTATAAATTGCAAAGTGTTTATATAGGTACATTTACGAAAGATATTTTCTAAAAAGGAAACGTTATTTTAAGAATGGTTGTATAACAACTTATACAATATGCATCATTAAAATAAACATAAGCACTAGATAATCCTCTAAGAATACACTTCTCATTTACAAATGATCTCTCTTATTTCAACATATGCATACACATGTATATTTCCTTTAAATAGAAACTTTAATTCCAAATATAGTCCATGACATCATTGCACACATCATGCATGTAATCTTTGTTAGATTTCCATATATCTTGTTTAGATATGCAAGTAACATAGTTGACATTTGAAGATTTGAGGAGATATGGAAGATTTGGAAAGATTTCCAAAATCTCTTAGCTGTCAAGGCTCCCACGGATCCATTGCTAAAGCTGTACGGATCCCTTTTATGGGATCCGTGGGATCCGTGAGCTGTTGATCAGCTTGCCTATAAATAGCAAGCTGATCATTTGGCTCACTCATCACTTATACACTTAGAAAACTAAAAACATACATTCATTATTCACTAACCTCAGTAAGTGTATCATCTTTTATCATTTGTAATCAGTGAGTGTGGTTAGTGCTTTAGTCCTGTATATACAGTAGATGTGTGTCTCTTCATTTTATCATTTGTAATCAGTGAGTGTGGTTAGTGCTTTAGTCCTCAAAGCACAAGGAGTGTAGGGAGTGGTTGTACCCGAGTAAAAGAACTCGACATTTAGCTTAGTGTCGGTAAAGTGTATAGGCGACGATAGGATTGGTTCTGCCTGTAAAATAGGACCCGGTGTTTAGCTTAGTACCGGAAAAGGAAGTAAGCCAAGTGTAAAGGTTTTCTCCACCTTGGAAGGAGTTTGATTCTTAGTGAAAGATATCTCTCGGGGACGAAGCCTGAGGAAGTGGAGTAGGGCAAGGATAAAGATCTTTGTGAGCCGAACCACTATAAACATCTGTGTCGTGTGGTTTGATCTTTCCTCTCTTTACTTTTCATTTATATTGTGTGATTACTTGTTTGTCCAAAGTTTAGAATTCATATAAGTATCAAAATGATTAAAAGTTAAAAACGGTAAAACTATTCAACCTCCCCCCCCTTCTAGTTTTCCACTATTGGTATCAGAGCGGGTTACTAAAGATTTTTAAAATAAATTGTATTTTAAAACTTGAAATGATTAAATGGATTTTGAAAACTTTAAAGAATGGAAAAATCATATAGAGGAATATACTAAGTCAAAAGACTCGGATCTAACAAATAAAACAAGTTTTAACAACCATAGACATATTGGGAATACTAATTCAAGTAGTACTCTTATATTACCTAACGCATTTGATAAGTTTATTTCTAGTGAGCATTTTGACAGGAAAACGACAAAAGGACTTCTTGTGAAATGGAAAGCTAATGTTAAAGAATCTATGGATCCTTCAAGAATGACACTAGACGAGCTCGTAGATCATCTCAATGATTATCTAGTGATGGAAAAAGACTCAAAGATAGTTAAAAGAAAAATTGAGAAAAAGGCCGTAGATCATAATACCGGACTAAATGGTGGATCTAGTAAAGGTAACAACGGTAAGAACAACATTACACTTATGGCCAACAATACAGAAAAAGTTCACTATGATTCATCGTACATGTCTACTAAATATGATACATTAGACATAGAATATGGTAGTTTGAATAAGTTTATTTTAAAGGTCATAAACAAAAATAAGTTCTTAAAAACCAAAGAAGAACTTTTACAAAACAAGGTACATAAGTTAAACGAAAAGGTTAAAAGTTTGAAAGAAGATAAGGAAACCAAAATGTGTATATCATGTCAAAAACTAAAACTTGAAGTAGAATCACATAAGCTTAAACTAAAAGAATATGTTAAACAGAATTCTAAGTTTCAAAGGTTTGACAAATTCATAAACTGTGCAGATGACACTATAAGATTACTTGAATCATCTCATGATTGTTTCAAAACTAATCTTATGAAAAACGGTAAATTAAGTAATCCTAAAAGTCAAAAGATAAAAGAAACCTCACCAACTAAGTTAGTAAACCACGGATCTCACGGATCCATAAATTTGGATCCGCCTAGCTTTACAAAAGGATCCGTAGGAGAAAAGCTAAAAGTAAGTCAGCCCAAAACTAATACAGACGAAGCATCCAATGAAATCATGATTAATACACAAATCCCGTTTGATTGTCATGGAGATATTAGTGAACCATGGTAAATGGTTATTGTTAAATTAAGGACCCACGAAATATTGGGGACCGAAATCTTAAGTCTTCTTCAGGTACACCCTAAAGAAGTTGATCTTGATCAAACATATGTTACTCAAGATACACTGATTCTCTGAAGGTACATTATGGCTTATTCCATTTTTGCCATATTGACTATCATAAGAAAGGTATGTGTTTCTCATAAACTCAACTGCCCATCATAATACTTGTTAAAGTATGGATAATTCTAGACTTATTTTTAGTACTATAGTTTTGTAAACATATTACATATCATATCCAAATAGATAGTATGATATCCAAAAGAATGATTAGCAAACCTCTATAATAATTAGCCTAAGAGACAATAAATCTTACAAACATTTAGATAATCCTTGTGAAAAGATAAACTAAAAAGTTTTGCTAAGATTTTTATCAAACTGGGATAAAATCAATATATCCTTGGAGTAATCGTAATCTTAAGCTATCTAAAGCCAAACATACATATGGTATACATTAGTTTAGGTAAATGATGAAAACAAGTAAAATAATATTAAGAAAAACAGGATGGATACTCTCTCGATATTCATTGATGCGCGTGCGTGTCGTTGCGGTTTTAGCAGTATTAATGCCTACTCAAGTTTTAAATTTATATTTAGCCGACTTATCAATAACACACACACTTAACGAGCAGTGTACCCGGTCAGTATGAATATAATGGTAAGTAGAGTGTCGATCACTAAGAGTGGAACGTATTATCTAGTTATTCTAAACAGTATTTTAATATTCTAAGTTAGTTATACAATCTAATCTAACGCAGGGGTTCAGCCTGAGAGACTGGCACGGTTTGGTTATAATTAAATAGTAAACTAAACTAATGAGCACGAATCAGCGATTAGCACACACGTATACAGATAGATACTAGAGACAATAAGAAGACCTGTCCTGATAATTAAGTAGCTTGTCACTTGTTTTATTGCTAGTTTTATATGAAGTGTATGTAATTAAATCTTTCTCGTTGGCTCTAATCTTATCGGCGAGTAAACCCTTAATGATCACTTATGTCTATCCTACTATCCTAGAATATTGAGCATTTGTGATGCCCACGTTTCGTATACGCTAGAATAGATAGGCGAGGAAGGGGCATGGCGACCCAAGCAATGCTCAGCTAGACACAGAGGTTATCAATGCACTAATAAAAGTCACCAAAGACATCAACATATAAACTTTAATTGATGGGAAAGCAATTTTAAGGGGTGCGCATGATATTCCGTAGTCACATGACATCAGCCCATCAATCTTGATGAATTAAAGTGCACTAATACAATAAAACAAAACTACTTAATGAGTTAAACACATGCAGGACCTTCTTACTGCTCTTGTATCTTCGTTTAGGGTGTGTCTTGTGCTGCTAATTCGTCTGAATTCATCTCTGGTTTGGCACTCGTACGTATGGTATCTTGCACACAAAATTCGTCTGACTTTGGGGTATTTATAGTTTCTGTCTGAGGGGTCGATGCGGCCCATAGGATTAGTAGATGCGGCGCATCGACTTAACTTCACGTGGGGTCCAAGATTAATATATTCAGGAATATTCGTACACCGCCTTAAGATGCGGCGTATCTTGATTTCTCTATGCGGCGCATGTCCTTAGCAGTCTTGGATCGTAACTTGTGAAATCTTGATAGTGATACACCGTATATAAGAAGTATGTTGCGGCGTATCTTGGAGCAGAATGATCTTGATCTTGTAGATTTCAGTAGGCTTTTGACATTTCGCTTGTTTTGCTGCATAATTAGTCCAAAATCGCCAAGTTTCACCTAATGCTTGTTTTTACCTGAGAATTACAAAAGTAAACATTAAGGTATCAATTCTCATATATAATATAATAAAACAAGTCAAATAAATAGGATAAATGATGATAATAAAATGTACTTATTTGATGTCATCATTCATACATACAAACAGATGAAACGACTATATCCCCTTAGGAAGTATTTCACTCTAGAAAGTTTACAACTAGAAAATAAAAACACTTTTTCAATCACCTTAGTTAAGGTAAATCAGGAGCATGACAACTCATGAAAATAACCCTCATTTTTTAAATGAACTTAAAAATAATAGTATACTCCTGTCACTAGAACTAAATTCTCAAATGTGATTTGTTCATCATTAGTTACATAGAAACCTTTTTAGAAAAACCTACTATTTAGATCCCAAGGAACCATATGATAAAGAGTCATAGTGTATTAGGATTTTATTAAAATGCATGTGTGCTAATGTGAGATATTGCATCACAATTCACTAAGAAACAAACATTTCATAAATGCTTAACTGGCTTAAGCTAAATGTGGAGAAAAAATGTTCATAATAAACTCTATAGTTATTTTCTTTGTCGACTATTTCTTATTTATGCTTTGATGATATTCGAATGATAAAGTACCTCATTTTAAGAAAGTTTCTCAAAAAGAATATCATTTGCAAAATTCCCTCATAAAGAAAGACTCTTGCTCCTATCTGAAATTTATCAAAATTTAGAAGCAATCAAAAACTTAGTTTAGTTAAAATCCTTTCTGACCTACGGATCCAACTAATACAAAGGACGGAACCCTTTTCAGGGATCCGCAGGATGGAAAAAGAGTTGCTGTAATTTTCCAAACACTCCTTACAACATAATAAACTCAATTAAACCCTCATAACACAAATTCAAGGTCGACCTTCATCATCCCAAATCTCCAAATTAGGTTCTTCATCCTAACTCATGCTTAATCACTCATTGTAAGTTCACCATTTCATTTTAATCTCTTATACTCACAATTAGGGATAATGCATTTTCATAATATACCAATGATTCATGTTTTAATTAGGAATTACATTTTAATAAATCTAAACATATAGAAATTCTTTGTTCACTTATACATCTGTCAGTAAAATCTTCACATTACTAAGACTTACCTTAAACATTTGTTAATAAAAAATCAAGGCCTGTCAAAAAGTCAATGGTTTAAGTTGTTAAGTACATGTCTTCAAAAATGAATCAAGATAATCACATTTTTGTTGTATCATTAAGTATACAGTTGGTTCATCTTAGATCATCCTATCCAAATCTGTAAAATTCTCTATGTCTAGGATAATCATACCTAACCTTGATCACAAGAGAACTAAGAACTACTTACCCAAGCACCATCAAACAAAGGGTCTGACTGAAGCTCAAATCAAAATCTTCAAAGCCCTAGAAAACAGATATGTCCATGAAGGGAGAACTGTTGACTCTTCATTTCTAGAAGAAAATAACATTCGTGAACAAATGGCTGCTATTCACTTTGATTCACTTCTTGACATAGATGAACCTATCATTCTCCGATTCATTCTCGAATTCTATGCCTCAGTAAAACTCATTACTAATGATAATGGATCATTTAGCATTAACTTCAATGAAAACCAAAACTCCTACAACTTTCCTTTAGATCAGTTCGGTGAAGTTTTACATATCCCAAGTGAAGGCACATGCTTCTAATCAGACTCATGGTCTATGACCATTCTTGATTCAAACCTAGGGCGAAATCATCCATATGACACTCACCTGACATCTAAAGAAATTATCCGAGATCATCTATTCAAAACGAGAACCAATCCTATTTAGAAACTTTGGGGGAAGGATGTCAATAGAGATCCATTTGCTAATGAACTTAATGAGCTCAAACCTGAATTCAAGAAACTGGAAGAAATTTTAAGATCAAATGTCATTAGCACTATTGGTAACAAGGATCACATAAATGCTGGATTGTGTTATATGCTCTATTGTATTTCATCTCGTCAAAGATTCAATCTCGCTTACTATATTGCTAAGAGGATGGTTGATATACGTGTTCTGGGGAAACCAGCATTGCCTTATGGAATGCTACACACTCGTCGGTTCAAAGCTTGCACCCTCATTCCTCTAAATTCAGCCAACTTTGTTCCAAACTACCCTGAAATCAAACACACCTTTCTTCCAATAAGTAACCTCAGAACGGGAGTAAGAAAAGGAAAACGAACTTACATCCCCTGTTCGTCCTCATCATCTTCATCAGCTAGTGACGAAGATGGATTACCCAATTCAAAACTTCCACTACTGGAATACTTGAATCAACTTCCATATCTCGAAAATGAATCTGCTGAAAACCGACAAACAAAGGGACTCTTAAAGTGTGCAGGACGTTGGATGATGAAACTTAGAAAAGATCAGAAGAAGATTCTCAAGTTGTTGAAAGAAAAGCAAGAATAGATCTTATGTGGTCATATTTCTATGTATGTTTTGATATACTCTAAGTACTTTGTGTTATGTGTTTTACGTTCTACTTTGACTAATGATAACGCTTATCGTTATCAATTTTGTCGATCTATGCCATTGTTTGGCATAACATCGTTCCTAATGAAAATTAGTGTTTTTTTTACATAACCGTGTTCTATTTCTCATATTTAATTATTTTAAGATAATAAATAAGTTCTAGGAAAATTCTCGGGTCTTCATCGAAAAACGAAAATTTGACACATATTCCAAAACGGAAAAAATGCCAGACGGATCTGGCGGATCCCAACTTTTGGATCCACCATATGTTATCGTTGGATCCGTATGACTCAAACAAAAAAATCCTCAAAATGATTAAACTCATCCCGATTCTTAGAATCAACTATCTAGTAACATTCATAGTAATGTAATATCTTCAACTCATTTAGTAATAACTAGGAACCAAGAATTATTTCCCACCAGAGTTTGAATTCCAACCATAATTGAAATATGTCCTGTCTCATCACAGACTGCACTTTCTTTTATTGGTATCCTTTAATCAATCACCTCTCTTCCTTTTGAGTCATACTTCTGCACACATCAAAGTCAACTTCATTTCTATGGAACAACTTTACAAATAGGACAAATTACTTTATCTAATTTCTAGTCTTAGATATTCACAATCCATTAAACCAAACACTAGTTTTCATAAACTTAGGAGTATAAATTCATCCTCAAACTTGAGCTTAGCACATAAAATTTCTGCATACTCTCACAACATCTCCTCAAAATCTCACAATGCACAAATCTAACCAACCTCACGTGAATAAACCACTTAGACGAACTGCTAGAATAAGTGTTAGACCTTACTGGTATATAAACCCGATCTCTAATGTCATATTTCCTTTTATATCCACTAACATCGCAACATCCCCCATAGTGACCTCTATAGTTAACTTGTCCTCTCCAAGATCTCACTCACCCGTTGCAAACTCATCACCTTCATGCAATACAACACTAGTTCACTCTACACCATCTGACTGTTCTTCACTATCACCACAACCATACATTGAAGATACTAGTTCACCAATAATAAACTTACAAAATTTGGAACTCATACCTTGCAATCCAGAAATTCACAATACATCATCCCGTAATGCCTTACAACCTATGGAAAACAACTCATTAGCTCCATTAAACTCACTAGAAATCACTACTCATGACTTTATCACTACACTTCAACAACTGGATGAATCAATGTGGATTTGTCAACCAAACACTCAAGATGACAACACTCTTGTTACAAACCAATTTGACACTAGTGATTTAGAATCTAAGTGGCTCACTTGCATTTCAGAATCATCAAAACAAGCCAAATCGTCTTCAAAGTCATCTCATTAGTTATCTTCATAAGAGTTTTAGTATCATCACAATGTACTTTGTAGAATGTTCTTAGAATTTCACTTCTAATCTTTTAATATGTAATCTCATGTCTGAGACTTGTGTCTCAAACAAATTTTCAATGATTGATTATGCTTGAATTATGTTGTCTCATATTAACACTCAATTCAACTAATCTTACCTTCATTTGATTTGGTTAAGTAAAATATTATCATGAATACCTTATCATCAACCTCATAAATAGTTGAAAATTTACTACATATATATAACAAGAAATACTTACGGATAAACACTTTTGTACATATAAACTAAGGATTATGTTGAAACACTATGTAGGATATATCTCATAATTTAGGATATTCATCAATGATCACAACCACAATACACATATAGAAATAATCTTCAACATTTGCAGATTGACAACTCTCAAGGTTATCAATTTTCTTAGTTATAAGTCTATGTATGGCATAACTCCTCAAACGGTAAAGTCCTTATTAATGGATTAGACTGTAAAGTATTCATATGTTAATTTCATCAAATTTGGATAATTTGATATACTTATTAGATAATGAATAAGGTCTAGGTGAATTTTCAAGTTTTCGTCAAGAAACGACAAAAATGACATACATTCTGTTCATTTTTAAGCTTTTCTGGACCACGGATCCGGCGGATCCCAGAAATTAGATCCTGCAAGGCTTATCGATGGATCCGTGGGTTCTAAGGCTGATTTTTCAAATTCCTTTTCGACACACTCCGATTCTGAAATCTTAGTATCTCACTTCACTTAGGAACCATTTTTGATCATAAAACACCTTATAAACCTTTAGGAAGTCTTAAGAAATCTTAGAACAAAATTTCCCACCAAAACTCAAAATTTTAAAAACTGAGAGTAAGTTACCAAACTGATACATGGAAGGAACCCTTTTTAGGGATCCGTGGGATCCGTAGATCCATCAAATCAATAGATTTCCCACTTCTTTTGTGCATTAACTGCATATCCTTTCCAAATCACTCAACCAAAGCCTAATGGCTTGACTTCCTTGACATGACCTGCATAAATCCTTGTTCCAAATCATTAAGAACCAACATCCTTAATTGGATGCACATCAAATCCAAACACAAGTTTCAAAAACACCCTCTGTCTATAAATTAGCACCATTCTTGTTGAAACAATCACAAACTAATCTTCCTCTTCTCTAATATTCTGTACTTATAAGCTTTTCTAAGTCATAATGACAATGTCAACCACATTCTCCATATCTACTCCAACTACTTCACATGTCATTATCCAAACACCACTTCCTACCATCACTCCTATGGCAATATCAATACCACCACTCGATCCATTTCAGTGTGAACTTCAACCAATGGAACTTGTTCTGGCACTACCAGCTTCACCACAATCTTATCTTCACGAGCTTGAAACAAATTTGTCACCCATGAATGTTGAAAACCTTGAACCAATGCTGTTTCATCCACTCAATCCGGAGATTCATAGTCCTCTGTACAGTGAGAATCCATCACCTCAAACTCAATCTCTAGATCCACCGTCCTCACCAACCTCAACTCTTGTGGCTATTGACGAGCCTATGTGGATGAACATTTCACAAAATCAAGATGAAATAAGTGAGGAACTTAACACTCTAGGCATAGGACTAGCTTAATTTCAACATGAATGTTGTTTTAGGTTTCTCTAGTTTACTTCCTATGTCATAATATTGGGTTAAGTGATCTTGTGTTATGGTCCAGTTTTCATTATTATTGTAACCATCACCGTAATGTGACTTTTTGGTCACATAATTTTCAATAAATGAATGTGATGTTTATTATGTGTAAGTGATCAACTAGGATTGTTGGGCTATGAAATATCAAAGTACTGCTGAAAGTCAAAGTACTGCTACTCAAGTCAAAGTACTGCTAATTAAGTCAAAGTACTGCTGCTCGTTGAAGGACTGCTATACAAATAGTTTAAGGGCTAATGTGTAATTCTAGAATGTTCGTATTAGATTAGAGTTATAATTAGAATTACTTGTCGTTCAAGTATTGTAAACCGACTAGGGTTTTCCTTGTGCCTATAAAAGGATCCCTAGGTTGGCATTAGAGATAAGCGATTAGAGAAAAGTATTAGTCGATTATTAGAAGTATTAGTGATTAGAGTTTGTTAGTGAATCTGTGTAAGAAAGCAGGTTCAAGGTTTTAATAATATTCGAAGTTGTTTATTAATTCTTCTTAGCTTTGTTGAAGTAGATTCCGCATACTTAGCAAAGTATATCAGTGTTTCATTATTAATAGTTTTGAATTCATTCAAAGTTGTTAAACCGTAGACAAGCTACAAGTTAGTTTGGTCAGAGTATATCGATCCAACAAGTGGTATCAGAGCTTGTGTGGAGACTCTGATTAAGAAGAAACCCTTAAAACCGATTTATCAACAAACCCTCAACAATGTCGACTGAAGCTGCACCTATCCCATCCATCACCTCACTCAGAATTCCTATCATCAAGAAGGGAGAATATGATCTCTGGAGCATGAAGATGAGGCAGTACCTTGCTATTACTGACCATGCTCTATGGGATGTAATTGTCAATGGTAATGTTGTTCTTGATGAACCTTTACAAGTTGAAGGACAACCCAAACCACCTCAACCAACCTTACCAGCAGCTACAAAGAGAAATCAAGATAAGGCTCTCAACATACTGTTGTCTGCTATTCCTGATGGTCACCTACTGAAGTTCCATGATGCTAAGGATGCAAAACAATTATGGGCTGCGATCAAGACAAGATTTGGAGGTAATGATGCTTCAAAGAAGATGCATAGAAACTTATTGAAGCAGCAGTTTGAAACCTTCACTGTTGGTGAAAGAGAAGGTCTTGATGATGCCTATGACAGATTTCAAAATCTACTTAGTATGCTAGAACTGTATGGAGCAGAGGTATCTGTTGAAGATGCAAATTTGAAGTTCTTAAGGAGCTTGCCATCTGTCTGGCATGTGGTTGCTACTATGATTAGAGGACAACCTGGATTGGAGTCTATGGACTTTGATGATCTCTATAACAATTTGAAAGTGTACGAGCAAGAGATGAATGGTCACAGTTCTCAGAAAACTCACAACATAGCTTTTGTGTCTTCTGAAAACAGAAGCAGTACTTCCACTAAAAGTACTGCTTATCCTTCTCAAAGTACTGTTGGTGATTCACAGCATGTTTGCACAACCACAACTACTCCCAACCCATCACCAACAAACAACACCAATTCTGATGAAGTTGTATGTTCCTTCTTTGCACAACAAGCCACTTTACCTGTTACCTATCAAGAAGACTTGTTGCAGATTGAAGAAGATGCTTTAGAAGAGATTGACATAAGATGGCAAGTAGCTATGATCACTGCTAGGATCAAGAAGTTCATGAACAAGACAGGAAGGGGAATTGATTTCAAAGCCAAACAAGGTATAACTTTTGATAAATCCAAGATTGAATGTTTCAATTGTCAAAAGCTTGGACACTTTGCAAGAGAATGCAAGTTTGCAAAATATCAGGCAAACAGGATGATTGAACAACCCAAGGTTGAAAGAAAGGAGGTTCCTATTACTGAATCACAACCAAAAGCTTTGGTGGCTCAAGAAAACTTAGCAGAGATTGACTGGAGTGCTGAATTTGATGATGAACCTGTAACCTATTCTATGGTTGCAATGGAAGAGTTTGATTGGGGCACAACTTTTGATGAGGAACCTGGATATGCTGCTTTGGAATCAAGAGATGGTCTTGGAAGCTTTGACTGGAGCATGGAGGATGAAGATGAACCTGTTCAGATTGCTATGGTAGCTACTTCACCAAGTTCATCCAATGTCTCTGAGGTATGCTCTAAGTGTAATGATGTTTATCAAAAGTTGCTTAAAGAATATGTGACTGAAAGAGATAATTGTAGAACAGCTAGGTCTGAGGTAGCTGGTTATCAATTAACTTTAGAGTCAATGGAAGCCAAAATATTAACACATGAAAATAATGAAATGGCTTGGGCAGAAAAATATGAGCAACAAGATTACCAATTGAAATTAAGTGAATGGAAGTTAAGATGTAAAGTGTCTGAATTAGAAAAGATTACTAAGGAAAGAGATACTTTGTTAGAAAAACTTGGTAGTATTAAACAGGCTGGTCTATCACATGTTCAATTTGTTGAAAAACAAAGAGTCATAAACAGTAGAGCTGGACTAGGTTATGGTGAAGATAGTAGTTCAGATGAGACCTCACCTAGTGATAAGGAAGAGACCCCACCTAGTGATAAGGAAGAGATTCCACCTAGTGATGATGACCTTACAAGCTCAGAAGAAAACACATCTAGGAATAAGGAACCAATTAGTGAATCACCTCCTAAGTTTAAGAAAGATAAGGAGTACCACTCAGTTCCTCCACCCACTGGTCAGTTTCAACCACTTAGGACAGATGTTTCTCGATATGGTGTAGACAACCTAGAGTTTAGGAAGAAGCTTACTGGTCAATTTAGTTCTGAGAAACCTAAGAATGATTTTCAAAGGGGTAATGATCAAAAGTTTCCTACAGCCTTTCAAAAACAAGCAGTACCTCCAAAAACTTTTCAAAATACTGCTGGACATTCAGCAGTACCTCCAAGAGAAACTTTTCAAAATACTGCTCACTATAGGAAACCTTTTAATCATAGAAGAGGATTTGGGAATATGGAGAGAAAGTTATGTTATGTATGCTATAGTCCTGATCACTTGATTAAGCATTGTGACTTACACTCAGAATATTTAAGTCAGTTCCCAAAGAATAGACCTGCCACCCATAAGCCAAGAGAGACTAGACCAGTTTGGAATCACTCAAATAGGGTTAACCATAGTAATTTCTCTAAAGACTATAGGTACCCTCACGAGAAAAGAATGTTTTCCAAATCACCAGTACCTTCACACACTGATAAGTCTCAAGAAGTACCTTCTCAAAGGATTGATAAGTTTTCACCCACTCATGGTACTGCTAACACTTTTTCACATAGAAGACCTAAGAGATTCAATTCATATAAAAGGTCTTACACTTCAAGCAGAGTACCTAGATCAGAGAAACCTAAGGTCAAACGAAATTGGGTTAAGAAAGAAAGTACTGATGGGGAACAAGAAGTACTTTCATCAGATAAGGGTGAAACAGGGAGTGTTGTTGATAATACAACACAGGACATGGGACCAACTCAAATAATCATTGACCATGCCTTTAAAACCAGTGGAGATTACATACTGAAGGAGTTCAAGTATGTCACTCCACAAGGGGAACACAAGTCAGTAATGGCTTGGGTTCCTAAAAGAAACTAACCCTTTCTTTTACTGTGCAGGGCAACCCAGAAGAGGAGCTTAAAGATCATATTATTGTTGATAGTGGTTGCTCTGGCAGCATGACAGGGGACAAGGAGATCCTGTCAGATTTTAAGGCATATTATAGAGGAAGAGTTGCATTTGGTAATGATCCTGATGGAGGGAGAATCACTGGCAAAGGAACAATCAAGGCTGGGTGTATTGATTTTGAGAATGTTAGATATGTGAAAGAGCTCAAGTTCAATCTTTTGTCAGTATCTCAAATTTGTGACAAGAAGTACCCAATTCTGTTCACTGATACAGAATGTCTCATTCTCTCCCCTGAGTTCAAATTTGTTGATGATCACTTGGTAACATTGAGAGTACTAAGAACCAATGATGTGTACAGTTTAGACTTAAAGAGTCTCACTTCTGCTGGAAGGGCAACATGTTTAGTAGCAAAGGCATCATTGGAAGAAGCACATTTGTGGCACAGAAGACTAGGTCATGTTAATTTTAAGAACATCAACAAGCTGGTCAAAGGAAATTTAGTTAGAGGTTTACCTTCCATAACATTCAAGACTGATCATTCATGCTTGGCTTGCAAGAAGGGTAAACAACATAAAGCTTCATGTAAGAAGCTTGGGGAAAGAGATATTAGAGAAACTTTGGAGTTGCTACACATGGATCTGTTTGGACCAGTTTCAGTAGAGAGTTTAAACAAGAAGAAGTACTGCTTGGTTGTGACAGATGATTGTAGCAGATTTAGTTGGGTCTTTTTCTTGGGATTCAAAGATGAAACCTTTGATGCTATCCATGACCTGATAGTAGCCCTTGAAAATCAATTAAGACTCAAAGTAAGAGGTATTAGATGTGATAATGGAACAGAATTCAAGAACAAGCATATGGATGAATTCTGTGCCAAGAAAGGGATCAGGAGAGAGTTTAGCATTGCTGGAACACCACAGCAGAATGGTGTTGCAGAAAGAAAGAACAGGACTTTGATAGAAGCAGCTAGAACAATGCTTGCAGATTCCCAATTACCTATTCTCTTTTGGGCTGAAGCCATAAGTACTGCTTGCTATGTGTTAAATAGAGTTTCAGTAACTAAACCTCAGATGAAGACACCTTATGAGTTACTAATGGGAAAGAAACCAAACATTCATTTTCTAAAACCTTTTGGCTGCTCTCTGACTATTCTAAATACCATTGACTCTCTGGGAAAATTTGATGGTAAGTCAGATGAAGGATATCTATTGGGTTATTGTACAAATAGCAAAGGTTTTAGAGTTTATAACAGGAATACCAAAAAGGTACAAGATTGTCTTCATGTTGAATTTTTGGAAGATAAGGAAACTCAGAAAGGTAAAGGTCCTGATTGGATGTTTGATCTTGATCTCAAGTTCACTCCATCTATGAATTATGTTCCTGTTAGAGAAGAGAATCAGGCTAATCACAAAGAAGATGATTCACAGTACATTGTTCATGGAGTCAATGTTACACCAGAAGATGTTCCTGACAAAGAACCTGAAGTTACTGATGAGGAACAAAGTACTGCTCAACCAACTAATACAGTATCTGATGAAGATCAAGCCATACAAGATGAACTTAATAGGATGCTTTTTCAAGAAACTATAGCACAATCCTATGAAGATGAACAAAGGAAGGCTTATGAAGCTGCAAAGAAAAAGAGTAAATTTCAAGATACTGTTCACAGTACTTTTGATCAAAGTACTGATGATCTTTTTGACAGTACTTCTGGTGTGCTAGAGCAATCAAATTGGAACAATGCTGATGATTCCAATGTTGATGATGATGATTTGGTTAATGCTAACATTCCTGGATTAGAAGAAGTTGATGATGAGCTTAATCCAGAAGGTATTTTCTCCAATAAAGGCATTGATTTTACTAACTTGGAGTCTGATCTTCCAGTACCACCAACTCCTACATTGAGAGTTCATAAAGCTCATCCTCAAAGTAACATTATTGGATCACCCTCTTCAGGAGTGGTTACAAGGAACAAACTTAAAGGACTTTCTAAGCAACATACTGCTTTACTTAGCTTTGTTTACAAACAAAACAGGATGAATCACAAGGATCAACAAACATGCATGTTTGCTTGCTTTTTATCTCAAGAAGAACCCAAGAAGGTAGCTCAAGCTTTAGCTGATGAAAGTTGGGTTGAAGCCATGCAAGAGGAGCTTCTACAATTCAAGCTTCAAGAAGTCTGGGTATTATGTGATTTACCAGATGGCAAAAGAGTCATTGGTACAAGATGGGTTTTCAGAATCAAAAGAGATGAAAGAGGGAATGTTATCAAAAATAAAGCTAGATTGGTTGCACAAGGATATCGCCAAGAAGAAGGAGTGGATTATGATGAAGTGTTTGCTCCTGTTGCAAGGATAGAGGCTATAAGGTTATTTCTTGCCTTTGCATCATATATGGGATTTCCTGTCTACCAAATGGATGTGAAAAGTGCTTTCCTTTATGGCACAATTTCTGAGGAAGTTTATGTTAAACAACCACCTGGTTTTGAAGATCCTGCACATCCAAACAAAGTCTACAAAGTGATCAAGGCACTGTATGGCCTTCATTAAGCTCCCAGAGCTTGGTATGAGAGACTCTCAAATTTTCTATTACAACATGGTTATAGGAGAGGAGCAATTGATAAGACTTTGTTTATCAAAAGGGATAAGAAAGACATTATGTTAGTCCAAGTATATGTGGATGATATTATATTTGGAGCCACAAAGAAGTCTATGGTGAAAGAATTTGAAGATCTTATGCAGAAGGAGTTTCAAATGAGTTCTATGGGAGAATTAACCTTCTTTTTGGGACTTCAAGTTAGACAAACAAGAGATGGAATCTTCATTAACCAAGAAAAGTATGTTGCAGACATACTTAAACGCTTTGACCTTCCAAATCTCAGGCCTGTCACCACACCCATTGATAACAATAAACCCTTAGGCAAGGATGAAGATGGACAAGCTGTGGAAGTCAAGCTCTATAGATCTATGATTGGTTGTCTTATGTACTTAACTGCATCAAGACCTGACATCATGTTTGCTGTTTGCTTGTGTGCAAGATATCAGGTTACACCCAAGGTTTCACATATGTATGCAGTCAAGAGGATTTTTCGGTATCTCAAGCATCAACCAAAGTTAGGATTATGGTATCCTAAGGAGTCACCTTTTCACTTGGAAGCTTTTTCAGATAGTGACTATGCAGGAGATAACTATGATAGAAGATCAACCTCAGGAGGATGTCAATATCTTGGAAGAAGATTAGTCTCCTGGCAATGTAAGAAGCAAACCATTGCTGCAACCTCCTCTACTAAAGCAGAATATGTTGCTGCTGCAAGCTGTTGTGGACAAGTTTTGTGGATGCAAAATCAACTCTTGGATTATGGATTCAATTTCAAAAATACTCCTATCAACATTGATAATGAGAGTACCATCTGCATTGTGAAGAATCCAGTTTATCACTCCAAGACCAAGCATATTCAGATTAGGCATCACTTCATTCGGGATTGTTATGAGCACAGGCTTATAAATGTGGTTAAGGTTCACACAGATGATAATGTAGCTGATCTACTCACTAAGGGATTTGATGTTTCAAGATTCAACCACTTAGTTGTGAGCATTGGGATGATTAACTACTAGGCTACATTTGAGGGGAGGCTTTAGTATTAGTTAGTATACTTTCTATAAGTTCTTAATGAAAGTATTGGTTTTTAGTAATTTAGTTTAGCCTATATGTTGTATTTGAGGGGAGGCAACATAAGCTATTAGTTAGAACTTAAGCATGAACCATTTACAAGTTCTTGGTTTTAGTTTGGAGTATTGATTGTGGACAAGAAGATGGAACGTACTGCTTTGTTGCTTAAAGTACTGCCTCAGCAACGTACTGCTTCAACGTACTGCTTACGTGGACGTACTGTTCCAACGGTCAAAAAATTGTGGGGCTACGGTTAATTAATTCCTTACGGCGGAGATAATAAGTTAATCAAAACGGTAACTTTATTATTTTGAGTTTGATTTATTTCCATCCTACTTAAAGAAACTCACACCTATTTCCCCGCCTTTTACCGTATTTAAGATCCCTCATTCGCTTTTACACTACAATCTTTTTAACGAAACACACACTCAAAGCGAATTCTTCTCTACCACTCATCATGGCTAATCGACTCACTGTTAGCAAACACAATATGATCGCTAATTTGGACAAGACAAGGGATAATGTTGATTTTCATGCGATCATTGATTTCTTAACTGGGTCTTCCATCAACTACTCTATTTTAGTTGACCCTGATGTTATTGGTCCCTGGATGCAAGAATTTTGGGCTACTGCAACGATTGAAGATGATTCGTTGATTAGGGCTACGGTTGCTGGACGAACTATTCGGATTTCTGAGGCCACGATTAGGGATGTGTTGATGTTTAATGATGAAGGGGGGGCTGTTCGTTTTGAAAAACAAGTGCTTTGGGACACTTTAAGTGATATAGCATCTGCATTAGTGGGTTTGGCTACCGATCGAAGATTCAATTTTTCAAGACTCATTCTTGATGGTATGCTTACACATATTGCTAATGGTTCGCCATTCTTGATGTATCCAAGGTTTGTTCAGTTATTCTTGAACAATCAACTTGAGGATGTCCCTAAACCTCAAAGTTTTTTACCCACTGTCAAACTTCCATCAAAGGTGTTTACTTTTCTATCTAAACAAAGTGTCAAGTTTTCTGGAACCAACACACCTTTGACTGCTCATATATTGGGAGTTGCACAAGTTGTTAGAGATGCAGAGCAAGAGCAAGAGCAAGAAGCAAATTCTGAATCAGCAAGCCAAGAGTCTCCAGTTTCAAGAGAAGTTAGTATTCCTCAACCTACTGCTTCTCAACATACTGCTTCTCCACATTCTGCTACTCGGGAAGATACTGCTCCTATGGACATTCCTACTCATGAGGAGTCAGACCAAGGTATGAATCAACCACCATCTCCTAATGATTATTCTTCCACAAATATGTCTAAGCAATTTGAAGAAGAAGAGGCAGAGTTGGATAACTATGCTTTAACAAGGGAGTTAAAGAGGCTGAAAAAGGAGAGTGAGGCTCAAGCTGCTAAGATAGTCAAGTTAAAGACTAAGTTTCAAAGATTGAAGAAGTATGTTTGGCCACTAGTTCAACACCATCGTTTATGGGTAAAGTCTCAGAAGCAGAGTGGTCAGAAACCTAAGAAGTCTTCTCAGTCAAAGAAGAAAAAGTCTAAGAAGCATTCTTCATTCCAATTGGGGAGGAATTTAGAGAATTTGAATGAAGATGCTGGTTTTGAACAAGATGCTGGTTTTGAACAAGATGTTGGATTTATGGATGACACTCAGATGACACCACCTGAACATATTCCTCAACATACTGCTGAGAGGAAGAGTGATGAAACAGAGCAAATCAATTTGGAAGAAGCTACTGTTGAAGTAAGAAGTGGTGATACTGAGGAAATAAACTTGGAAGGAGCTGAAGCTGAAAGTACTGCTCAACAAGGTACTGAGAGGCAATTTACTATTACACCTAGAACTTTAGATTTTGAAGAAGATATTGGTCCTTCAATTCAAGTTCAAGAGGAAGTTGGCCCTTCTAAACCAGCTCAGGAAGAAGATGTTATAGCTCATACTAACAGTGATGATGAAACAATTGCTAACATTATGCTTAATATGTCAAGTCAAAGAGGCATCAGTATTCATGAGGTTGAACAACAACATCATACTTCTTCTCAACCTACTCAGGAAATAGATCCAAAAGATAAAGGAAAAGGGATCTTGGTAGAAAAGAAGAAGAAGAAGATGACATTGGCACAGTTAAGACAAATTCAGATTGCCAAAAATGAGGAAGCAGCTAGAATATTGCAAGCAGAGATAGATGCTGAAGAATCAAGGAAGATTGTTCAATCAAAAAGGCCAATTAGTAAAGCTAGAGAAAGGAATGATATGATGGCTTATCTGAAAGGTCAAGGATATACAGGTTTAGTCAGATTGACATATACAGAGATGAAGGATCTGTATGATGCTGTTAGAGAAGCTATAGAAAAGGATCTTGCAAGCATTATTTCTTTTGAAGATAAGGAGCTTGAAGATAAAAGAAAGGAAAGAGCTGTTACAAGAAGCTCAAAGAGGAAAAGAACTACTGATGAACAGCCATCAAAGAAGTTCAAGGAAGCATTTGAATTGAGAACAGATACAGTTGATGAGCTCAGGAATTATCTTAGAGTTGTTGACTTTGAAAATCCAAAATTGAAAGAAGATACTGATAAGAAGTCCAAGATATCTACTTTTTCAGTTGTAGAATCTAAAGAAGGAGATTATCTGATCTTTCATAGACAAGATGGAAGTTTTAGAGTGTTCAATTCATTATGGGTGATGAAGCAAAAAGTGTACCGCTTTTAAGGGGTCATTTAAGCCTTAAATCGTATTTATTTGATCAAATATTGCCCTAAATCGTTCCTTTTGTCATTTTAGGTACTTTTGAGGAGAAATCTGGAAAAGGAGGCATTTTGGACGTTTTTGGAGCATTAAAGTGAAGAAAACGGCAAAGTCTCAAAAATCGGCTAAAAGTTACTCTTGACGGCGTCAAGATTTACTCTAGACGGCGTCATGCCTTGGCAAGAAAAGTTGGACGTGAAATTTACTCATGACGGGCCAGTGAAAATAGCATGTGAATTCTGACGGCGTCACGCTTTAACTTGATCGAGGGCGTCACGGCTTAAATCATAATGGGACGGCGTCACGTTCATGGTTAGACGGCGTCAAGCCTTGATAAGCCAGAATGGATTTTTGAAGAGCTAGAGAGGGACGGCGTCAAGAAGGTCATCCGGGAACCCTAAAAGCGGCGAGGTGACGGCGTCACACTCCATAAGGTGACGCCGTCAGATCCAAAAATCTATATATAGTTTTCTAATTTTTTGTCATTAGGGAGAGCTTAGTGTGTGGAATTTTGGGATAAAACCCTAAGACGAATTCAGCTTCTTTTTCAGGGCTTTTTGCCTTGAGATCTTCCATGTTTCATTGAAAGATAAGTTATCAATTAATCATTCAATATGTCTATGTGTTGTTTGATTCTATCTTATTCTTGTCTTTTGTTTAACATGTTAGGCTAATTTTATCTTGTGTTTGCTTAGATCTAATGAAACCTAGCTATTGATTATTGGTTGTTAGTGTGTTGTTAGTTGTATTGGATGATTGTTTATCTATGTTAGGCTTAAGAAAACTGGCTAACTTCCTATTCGGTAACTTGCTTGAACGTCTTAAGAAACATGAACCAAATGCGTACTAAAGGTTTTTATGGTTGTATTTAATGCACAAGCGAATTCTAGTGATCCCATGTTAGGAGCTTCCTAGCCGGCTCGACATAGGAGTGAAGTAGGAGCTTGTAGAGTTGGGGAAGTAAGTACGCCACCCCACGAATGGTATTAAGGAATACACCCGTCATCCACGCGACTAATACACACTAATTAACCGGTAAAAGATAGTTAGGGAGTAAGGAAATCTAAGTAAACACATTTCTCTACACATAAGTTTCTCACCACATTTTATTTTCAGTTATTTATTTTATTTGCATTCGTAGTAATTTGGGTTAGTTGACTAGCAACTAATTCCGCCCACTCCTTCAAAACCCGAGATTTTACTTGCTTTCATAAAATTATAAAAACATAAAAAAGAATCTTCCTCAACCCTTAGGCCTAATTAGAGTAGCCTTTCATACCTAACGAACACTATTCCCTGTGGAGAACGATCAATCCCCCGTACTTACCACTACACTATACTACATCGGTCAGGTACACTGCCTGGTGGGGTTGTAAGCCTCTTGAGATCCCTCGAGAGGTAAAACCTGTTGTAAGGTTACAAAACCACGCAATCAAGTTTTTGGCGCCGCTGCCGGGGAATAGTTATTGTTTAGGTTGAATTTTTATTTCTATTAGGTCTACTCACTAGATTCCTTTCTAGTGAGATTTTTATTTTATTTTTCTAGGTTTTCTTTAGTCTATCTATTTTCTTCGTGTCTTTGTTCGTAACCATTACCGTCCGACATCATGGAAGATGGTAATATCCTTAACCCACACAACCCACCACCACAACAACCACAACCACCTCCTAGAGCCCGTACTTTAGGAGAGTATTCCCGTCCTAGCCACCATGGCTATCGAAACACCATTGAGCTTACTCAAGGAGCCAATATCACACCCTTGCGATCCGACACCATCCGGTTGGTGCAAAGTGGATGCGCATTCCATGGACTTCGTTCTGAAGATCCTAATCAACATCTCAAGGACTTTCTTAAAATCGTTGATTCTATAGACCTTGATGTTGCCACTCGAGAGACGACCCGATTGCGTCTCTTCCAATTCTCTTTGCGGGACCAAGCTAGTCAGTGGCTAGAACGTCAACCCGCAGGATCCATCACCTCTTGGGATGATCTCACTACTCGTTTCCTTGCTCAGTTTTTCCCACCGGGAAGAACTACCAAGCTAAGGAATGATATCTTGATGTTCCAACAACGTCAAGGCGAAACTCTCTACGAGGCATGGACTCGATTCAAGGACTTACTCCAAAAAGTCCCTCACCATGGCATAGAACTTTGGCTCCAAGTCCAAATCTTCTATGACCATATCAATCTCTCCACGAGGCAAACCATTGACCAATCGGCCGGTGGCAAGCTACGTGATCTAAGTGCGGAACAATCATGGGCTCTCCTAGAGGATCTTGCTCTTTATGACAACGAAAGTTGGAGTGATCCCCGTGATTTGAATAAAATGGTCAAGGCAATATCTTTGCCTTCGAATAATTCAAGCACTTCCGACCGTAGGATCATAGAACTTGAAGACCAAGTCAAGTTTCTCATGAAATCCTACGAGGCTCCTAAACTTTCAAGCCAAGTGAACAAAATCACTTCTTCATGTGAATTATGTAGTGGTCCCCACGACACTCGTGATTGCATGGAACTCCCCGAACAAGCTTTTGTGGACTACGCATCCTCGCGTACCGACGGAGCGGGAGACAAGTGGTACACTTTCAAACCCGAGCCAAACCATTATGGTGATTCATACAACCCCTCATGGAAAAATCACCCGAACCTTAGGTGGAAACAAAACCAAAACTCACAACAAACCAATTCTTCCAACCCACCTAATCATTTTCAATCAAGCGGTTCCAACTCGAACCGTACTTTCAACAACAATCCTTCCGGCAATGGTAGTACCAATAACTTTGAAGGATTGATGTCTCAATTTATGGCATCTCAAGAAGCTCGTTTAGCCAAGTTTGAAGCCGATTTCAAACAAAAACAAAGCGAGATGACCGATAAGATTGACACCTTGTTGAAAGCCCTCAATGACCGAGAAATGGGAGCACTCCCTAGCAACACGGTCAAGAACCCGAAACTAAATGTCAACGCTATTTCATCGGTTTCGTCCCCTAGTTCTTGTCCACAATATTATTCGGTCAATTCCATGAGCACGTGTTTCAAACAAACCCAAGTCGTTCCAAATGACCAAGAAGTTATGACATCCAAATTGGTCAACAACATAGTTGAAACACCTCCCACTCAAAACCTTGACGAAGAATTCAAGGAGCTCCACCTTGAAAGTCCGGTTGTTGATGAGTTGGATGAAAAGAAGCTCAAGTTAGGCGAAAGAGGGACCGCCTTTGTTCAAAACAAGCTACCTAAGAAATTAGATGATCCGGGCTTATTTGTTCTACCTTGCAAGATCGGTAATTCGGAGGCTTATGACACATTAGCCGATCTTGGTTCAAGCCTTAACCTACTTCCGTTACCTCTCTACACCTCTCTAAAACTAGGAAAACTTGAAGAAACCGAGGTGATAATAGGCTTAGCGGATGGAAGTGTTGCTTACCCGGTTGGAGTAGTTAAGGACGTGTTAGTGCACATTGGAAAACTAACCATTTTAGCCGATTTCCACGTCCTTGATATGGTTAGCGACCCTACATGCCCCTTGTTGATAGGTAGAGGATTTTTGGCGACCGCTAGTGCTATGATTGATTGTAAGGAATCCAAGATAGCGGTAGGAGAAGGAGATACTTGGTCAGTCTATGATGTTAAGAAACATGCCTATGATACTAGTGAGGAACCAACACCACATTGGCTAGAATAAAATAGGAGACCATCTAGATATGGACCTTGGATTGATAGAGACTTCATAGGACCCCAACGCCCATTTTACCTAGAAGAGGACTTTGTTAACCGAACGCATTCGGTGGAGCAACTCTTGGCTAGGGACACCGAATTGGATCCATTTGAAGACCCTCTAGTTTTTAGAAAGATGATTGATTTCCTAGGAGTTCTGCCAATTAACCTAGGAATGAATAAGTGGATTTGTGAGGAAGATGATCATAAGTGGAATTGGGATAAACCACCCAAAGATGGAGATGGGTCATGGCATATTAAGATGACGTTGTATGACCCGGATGGAGAGAAGTTTGAAAAGATATATCGTACTAAGCGAACCAATAGGAAACTTCAATCCAAGCTTAACCCTAAAGACATCCTCGATGACGAGCTTACTTACATAGGGTAGCTTGACTTTGAGTTTAGCTACAAGACTCGTTAATAAAGAAAAGCGCTTCTTGGGAGGCAACCCAAGCTTTATTTTATTTATTTGCTTTGTGTGTTTATTTATTTGTTTGTTTGATTTTATTTGTTTCCGTATGTGTGTTTAATTTTTATTATTATTGATTCATGTTAAAAACTAATGTGTGAAAATGCTTTATTTTGTTTTTAACTTCGTCTTAACTACATATAAAGGTATTTTGCAAAAGATAAGTGTAAGGGAAATCTAAATCGGTTTATTAGAACACAAATTAACATGAATCGTAATAATAATAAATTAGCATACATATTCGTATTTGTTTGAGTCAAATGCTTGTATCGAGTCATAATGATGTTTTGCAGGATTTCCAGGAAGTAAGGTAAAGGTTTTTCCAGAAATTTTCCGGAAACTTAAAATGAAAATTTTTGTCAGGTCATTTCTGACGGCATCAAGGTTTATAACCTGACGGCGTCAGATTTAATTTCCAGAAATTTTTGAAAGTTTTGTTTTCATAAAAAGTTTTTATTAAAATCTCCAACTTATAATCTCCAGGAATCTGCAAAATTATCATTCCACAAGCATTATATCCTTATATATAGATTTTTCCCGCCGATGTTATGCAGGTTTTCGTGTTTGTTTTCTCAGGTTTAACAGGTTATTTTGGACAAGGAGATGTTTTTGGAATCAAGCTTATGGCGATGCATTAGTCATGGAGCTTCAACATTCTCTTTGGAGGAAGATTTAACCGTGTAATTTCATTATCCACCGAGCGAATCAGGGGAGTATTTGATTTCATTCTTTTACTTTTTGCTTTTACATCTTATTATTTGAACATTGGGGACAATGTTCATCTTAAGTGTAAGGGGAGGGTAAAAGTACGATTTTAGAGAATGCTATTACGCTTGATTTTTGTTTGTTTAATAATAGATGTGTAATAAAACTGAGAGAAATACTTGTTAAGGTAATTTTAGTGCCAAATTTAAAATTTTTTTTACAACATTTAGGAGTGAAACTTTAGTTCTAATAAGCGTCTCACGGATAGGAGTTATATGACTAGCACAAAAACCGTACCACTAAAAAAATTTTCCACCCCAAATATGTGAGGTTTGCCCCTAGAATTGGTAGGAAAAGCATTTATGCTATGATGTGTGTACCGGTAGCACTTAGATTCTAGAACTTGCGTTAGGACCATTCCGAGGCCACAAGTGAGACTACATTCGTGTAGTTAGATTTACTACATGATAAGAGGCATTAGGATTAACCCATTGTTTTACACCTGTGTTTTTGTTATAATTATTTTGGCTACATTGGTCAAGTAATTCTCCCACACCCTTTGCGTTGTACTCATTTTTAGTACACGATACCCCTAGTACACCCCTCAGAGCCTATCTTTTCGTTTCGACCTTTAAGCATTTTACTTAAAGGAAGAATTTGTTACACCCCACTTAAATGTACACCCAAATCGCCTTAGCCTACCTTGTATGCACTCATTTTTAGTGCATTATTGTTACAACATTTGTTTAAACCCAAGTTAATTATCTAGTTGATTACATGGTTGCTAAGTCGAGTCATATCCTTGTACATATTGTTTTGGGACGATTGGGACTCATGGGTAAAGTACTAGTGTAATGGAGTAATGGGGAAGAACATCATTTATTACCCCCATATGTGCTAAATATTTTAAAAGTACTCCAAGTTTTTCAATTATCTTAATTCGAGTCATTAGAATAGTTATTTGTAAAGTTATGTAAAAATTCAAGTGTAAGGGGGATGCAATGCCCCTATGATGTATTATTTTGGATGGTAGGGCAAAAGTGTATGCAAAAAAAAAAAAAAAAAAAAAAAAAAAAAAAAATCGAAAAAATCAAGAAAAATACAAAAAAATGAGAAAATGAAAAGTAGAAAAAAAACATACGGACTACCATCCCGTTTCATTTTATGTTTGTTTTATATTTTTGTTATTTTGTTATTTTGTTTCTAGCTTAAGATCGAGTCTAGTCTTGGCTTAGCAACATTGTATAGTACATGTAATTGATCAAGATTTTTAACTCGCCACCAGTAAAATATCCTTTATCCAACAAAACCGTGTTTTCCTTTTCCCTACACCTAACGTTATAACCCATTTAAAAGCCCTCTTTGATAGTTTATCTTAGGTGCTTACGCCTAGTGGAGGAGGTTTTCGATCCTTTCCCAAGCCTATGGTAATCTATTTGCTATGACAGGTAGTGAGAGATATTTTCCGTTTTCATTTATGAGATTTATTTTGATGACACTTGAGAGATGTGAGTATCTAAACACTACTTGTGAGGTGCTAGTTTATAATCTCCGTGCTTATTATGATTGAAGTGGAACGATTATTTGTTGTAATTACTTTTATATTAGCATTAAATGACCCCTAACTTATATTTTGATTAGAATAAAAGCGCATTTGCTTGAGGACAAGCAAATCTCAAGTGTAAGGGTATTTGATGAAGCGAAAAGTGTACCGCTTTTAAGGGGTCATTTAAGCCTTAAATCGTATTTATTTGATCAAATATTGCCCTAAATCGTTCCTTTTGTCATTTTAGGTACTTTTGAGGAGAAATCTGAAAAAGGAGGCATTTTGGACGTTTTTGGAGCATTAAAGTGAAGAAAACGGCAAAGTCTCAAAAATCGGCTAAAAGTTACTCTTGACGGCATCAAGATTTACTCTAGACGGCGTCATGCCTTGGCAAGAAAAGTTGGACGTGAAATTTACTCATGACGGGCCAGTGAAAATAGCATGTGAATTCTGACGGCGTCACGCTTTAACTTGATCGAGGGCGTCACGGCTTAAATCATAATGGGACGGCGTCACGTTCATGGTTAGACGGCGTCAAGCCTTGATAAGCCAGAATGGATTTTTGAAGAGCTAGAGAGGGACGGCGTCAAGAAGGTCATCCGGGAACCCTAAAAGCGGCGAGGTGACGGCGTCACACTCCATAAGGTGACGCCGTCAGATCCAAAAATCTATATATAGTTTTCTAATTTTTTGTCATTAGGGAGAGCTTAGTGTGTGGAATTTTGGGATAAAACCCTAAGACGAATTCAGCTTCTTTTTCAGGGCTTTTTGCCTTGAGATCTTCCATGTTTCATTGAAAGATAAGTTATCAATTAATCATTCAATATGTCTATGTGTTGTTTGATTCTATCTTATTCTTGTCTTTTGTTTAACATGTTAGGCTAATTTTATCTTGTGTTTGCTTAGATCTAATGAAACCTAGCTATTGATTATTGGTTGTTAGTGTGTTGTTAGTTGTATTGGATGATTGTTTATCTATGTTAGGCTTAAGAAAACTGGCTAACTTCCTATTCGGTAACTTGCTTGAACGTCTTAAGAAACATGAACCAAATGCGTACTAAAGGTTTTTATGGTTGTATTTAATGCACAAGCGAATTCTAGTGATCCCATGTTAGGAGCTTCCTAGCCGGCTCGACATAGGAGTGAAGTAGGAGCTTGTAGAGTTGGGGAAGTAAGTACGCCACCCCACGAATGGTATTAAGGAATACACCCGTCATCCACGCGACTAATACACACTAATTAACCGGTAAAAGATAGTTAGGGAGTAAGGAAATCTAAGTAAACACATTTCTCTACACATAAGTTTCTCACCACATTTTATTTTCAGTTATTTATTTTATTTGCATTCGTAGTAATTTGGGTTAGTTGACTAGCAACTAATTCCGCCCACTCCTTCAAAACCCGAGATTTTACTTGCTTTCATAAAATTATAAAAACATAAAAAAGAATCTTCCTCAACCCTTAGGCCTAATTAGAGTAGCCTTTCATACCTAACGAACACTATTCCCTGTGGAGAACGATCAATCCCCCGTACTTACCACTACACTATACTACATCGGTCAGGTACACTGCCTGGTGGGGTTGTAAGCCTCTTGAGATCCCTCGAGAGGTAAAACCTGTTGTAAGGTTACAAAACCACGCAATCAATAGGACATACTACATCTGATTGATAGAGATGATATGCTTCAGTTATATCTCCAAGTGCAAACTTATTTTGAGCATATTCCACCACAAGGAGTAGGTTTGATATTGTTAGGAGATCTCACAACAATCTGGGAGACAGAAGAAACAAAGGACAGTACTTTGTGGGAAAATCAAGACAACTGGGAGATTAACAGATGGAGATTCTTTGAATCAGTTGGAATACATGTTTTGGAATTAGAAGATGGCACTATGATTCATATGCTAGCAGAACAGAGATATCCACTCACAAGAGATCTGATGATCAGGATGCTAGAGCATGGAATGGAAGTGGAACAAGAGAATGAAGTAGCATTGATGGTCATAAAATTATTCATCAAGTGGACAACAGAATCTGAAGATTAATGCATAACTACTGGTATGGTTTAATTATTATATAAATCTTTTGAAAATAAGTACTTTTTTCAAAGTACTGCTTGTCAGATAGTACTTTCTCAAAGTACTGCTTGCAGCATAAAACCAGTAAAGTCTTTTGATAAAATCAGTAATTTTTGATAAGTGCAAAAACATTTTGAAGCACAAAGATTAAACAACAACAAATGGTTTTGAAAGCAACAGCATGGTGTTAGTACTTGTACTACACAACAAATGGTAATCAACTCACCATGTTTAATAAACAAGAAAGAGTTTGACTCATCATGAGGGTACGGCTCTGATGTGATTATCAAATCCGTTTTTAGTTGGTAATTTACTAAAAATTGTATGGTTTTCAACTCACCATATCTATATTAGTGAAGAGTTGGCTAGCCCACAAGATAATGGCTTTGTGGTAAAGGCTGTGGAAAACCATTATATGGTAATTAGTTCACCATGGTAGTGATTGTACTAAAAGAACTAGCTAGTCCAAAAGCAAACGGCTATTTGGTAAAGACTAATCAAATCCGTTGATAGCTGATGATTTGCTAAAAATCATATGGTTATCAATGTACCATGGTTTTTCCTAAATCTAAACATTGGCTACTCCAGAGTTAATGGCTTTGGTAAAGAGACATCAAAATCCATTAAGTTTTCAATGATTCACCTCTCACAGGAGTTAACACACCTGGAAGTGATGAGAATTGTATGAAACTTTTCAAGAGCTGATGTACATATTGCCAATATGATGCTGTGTTACTGAAAAGATATGATGCTGAAAAGAATTGTTGCTGATGAAGAATTGAAGATACTGATTGCATTGATGATGACAAAACAACAACGAGTCAGATTTCAAAGAAACAACCTTTCCTTGAAGATAAAGTGTTGAAGTTAAAGACATACAAAGGAACTTGAAATCAAGCAAGTAGAATTCAAGTTAGGGGAGGATTGTTGGGCTATGAAATATCAAAGTACTGCTGAAAGTCAAAGTACTGCTACTCAAGTCAAAGTACTGCTAATTAAGTCAAAGTACTGCTGCTCGTTGAAGGACTGCTATGCAAATAGTTTAAGGGCTAATGTGTAATTCTAGAATGTTCGTATTAGATTAGAGTTATAATTAGAATTACTTGTCGTTCAAGTATTGTAAACCGACTAGGGTTTTCCTTGTGCCTATAAAAGGATCCCTAGGTTGGCATTAGAGATATGCGATTAGAGAAAAGTATTAGTCGATTATTAGAAGTATTAGTGATTAGAGTTTGTTAGTGAATCTGTGTAAGAAAGCAGGTTCAAGGTTTTAATAATATTCGAAGTTGTTTATTAATTCTTCTTAGCTTTGTTGAAGTAGATTCCGCATACTTAGCAAAGTATATCAGTGTTTCATTATTAATAGTTTTGAATTCATTCAAAGTTGTTAAACCGTAGACAAGCTACAAGTTAGTTTGGTCAGAGTATATCGATCCAACAAGGATGCATATTTGATACTAACATTCTCGTGTTTCTCATTTAAACATGTTTGTACTAGGTACAAATTTGGACAGACACTAACTTTGACTTTTTAAAAGTCAAACTGCATTAGTCACACCTCATAATCATTCATTATTAGCCATTCTCATACAATGTACTCATTCATAGCATACTAACATTTCTTTTGCAGCATTCAACATCAATATATTGTACACTTTAGCACTCTAATAATAAGTGGTATACTTCAAGGGGGAGCATTACATATTCTAACCACTTGTTTTGTAGGTTCATGCATTATCATCTTGTTACTCCATTTAGGGGGAGTATAAAACAAGGGGGAGCTTTAAAGTTCTCAAAATCACATTTCCGCTACGCTACTCTTTTTGTTTCGACAAAAAGGGGGAGAATGGAGATTAAGTTTTGCATACATATACATCTTGCATACATATACATCACAGTACATATTTTTCATATTTTTGCATTCATAAAACTTAATCCATATTTTTAGAAAGGACTTGAACTATACTTATTCGTTTGCCTAAAAATATACTTTAGGTTTTGTCATCAACAAAAAGGGGGAGATTGTTAATACAAATATCATACTAAAAACACGTTATTTATATTTTACGATCTTTCCTTAAGTTTTGTTTATGACAATCGCTAAAGTATATCTTCTAAGCAAACTATAAATATATGTTTAAGTTGTGTTTGGTAACAACCCTTATAAATTGCAAAGTGTTTATATAGGTACATTTACGAAAGATATTTTCTAAAAAGGAAACGTTATTTTAAGAATGGTTGTATAACAACTTATACAATATGCATCATTGAAATAAACATAAGCACTAGATAATTCTCTAAGAATACATTTCTCATTTACAAATGATTACTTTTGTTTCAACATATACATACACATGTACATTTCCTTTAAATAGAAACTTTAATTCAAAATATAGTCCATGACATCATTGCACACATCATACATGTAATCTTTGTTAGATTTTGATATATCTTGTTTAGATATGCAAGTTACATAGTTTACATTTGAAGATTTGAGGAGATATGGAAGATTTGGAAAGATTTCTAAAATCTCTTAGCTGTCAAGGCTCCCACGGATCCATTGCTAAAGCAGTACGGATCCCTTTTATGGGATCCGTGGGATCCGTGAGCTGTTGATCAGCTTGCCTATAAATAGCAAGCTGATCATTTGGCTCACTTATCACTTATACACTAAGAACACTAAAAACATACATTCATTATTCACTAACCTCAGTAAGTGTATGATCTTTGATGTTTCTTTTGTAGCAAAGAAGATCAAGCGAACAAGCTTAATCCAAACAGGCTGTTCGGAGTAGTTACATATAGCCTGTATATACAGTAGATGTGTGTCTCTTCATTTTATCATTTGTAATCAATGAGTGTGGTTAGTGCTTTAGTCCTCAAAGCACAAGGAGTGTAGGGAGTGGTTGTACCCGAGTAAAAGAACTCGACATTTAGCTTAGTGTCGATAAAGTGTATAGGCGACGATAGGATTGGTTCTGCCTGTAAAATAGGACCCGGTGTTTAGCTTAGTACCGGAAAGGGAAGTAAGCCAAGTGTAAAGGTTTTCTCCACCTTGGAAGGAGTTTGATTCTTAGTGAAAGATATCTCTCGGGACGAAGCCTGAGGAAGTGGAGTAGGGCAAGGATAAAGATCTTTGTGAGCCGAACCACTATAAACATCTGTGTCGTGTGGTTTGATCTTTCCTCTCTTTACTTTTCATTTATATTGTGTGATTACTTGTTTGTCCAAAGTTTAGAATTCATATAAGTATCAAAACGATTAAAAGTTAAAAACGGTAAAACTATTCAACCCCCCCCCTTCTAGTTTTCCACAAAGATTATCTCCTCACAATGTTGGTTTTTATTGCAAACAATCATTTAAAAAGGAAATAATTACTAGATGTGTAAATTATGTATTTTCTGGTTTTTGACATTCAAATAATAAAATTACAAATCTAAATAATATGTCTAATTATTAATCACAAACTTTTTATTAATCCACACTTAAATCACAGATCCGTATCACTTAGCAAACATTAAGAAACTACTCCCAAGGGCAGTTGGTATCGGTGTATTGAGTTAAGGCTTAGAAAGGGCTGAGGTCTCAGGTTCGACCCCTGCCTCAGCCTTTTTACTAATCTATTTTTTTTTTAATTTTTCTTTTTAAAATCCTATTAAGCACATGAAAATAAGCACTTTATATAACTATAACTATTTTTGAAAACCACAAATAAGCATAGAATTAAGCTAGCAAATGAGAACAGTAGGCTTATAAGAAGGAAAAAAATAAGGCAAAATGACTGTTAAGCTTATATAAGCTAATTTAAAACGGGAATAAGCTAAATTCAACAAAGTTTGATCTGAATGAACAACTAATCTCAGTATAAGCCATAATTAAAAACAAATAAGCACTGATATCATGAAAATAAGCTATACAAGGTCTGCTCATTGCACAGGGCAATGTCAGTCCCATAGGGGGGGACTTTAAGCCACAAAAAAGCTATATAAAAGCTGACATAAAAATTTTGAAAAATATGGAACAAGAAGATAAGCTACCAAATAGTAGAAACTCCAAATTTCATAACAAATGGCCTTAAATTGAACTTATGATAAATTAAAAACAAAAGCTAAATTGGGCAATTTGATAGAAAAGTGCAGAATATATTTTCCGGAGTCATATTCCTCGACGAGATTTGAATTGAAAATCACGTTATGTCTTTTGTTTAATGCTTGATTGTCTATTGATTTTTGTTTTTGGTTTTAAACTAATTATTATACTACTATTTATACTAATATTAATTCAACAAATTTACTAAGAAATTAAGGCAACTAGATTATTCTAAAAATGATATAAAAGATATATATATGGGAAATATGTTTGCTAAGTGGCGTAATAAGTTCATTAACTGTGGAATAAGGTTTGATGATGAATTATATTCCTTAAACAAGATTATCTCCTCACAATGTTGGTTTTTATTGCAAACAATCATTTAAAAAGGAAATAATTACTAGATGTGTAACTTATGTATTTTCCGGTTTTTGACATTCAAATAATAAAATTACAAATCTAAATAATATGTCTAATTATTAATCACAAACTTTTTATTAATCCACACTTAAATCACAGATCCGTATCACTTAGCAAACATTAAGAAACTACCCCGTCCAAATAATCTTTCAAACTTACACATACTTCCACGGATTCGGGGGTTAGTCTTGACCTTCTTTCCTATATAATTAGACCGCTAATAGAAAAGGCCGATTCGGAAGCTACCGATGAAGCTTGTACCACTAATAAGTCACGAGCCATAGCGGATAAAATTGGAAATTGGATTTCCTTTTCTTTCCACCGAGTCAAAATGTCAAAGTTTGCAAACTCTTGAGGACTTAAAGTTATTAAAAAGTTTGTAGCCATATATTGTCCCAATTCGCTTGTTGGGGCCGATGTTCGTTGACGCTTTGTAGCGTCTTCACATAAACTATTATAAAGGTTTATATTAATGTCTCTTGCTTTTCGAGATGACCCGGCCCGCATTTGGTCAACAATTGGGTTTTGTTGTTGACCATATTTTGTTGCATAAATTCCAAATAATTGTTTAAAACTATCGTTAAATTTCAAAATTTGGGTTCTTATATAGTCGGGGTCGTCTTCGTTTAAGTCTAAATTTTCCATTATTCTTGTTATTAAAAGTTCTACGCCTCCAACATTTAAACATGGATTAAGTGCGGCGGAACAAGTAAAAACCAAAGGTAAACTACCAAAATATTTTATAAATTTCTTTTTTATAACTTTAACCATTCTTCTAAACATTTGACTAGGTGAGTTTTTTAATTCGTCTAATTTTTCCGTCATAGCATAAATTTGGTTTAAAACTATTGAGCTAGTTGGGTAATAAACACCCGATAATATAGTTGTTGCCTCTTTAAAAACTTGTAAAAAAATAGTTAAATCATTTAGTCGATCCCAATCTTGGTCGTCTATCGAAACGGACTTATTTCTACTAACAAGTATATCATTAAAAGCGGTTAAAGTTTGACGTTGTCGTAATATATTTTCAAACATCATGCAAGTAGAATTCCACCTAGTATTATTATCAAAGCAAGGTCCTAGGGGTGTTTCACCACATTGTCTACGAAAACGGTGATAGTTCATTTGTCTTTCGTTGCTCGCACTATATATAGTTGTTAATAAACCCCTAAATTTCATTTTAAACTATCACATATTTTTAATGCCGCTTGCACGGATAAATTTATAACATGAGCAACACAACGAGAATGAAAAAAAGCACCATTTAAAATGGGTTTTATATGTAATTTTAACAAATCCATAGCTCTAGTATTATTGGATGCATTATCTAGTGAAATCGTAAAAACTTTATCATCTAAATTATATTCAATTAAAGTGTCATGTAAAATTTTTCTTAAATTAGATCCCGTATGAGGATAACCAAATAGTTTAAAAGCAATTGTCCGTTTCATTAATAACCAAGATTCGGGATTAAACCAATGAGCCGTAATGGCGAGATAAGAATTTGCCGTACCATTTGATGCGGTCCAAGTATCCGTAGTTATAGAAACACAATATTTATATTCACAAAAACCATTAATAATATCTTTTTTTAGCCGTTTCTCATAATTTAAAAGCATCACTTCTAAGAGTAGTATGGCTTACATGTTCATAACGCGGTTGTAGCCTCGTTTTGATGATCTCCGTAAGCTTGACGTTGTCGAAGTGGTTGAATGGAAGTGCTTGTTGAATGACAAACTTCATAAAATCAAGTCGAAGCGCTTTATTATCATATATAAAAACCCGACCATCCGCACCAATAGTACCTTCGGACGACGCTTGGACCGCATTACAAGCGGTCTTATGATTCCTAAGTGTAGTGTTAGACGTTGGGTTATAAAATTTCCCACATTTCTTGCAACGCGCCTTTCCATATTATCGATCATAATACACAAATCGAAATTAGACCAAACATCACTTTTCGGTTAGTCGGTTTAATTTTCACAACTCTTCATTTCTGTAGTTTTTTCATGCATTGCAAGTAGAAACGGAGGGAGTAGTGGAAGCTTGTGATTGTGCGTTTTCCATTATATAAGAGCATTTTGAGAGATTTTGAGAGATATATGAGAGTGTTTTTGATGTGTTTTCAACCACAACCCATTACATGTATTTATACTACCATTACTTAGCCTAAAATCATCAAAAAAAAAAAGAAAAAAAAAAGCACAAAAAAGCCAAAAAAAAGGGCTATTAGAAACGGTAATTTAAAATAAAAAAAAAAAGGGGAAAAAACCAGAAAAAAACCGGTTAAAACTGGTTTTTTTGCAACGGCTAGTTTGACCGGTTTTTTCCCTTTTTTTTGCAACGGCTACTTTGACTTTGGGTTGACCGGTTTTTTAAACCGGTTAAAACCGGTTTTTTTTTTTTTTTTTTTTTTTTTTTGAAAATTACTCGGGCTTTTTTTTTAAACGGATATAAAAAAATTTAAAAAAAATTCACAAAAACCGGTTAAAACCGGTTTTTTGAAAAAAACCGGTTATAAAACTGGTAAAAAACCGGTCCGACGAACATATTAAAAACTGGTCAAACCGGTTCGGTTTAAAAAAAATCAATTTTCGGTTTGTCGACCGGTTTAAAAAAACCGATTTTTTTTGCACCTCTAGTTAAAATAAATAAAACAATGCATATGATATAAACGAAGTGATAAAATTCATGAAATGGTCTTATGACATTGATACGTATTTCTATATATATCTGTTCTAGTTATTGTACTTAAGGGAAATTTATGCTTAGAAATACTTTATTCTCTTGACTTACATGAACTATTTGTATATACATACATACTCGTATACAGACTTAATTGCCTTATTCTTGATTTATATTGCTTAGACTCGATTCAGATATACATCCTGACATGGCTATGTCAGAAGACTATTATTATTCAATTCAGACATACATCCTGACATGGCTATGTCAGAAGACTATTATCATTTGACACAGACATACATCCCAACATGGCGATGTTGGAAGGCCAATTATGCTCAAACTATGTTTATTTACTCGTTTATCAAATACGTGTTTAGCTTTATAATGCAATTATTCAATGATTCAAATCTATATGATACTTTTATTCTTTTATGCTATTTATATGTGAAGTGTAGTCTTATTATGTGGTACACTGTTATGTGTAAATCTATTCTTGTGGATTCGAATTCAAAGTCAAAGGAGAGGTATTGATAGTACTAGTATGGGACAACACCCCCACCCTTGTCCATGAACTCGAGACGTTGGGTGACATGTACTATTTGGGATGGTGGTTCCCCGCCTATGGGTCCAAAATGACGCGACCATGGGTGAATATAATCCGGAAATCTAAATCTATGAGTAGTGGGTTGTAAACACACAGGTTGCAAGTCTTGTATGGGCGGGGCTTGGAACTGAGTGGATCTACAATGCCTTTGCTGGGAAAATCTATATGTTGATGCTTTATTTTTAAACGATTCACAATGCCTTTGCTGTGAAATCTATATGTAACTGCTTTATTTTTAAACTAAACTCTATGAACTCACCAACCTTTGGTTGACACTTTTAGCATGTTTATCTCAGGTTATATCAGTGTGGATGCGTGGATTGCTAGAGTCGTTTGCATGCATGAAGACTCATATTTTATCATTATCATTCGATTTGCTTGAAAACATTTGTAATATATATGCTTTGTTTGGTTTGCTTAAACTCTTATTTTACTTATTTGAATGATAACTTTTCAAAACGTCTCATATAGAGGTCGTTTTCTATACCTTGATCTGTATTGTGAAGTAATACCACTTAAATTCTACTGTTTTCGCTGCGGCATTTAGGGGGTGTTACAGAATATATTTTCCGGAGTCGTATTCCTTGACGAGATTTGAATTGAAAATCACGTTATGTCTTTTGTTTAATGCTTGATTGTCTATTGATTTTGGTTTTTGGTTTTAAACTAATTTTTATAAAACTAATTATTATACTACTATTTATACTAATATTAATTCAACAAATTTACTAAGAAATTAAGGCAACTAGATTATTCTAAAAAATGATATAAAAGATATATATGGGAAATATGTTTGCTAAGTGGCGTAATAAGTTCATTAACTGTGGAATAAGGTTTGATGACGAATTATATTCCTTAAACAAGATTATCTCCTCACAATGTTGGCTTTTATTGCAAACAATCATTTAAAAAGGAAATAATTACTAGATGTGTAATTTATGTAATTTCTGGTTTTTGACCTTCAAATAATAAAATTACAAATCTAAATAATATGTCTAATTATTAATCACAAACTTTTTATTAATCCACACTTAAATCACAGATCCGTATCACTTAGCAAACATTAAGAAACTACTCCCAAGGGCAGTTGGTATCGGTGTATTGTGTTAAGGCTTAGAAAGGGCTGAGGTCTCAGGTTCGACCCTTGCCTCAGCCTTTTTGCTAATCTGATTTTTTTAAAATTTTTCTTTTTAACATCCTATTAAGAAAATGAAAATAAGCACTTTATATAACTATCACTATTTTTGAAAACCACAAATAAGCACAGAATTAAGCTAGCAAATGAGAACAGTAGGCTTATAAGAAGGAAACAAATAAGGCAAAAGGACTGTTAAGTTTATATAAGCTAATTTAAAACTGGAATAAGCTAAATTCAACAAAGTCTGATCTGAATGAACAACTAATCTCAGTATAAGCCATAATTAAAATCAAATGAACATTGATATCACGAAAATAAGCTATCCAAGGTCTGCTCATTGTACAGGGCAATGTCAGTTCTATAGGGGGGACTTTAAGCCGCAAAAAAGCTATATAAAAGCTAATATAAAAATTCTAAAAAATATGGAACAAGAATATATGCTACAAAATAGTAGAAACTCCAAATTTCATAACAAATGGTCTTAAATTGAACTTATGATAAATTAAAAACAAAAGCTATGGGCAATTTGATGGAAAAGTGCAAGGCTAAACAGGTCTAAGGAGGTAAGTTCAAGCTTAATTTTAAGCATAAAAATCAGAAATAAGTTCCACAAAAGCTAAGGATTCAAAGAGTACACCAACCAAAGTGCTTGAAAACTAAAAGGCAGATTCTGAAAAGCTTATTAAGGGCTTATAGGGAACCTAGAAAAAGCTGTGCAGACAGTATTTAAGATCTAAGCAGATTCTTAGCAAAGAACGGTCAAAACATTTTAAAACCTTATGAAACTAGATGAGCCATAGCAAAACTACTTATCAAACTGTAAGGGACAATAATATTGCAAAATTATAGCTAAAAACAGATTATATCAGAAATAAGCTAAGGGAACAGTGCATATCATAATAACTAACTCAAATACTCAAAATACTTCAAACTAAATACATCCTATAAACAGCTTGTATTAGCTAACTTAGGCCAGATTAAAGTCTACACAATGGCAAATGAACAGTGCAATCTATTTTTACCCACAATAAGCTCTTAAACCAAACACCCCTTAACAAGCAGATTTTTAGTTTTAAACTCTAACAGACCTATTAAGCTATGACATGGTAAGACAAACATGTATTAAGGTGTTTTAAGTCCTAAGAAACAATATTTCACAGAAAATAAACAGCAACACAAGCTATACTTGTTTTAAGCTATCTTTGGCTTTTTAAGGCTTTTTTAGTAAAATCTATACAAATGAGCACCTAACTATATTTAAACTAAAAGTTACGATAAAAAGCAATAATAACTATCAATAAGCAGAAAAAAAATAAGCACTTAAATAAGCAGTTTCACTTTGTTTGACTTTTTGACCTTTATGTGGAAATTTGAAATTTAAACAGAAATGACTTATAATAATCTTACCAAAGCTCTGATAAGCTCAAAAGAGCTTATTGGAACAGTAATTGAACCTTATAACATGAAAACAACAATAATTGAAATTTAGAGTAAACGAGGAAATTTAAACTTAAATGATTAAACTGAAAAATTAATTATAAAAAATGTAAATTACATACTGAATTTAAATTATACAATTGAAAACAAGAAAACCCAATAAGCTTTAAATGAAAAACATTAAAATTGATCCTAAAAATCTACTATCTTCTTGTCTGGTGTCTCAGTCCTTAAATAACCTTCTCAGTATCCTCATTGAATGTCCCAAAAGCTAATCCCAGCTCAGCCTTCATCACTATCCACTGGTTCTGCTATAATGGAGCTCCACCAAACGCATTTCTCAAAAGAAAACTCTAGTGGGATTAAAGATATTGATTATCTACTTTGTGGTGTCGGCTGTGAATGTGGAGTACACATGGGGTGGGTAAGAAGTGACGTATGCAGGGTGAAAGAAGGAAGAAGGTGAATAGTGTTTTTATTTTTACCGCCCTTTTTTTATCCAATGGTTTGACCGTATTTTGACTTTGGACTGGGTTTAATATAAACTGGGGTGGATTGGGTTTTAAGGATTGGGCTTTTGCATGGAAAATGTTTAAGTCCAATTTGGCTTTGTAGCTTAGGATTAGAATTGGAATGGTATTTAAGTTAAAGGACCATTTTTGTCATTTTTTTGCAATATACTTCCAAGGGCTGATTTTGTAATTTTTATATGATCCAAGGTTGTTTCTGTAATATTGAGCTCAAAAAAAGATCCATGTGAAAAGTATTTTCCCGGGCTTCGGCTTTTTGAACTATTTCCAAATCTCGTGCTTGGTTTTGTCTTTTTGTCTTTGTTTTTGTCTCTTTTATCAATATCCATACCTGCACGTGCATAAACACAAAAACACAACATATTTGGCGTATTTGGTTAGTTTTTGGTCTATTTGGTCCATTTTATCGGGTTAAGGATATGTGTAACTTAACACATATCAATCATCCTCATCTTGACCTAAGCTAGTGTCTACAGAAGGATTTGTATCTTCTTCTTGAATAATTTAAAGATCTTCTAGACTCCCACTTGCTTCATGATCCAAGAGATTTTTTCAAAGAATTCAGCGTTCCGAGCAACAAATACTTTGTTCTCGGATGGAAGGTAGAAAGAATATCACATTGATTCCTTTAGGTATTGATAACTCTCATTTTGTCTATGATAGAGTCGCATTATTTGTATATTTTTGTATATTATTTAGTTATGTTTATGAGCATTTTGCGCTTAAAAGGTATTAAGATGTGTTCAGGTCTAGGTACAAGGAAATATCAAAGAATGACGAAGAAAAGCCAAGAGATTAAGAGAATATTCAAGAAAAGATCGTCGTCAAAGATATTGATTCATGTTATGATTATTTCCGATGTACAAAAGAAGGATGTGAAGATTTTCAATGAAAGATGGAGTCAAGATTAAGTGCCAAAAAGAGTATTAAAGGATGAAGTTATATGCCAACCCAAGGTTGAAGCTGAGATTCAAACCCAAGGTTCAAAAGCCCAACCTGAGGTTGAGCAGTCATCATCAGCCGCAGGTTCAAATCTGAACCACGTGTTGAGATATTTCTGAGATGAAGAGTTGCATTAACTCAAGGTTTTAACTACCATAATGACTCAAGTCCGATCATTTCCTCTCTTTTATGATTATTGAAGGCTTGTGACAGTTTTTGTGAGTGATTTCAAGCATAAATAAGACCCTAATCACCCCATTATCATATACAAGACAATTAGAGATAACACAAAACAAATCTCAATTAAGCCTTACACTAAAAGGTCTTGATCATATCTTATACAACCTGAAAGAGCTCAATAATTCTCGTCATTCTTAAGGACATACCAAGAAGAGTTGGTAATACTTGTGAGAAGAGGCGGAGAATTCCCTTGTACGATTGGAGGCCTTAAGGAGTGCTATAACTCTTTATATTATTTACTCATTGTAGTCTTGCTTTGCATAACTTTATTTTACTTAATTATTATGTTGAACAATTTGATGTTGAATGAAATGTTACGTTTGTTGATGAAACTCGTTATGGAGTAATTTGTGGTACTTGTTTGGGAATTATGTAGACTTTCGTGTGAATGTTGAATGATTAGTCGGTTATAAAAAGTGATTGTTCTCACAAGTTTGTTTAAATATAATTCTTGTTCTAAAACTTATTGATTAAACATTGTTGGATTTAAAGGTTGAAAAGATTTCTAATATTTTTTGATTCCAAGAAGTTGGTGCACAAATGGATTGGTACTTGATAATTGACAACTATTAAGTATTCAAGTTTTTAAATGAATTCGAGAATATTTAATCACGAGATTGGGTCGAAAGGACTCGTATGAACTAATGTTACTAATCATCTTTCTCATACATTTGATAACATAAAGGGTTAGCGTAATGGGATGATGTATTGGCCGAAAGGACTCACCCGTGAAACTAGCAGAAACAAGGATTTTCTTGATATTACCCATTGACTAGAAAACCTTGTGAAAATTGGTATGTGCCTTCTACATATATGTTTCACCCAAACATGTTCAACATTCTGTCATGATTAGTTATTATTCCTAAACAATTATTTGTTCATTTGATTGATTGAATTCGGAACCATTGTTTGTTTGTTTATTTACGGTGCTTTAGAGTGTGACTTGTTTGTTTGTTTATTTACGGTGCTTTAGAGTGTGACAATCTTTAGTACTATTTCTTGTGCTACCTAAATTGCTAAGTTTAAACCACGTAGTCTCTTGGGACGATCCCTATTTACCACAAACCATATTACACATGGACGAGTATACTTGCTCGTGTGCGTTTTCTTAATAATCTGTAAAAAGGTGTTTTATAAATTTAAAATTTGAGTGAAACTTAGGATATAATATATAGCCGGTTCACACATGCATCAAGTTTTTGGCGCCGCTGCCGGGGACTACTTAGTTTAGTTTAGATTAGTTTAGTTGTAAATAGTAGCATAGAATTTGTTTTAGTTTTTGCATGAATTTTAGAGTTAATTTTATTTTTGTTCTTGTGATTGTTTGATTTTGTTTGAATTATGATTTGTTAAGTGTTTTTATTGATATGTTCTAGTTTCATTATATAATTTCATTTTTATTCTATTTTATGTTGATTGGTTTTAGTATTAAGTTTATCTAAAATTTTAAAAAAAAAATCTTGAAAAATGCATCAACCGCCGGCTGGGAACCCAACCGCGGCGGTTGGGACCTTCTGTGAAACACCAAAAAAACCAAACCGGCCGGATGGAACTTTCTAAGAACAACAAAACCACCAACCGCCGCTTCGGACCTGAACCGCGGCGGTTGAGGTCTTCCTGTGAACACCGAACAAACCAAACCGCCGGTTTGGGTTCCGAACCGCCAAAAACTGCCACTCTATTTTTTTTATTTTGTTGATTTCCTTTTTATATGTTAAGTAATTTGTTTATTTAGTTTCTTTAAATTGTTTTAGATGTTTATTTGTGATTTCTTATTAGATAACTTAGGATTTTATTAACTAACCCCTAACGTTTGTTTTGGATTTTTTGTTTAGATGATAGTTTAGTGTTATGATTACGCCTAGTGAAGTTTCAGCTTATTTAGACAATTTAGAAATGGAATTGATGGATGTTGGAGATGTGTTAACAAGGATGGAGAAAATGGTTGATGTGGAGAAAGTGAAATTGCAAACTAAAGAAAAGGATGTTGAACTTATGGAATGTGAACCGGAAAAGCCACGGGTGATTACTTTCACTCGAGCTAAGTTAAGGGAATATGATGAACCAAGTATGAGGTATTCTACGCCTTGTGGAATCGAAGGTTTTGGAGCTTGGGATGTGGAGTGCAATATTGGACAAAGTGAAAGCTATGTGACGTATGCATTTTATGAGAAATTTGGAGATGGAAAGTATGAAGTGGATAAGTACAATAGAAGGATAGCAAGGGATGTTAAAATTGACATCCATGGTTACACTTTTACTATGGATTTGATTTTTGATGAGTATGAAGACACTACAGACCCTTCCGTTGTGTTTGGAAGGAATTTCTTGGTAGCAACCAAGTGTACTCTTGATTTTGGTTTAGGAGAGATGCAACAGATTGGTATATGATAAGGATGTTGATTGGTTGATTGAGCAAATGGAAGAGGCTTGTGAAAATGAAGATGGTACTTTAGGGAACACGGAAATGGTCAAGATGGGAAAAGCTTCTCGTCTAAAACAAAAATTCCTACCATTCAAAGGTCTTATACCCTCACCATCATCACTACCACACCCTACTACACTACTCAAGGGAGAAAATTCTTCCAACCCAACACCCTCACCAAAAGAAACACCACCCAAAGAAACCATTGATGAAGCCAAATGTGTTGAAGAAATCACCACAAAATTCAAGGAATTACTTAATGAGAAACCCATACTCCATTTTTTGGAGTACTATGCTCATTATCGAAAGTTACTTGATGAAATTTCGGTTGAAAAGATGAAACTTGACAAGAAAAGTGTGATTGAGGAAGAGGAAGAAGAGAAAGTTATGGAAAAAGGTTTGTCTAATAAGAAGGAGGATCCGGGAAACTATCTTATACCACTCAAAGTTAATGGAACCATCGCAATAAACGCCTTGGCCGATACCGGGCAAGTGTGAGTATCATGCCATATTAACTTTATAAGCTTTTGGAGTTAGGAAGAGCTTGTCCTTCTAATGATGTTTTGTTGATGGCGGACAATACCATGGCTAAAGCCTATGGAAAAGTTAAAAACGTAAGGCTACAAATAGGTTTCCAAACCTACCTGTGTGACTTCTTGATCTTACATGGTCCCATTGATAAGGAGATGCCTATGTTGGTTGGTCGTCCATTTTTTAGTACAATTGGAGCCGTAATTGATAATGGTAAAGGAACGATGGAGATTGATGATGGAGTTGCTAGGAGAATTTATCATGCTAAGAAAAGGAACAAGATTCTAGCGGATGAGGAATTGGATGTGGAAGATTGGTTGGACATGTTTGATATTAGCCATGATAGTGAAGGAAACCCGAAATATGGAATAACCCCACCATCGTTTGAACATATTAAGGATGATATGGAACGTCCCTTGGCTATGGAAAACTATTTCAATCCTTTCAAAAACATAATTGTGTTAAAAAAAATGGTTGATTTCCTTGGTTCTTTGCCAATCAAACTCAAGAATATTGAGTGGACATCCGATGGATATAGTAAGTATCAAAAAGTTGAGGGAGACAAGGTTTGGCATACTAAGATTGAGATCACTAGCCCAAGTGGACGTCGTTTCACTCATGCGTTAAAGACAAGGAAAACTGATTCAACAATTATAGTATAGATATAGTCCAAGGATTACAACGGCAAGATGTAAACCCGGGTCGTTTTCCCCGTCGAAGGATGAATTGAATTTTGTGAATCCGGGTCGTGAAACGTGCTGTGAATAGTGATAAAAGAGATACTATGGATAATTAAGCTAAAATAAGCAAACATAAACTAAAAACAACTTATAAAGTAAGAAGAACAATAATCTAAAGCATACGTAATTAAAAACGTAAAGAAAAACCTAAAAACGCGCACACTCGGGCTATTCCCGAGCTTTAAAAGTGAAAATTAAGAAATACTAAGCCTAAGAACGCAAAACTATTTTTTCTAAGTCCTAATTAACCAAAAAGAATTTTAGAAAAAAGAATTTTAATTTTTTGATTTATATTTAATTTATTATGAATTTAAAACTAATCTTAACTAATTAAATGATTAAAAATATTAAAACAATTTAGAAAAATCTGATTTTTTTTATAAAAACTACTTTATACTATAAGAAAGTAAAGAAAAATAAAAGGGAAGAAAAATTAGTTCTAAATAAGCTGGAATAAACAAGACAGTTTAATTAAGCTAAAAAGGAAAGAGGTCTATAAAAGAATTAATGAAGAAGGGTTGGACAGAGAAGTCCTAAGGGCATTGCTGGTTAGGGGAGGTGTGCGTGAGGCTTTGGTGTGCAGGAGGTCACAGGTTTGAACCCTGTGCCCTCCTTTTTTGAAAAACTATTTTTTTTCTTTTTGGAAATTTAATTACAAGCTAAAATAGAGACTTTTTTGTAAAAAAAACTTTTTATTTAAAGCTCAAATAAGCTGAGAACAAGCTAAAAGTACCACAGATTACTTAAAAGGCTTTTAAAAGGAAAATTTTGAAAATAGAAAAGATAATAAAAGAAGCTAGAAGCTAAATAAAGATTCAAATAAGCTAAAGATACCCTAAGCAAACCTAAATAAGCAATATTAGATTAAAAAGCCAATAACAGCTAATAGACACAACTGATCCAAACAGCCTAAGGGCCTATTTGCAGCTATGAAAAAGCTATCTAAAATCTAATAGAAAAAATCAGAAAAATATGAAACAAGTATATAAGCAACCAAAGAGTAATTGTACCAAATTTTAGATTAATTGAGCTTATAATGAACTTATAAAAATTCAAAAACACAGGCTGGTTGAGACAAAATTATAGAAAATAGCAAACCAACAAAATGGTTACTGAGGTGCTTATGGGCTTATTAAAAAGTTAAGAGATTAGTTCCAAATTCCACAAAAAGTAAGTATACTTAGAGTACACAAACCAATAAGCAAATCAGACAAATCTCATACTTTAATTAGCTTATTGAGATCTTAAAATCTAGCCTAGAATGAAGCTACTTAGAACTGATGTTGAGAATGGCTACTGATGTGGTGATTTCACATAAATGGGACTAAAGCAACTTAAACCAAATTGAATCCAAACCAACTTATGAATTTTAACTTAACATACTAAAAGCAACTTGGAAATGGCAAATCTAAAGACTATACTGCTTATCTATCAATAAATCAAATCAATCAGGAGTGAATTTCAACAAAAGAACCATTAACTTAAACCAACAAAATCCTTCAAAACAGCATACAACTACTTAAAAACAGCTTAGACTACCCACTTTAAGCTAAACCAACAAGATCCGAAAGGTCAAAGTCAAAGAAAATTGCCAAAAAGTCAAAATAAGGCCTAATGCCAAACACCCCTTTATTTGTGACTGAATTGAATTAAAAGCTAGAATGGGCCTTATTAAGCTAAGATTCTGAACACAACTGATTATCTAAGTGAGTTAAGCACTAAAGAACCTTTTTACACTAGAAATAAGCACTGAAATAAGCTACTCCTATATTAAGCTAATTTTTTTTTTTGGTTTTTTTAAGGTTTTAGAGCAAAACTGAATTCAAATGACAACTAAACTAAGGAAAAGCATTAAATAACAAAGATAGTCTAGAACAAACAGAAATTAAGCCAATAAGCAGTAGAATAAGTAAAATAAGCTAAAACATTAAATTAAAGGAAACTCACAATAGCCCTTGCTCAAAACAGGGCAAAAATGCTCGAGGAGCTACTCAACAGCTCCAGCTTGTTAAAAACAAGCTTGTAACAGCAATAAGCTCTTCCCTTGCTAGCTTATCTTCCAAAACAGCTTATTTGACCATCCAGTTGATTTTTATTGACTTTTTTTTTAACTTTTTGAAATTAAGACTGAATTAATCAAATTAACTTTGACAAAAACTTCTAATTAGCTTGTATGAGCTTATGGAACATTAGACCAAGCTTAAAAACAGATTTATAAGAGTAAATGAAGGATTTAAGCTAAATTGAGACAAAATGAATTAAGGGCAAATGGCACAAAAAGGTATCAAACTTAGGGTCCATTTCCAATCAAGGTACTCTTCTTTTTTTCTTGCATAAAAAGGTTCCCAACAAATTTTTTTGGCGGATTTGGGTTTTTTACTAACGTTCGTTAACTCACTTCGTTAGTAAATTACATGTTTGGTCCTCGAGTTTGTATACACATTTCATGCACCATCCACCACCACCACCAACCGCCGCCACCATCACCAACTGCCACCACCACCACCTGCCACCTCTACCACCATCGTCCACCACCACCACCAGAAGCTACCACCACTGTCGCCACCAACACCACCCTTCCCCACCACCAACAGCAGCTACCACCACCAGATGCAAGACTTGTCACACAAAAACATATGTTTAGTTCAGATAAGATTTATCAAACAAACCCCTAGAATTTGACTAAAAACGGCTCAGCGTGTAATAAGTCAAGATCATATACATTCATCGCCTAATTAATACCCAATCCAACATAGTTTACAAATGATATTATGAAATATATTTAGTTACAATAGCAGCACAAAATCAAGAGACAACATAAAGCTTAAAGAAGACAAAGAAAACTTATAAAACAACAAAAAATCAAGAGACACAAAACTTGATTTCATACTTCACATAACTGCTACTAATGAGGGTTATTGAAAAAGATTTCACCCCCAACCCCACACGCTTTCAACACAAACGTAAACGTAAACTTATCAACACCCAAAACCTCTCCACGCATCTCCTTAAACACACCCAACGCCTCATTTCCCAAACCAGAATTAGCATAAGCTTGAACCATCATATTCCATATAAAAAGATCTTTTTGAGACATATTATCAAACACTTTAGGCGCATCATTCATGTAAAACTGACCCAACTCGGAATACATAGAAATAAGCTTAGACCCAGTAAACACATTTTGGCTATAACCACCCAGTAAACATCATCCTCACCAAACACCCACCATAACCATTTTCTCCCTCAACTAGCTTGACCACCATAACCAATCAATCTCTCATCTGTCTTCAAACACCTCCCACTTTCCATTCATCCATCTCTTTAAAAAACGAGTTGACTCAATCAATCTCTCATCTGTCTTCAAACACCTCCCACCATAACCAATCAATCTCTCATCTGTCTTCAACTAGCTTGACCAGCGAGTACTGTCACTAATAACTACCCACAGTGAGTGTTGGATTAGATGGTGACGCCGTTTTCTGTTTGATGATGGATCGAAGATGATTTTTGTAGTTTTAGTTTTGGATCTGTGAGTTTTGTTTGTGCGTGTCGTTTTTTTTTGTTGGATTTTGGGAGATAAAGATGAAGTAAGAGTTTTATCAGATAGTGGGTTTTTGTTTTGGATCGAAGATGATTTTTCGTGTGTGGGTTTTTTTTTTTTTTTTTTTGATCTGTGGTTTTGATGATGTTTATCAGATTGTGGGTATTGATAAAGAAGAAGGGATTAAACATGTAAAAAAAACTGAGAAATTGTTTTTGGATGTTCCATGAAATGTGTATACAAACTCGAGGACCAAACATGTAATTTACTAACGAAGTGAGTTAACGAACGTTAGTAAAAAACCCAAATCCGCCAAAAAAAATTGTTGGGTACCTTTTTATGCAAGAAAAAAAGAAAAGTACCTTGATTGAAAATGGACTCTAAGTTTGATACCTTTTTGTGCCATTTGCCCATGAATTAAAGAGAAAACTGAAATTTCATTAATCAAAAGACGAGTACAATACTGAATTTAGAAATACAATTGAAAAAACTAAACTAAATAAGCATTAAAAATAAGCTAAATGGACTCAATACTAATTATTGGACAAGCTTTGAGTGTGTGAGAAGGTGTCTATTTATAGCAGCTGAGCTAGGGTTTGGAAGGTCCTGGATCATCTCATCTTGGCCATTGATCAAATCCCATCATCACATCCATTAATAGCAGCCTTAGGATCAAAATGTGATGTGTCTCAGCCAATAGAAAGCTCTCATTTGTCCACTCTGGAATTCTATTGATGTGAGCCCATGTGTCAGACGTGGCAGGGATTCTAGAAGCTCTTTTATTGTACGGTGAAAATGGTGGAAAGCAAGGTAGAAGATGTACAGTAACTGGGTTAATTTTGGCGGGTTGGGATTGGGTATTTTTTTATTTTATTTTGACTGTGGGTTTGACCGGGTAAATAGGTGGGAAATGGATAGAAGGATACGGGTTGTTCTGAAAATGGGATTGGGCTTGATGGTGGGCTGGGGTTTTAATTTTTGGGTTGGGTTTTGTTGTTGGTTTATTTATTTTTTTGTAATTTGGTTTAGTTTAGGATAAAATTAGGATTAGTAATAACTTTGAGGGACCATTTCTTCCATTTTTGTAAAGTTGACCCAAGGGCTATTTCTAACCAATGATTATTCTTCAAGGACTGAATTTTGAAATTTTGAGTTCAATTTTGATCCAAGCTTGAAAATCCTTCCCCGGCTTCGGCTTTTGATCCGTTTCCATTTCCCGTGCTCGGTTTCGCCGTTTTTCATTGATTTTTGTCCTTTTCCTTGATATCCGTGCCTGCGCATGTATAAACATACAAACACAATATATTTGGCATATTGGTTAGATTTTTGTCTATTTGGTCCGTTTAATTAGGTAAAAGGTATGTGTAAATTAACACATACCAGAAACCGATAGGGTACTTTCGGGAAAGTTCAATTCAGAGGATATTCTACGGTTTGGGAATTATTTTGATTGAAGGAAGCATTTTGAAGGAATAAAGAAGCTTATTGCTAAGCTTCCGCTCATTTTGTATTTGATGAGCCTTATTATGATTGTTTGCATTTTAATTATTTCGTTATGTTTTGCATTTCTATGTTATTTTTAGTGTGTTTTAGCTTTTTAAGCTTTATAAGCTTTTATTAATATGAAGTATATTAATATTGTGTTATAGTAATTTTAGTTGTTTAGTTTGTTTAATTTAAGTTTATTGGAAATGTTTGAAGTGTTTATGAGTTGTAGTAACCATTTAAAATTATCAAGAAATTGAGGAACGGTTTTGTTTAAGTCAGGTTTGTGCTAAAAATTTTACCAACCCGCAGTTGATAACCAAATTACGGTTGAAGTACCCAACCCACGGTTGAGTCCTCATTGTTGCCAAACAAGAAAAAAAAGAAAAAAACACCACAAATCACCAACACTCTCAACATCATTCCAGTTAATTGATTGATTGAAGTTTAATTCTTTAATTAAGTTTCTAAGGATTCAATGGCATCAAAAAGGGAAAGTAACACCATCCAATTATTTAATTTGTTCTTAATTCTAATTTGATTTCTAGGGTTTTGAATTGGGTGGATTTTATAGAGTTCGAATTGATTGAATTTCTTTGATGGGGTTACTAGAGGATTGATAATAGGTTTGATTGCAAATGAAATTAGATGAATTGGTTGAGTATTGAATGAGAATTTGAGGTTTTGAAAATTAGGGTTCATATATGTCGAATTTTTGAGAATTAAAATCAAGATTGATTGGATTTCTTGTGGTATATGATTAATGAATTAGTGTTTGTATGCTATTTGATTAATTATATGGACCACTTCTTTATTTTATTTTGATTTGATTCAAGGATTTTTTGAGGTTTAGAAGTGAAGAGGATATGGAGGTTTAAGCATTTAGAATAAGCACTAATAAGCAAAATGGATGAAGGTAGTAACTAGTAAAGAAGTGGGGGTGAGCTAGAAAACGAGTTTGTAATGTTGATGTGCAGCGAAACGCGGCTGGGAACCCCAACCGCCGACTGAGAAACCACAAGACTGTAACCACTGTAAAAATCCCACAATTATAATAAACAATCTTACAGAATATTTATCATTTTTTTTCTACGTATAATTTTTTTTTCTTTGTTATTTATTATCTGTTCATAACTACTATCTCATGTGACGTAACTCACATCCTTGATAAATGTGCTCACACGCGAACCAACATCAACGTACTTAATGTTTATTCCATGTAAACATTTTCATAAAACTTTACGATATCTTATTTGCCACTTTACGTTAACTCGTTAACGTACGTTTAAAACTAAACATTTCTTATCTATTAGAGTTTTTACGAAACCCAAAAATTATTATAACAACAAAAATAAATAACCAAACCCTAAAAACATTAAAGTACAACTCATTCAAGTAAGGTACAAGTACTAAAGCTCAGAAACCCTAAATTCACTTTAACTCCCGATAAAACCCTAATTTCACAAAACTATGATTTTTTGTAGTAAAATCACAAACCCTAATTAATATATATATGATTTTTACAAAATATAAGTGTACAAGTCTTCCAAAGCAATGTACAAGACCTTAAAGCACAACAACCCAATATTAATATAAATTACATTATAAACCTCAGTGTACCTATTTTAAAGCACACTGTCCAAGTATTTCATGCATTAACTTTAAAAATAAATTTCTTAAACTTACTAAATATAAGTACAAGTCCCTAAAACCAATATACAAGTGTCCAATGCATAAAATTTAAAGACTTTCATTTATATACTTTTTAACTTAATAAAATTAACATATAAATAAATTAACATAACTAACCCTTAAAAGTATACTTCCTATATTTCATAAACCCTAGTACAACCCTACTAAGCTTTTGGTACAACTCTTTAAAGCACAAATCTAATTCTTTTTATTTCCATAATAATTCGACACATATATAAATTATATAAACCCTAATTTAATTTCTAATTAACAAATACCTAAACTAAACCATAAACCTAATTAGTTATTTCCCTAAACCCTAGAGTACAAACCCTTATAGCCTAAGTACAAACCTTTGAAGCTACTCGACCCCAATTTATTTACCCTACTTCGAACTAAACCACAAACTAACCAAATCATTTCCTCACTAACTTATAATGTAAACCATGCACCACAAACATTCTTTCAAGACTCTTATACCTCCACAACACCTTGTCTCTCTAGGTAGTTAGATTATTTGGATTAGGAATAAAACACATCACTACGTTCCCAAAACCCCACGATTTCCCTCCCCCTCCATCCACTTGGCACCAAATGATCTAAGCTACCTCACCATGTCTCTTATCTCATAACATGATGACTCGAAACCATGTGAAACCCTAACATCCATCTCTATATATAAATCGATCCATAATCCTTATTTTCTTCACCATAAAATCGAACCAACTCAAAACAGCCTACTCCCACTTAAAACACTGAACAAACAGCCCTCATAGAAGCTAAAAGGAAGTTTTGAGAAGCCTTAGAAGGAGGAGAACAATTGGTGTTTCATTTTCTAGTTATTTCACCAAAATCCTCATTAATCGAGATATTAACCAAGTAAGCAATCCAAACTCTTTTAATTTCTTTTACAAGTTCTAAATACTCTTAAATGGGTTACTAATAAGCTTTAATAGATAACTAGGTCAAAAAATCATTTTTCCTTTTCTTTCTTTCTTGTTTGAACCGAACCAAACACCCTCTATTTTTTTTTTTTTTTTTTTTTTTTTTTTTTTTTTTTTGAGTAATACAAATCAATAACCTTAAAACACCTTAGAGATAGGCTAAATATAATTAAGAGCATGTTATCATGCATTAAAAACGGGATAAAACCTTTAAGAATAAAAAATGCACTTAATTTTCTCTTTTTCTTTTCTGTCGCAAACCGCCCAGACCACCCAACTTTGCACCTTTGTTTCGACTATCAAATGACTTTTAAAAATTCTAAAATTTGGCAAACATAAAGACCACCCAGCTGGCTAATTATAGGAAAAAGAACGTCGTAAAAAGATTGATTTTTCACAAAATTATTCGCGTCTTTTGCTTCCCATTCGCTCACTGTTTTAACGCACACTTAATTAATTGATTCGAGCTTATCAGCTCGAATCACAAGCCCATAAGCTATAAATGAGTCGTCAATAAGATGATAATAAAGTGTATTAAGGAGTCGTAAAAAGTCGTGCCTTTTCCCGCAACTTATAACGCGTTTTAATGAAATAAGGACGTCTGGTGTAACACCAAAAATTCATTGAGGGTATTTTCTGCCAAAACTCTAATTAGTTTTATAAGTTGGACTTAAATGGATGTCGACATGCAGTTTAAGGGTAAAAAGTGTTAGTTTTGAAACTATAGGGTAGAAACTATCATTTTACCATAGTTGAGGGGTAAAAATTGTCAAATCAGAGATATAAACCATCAATATATGAAACTATAAGGGTAAAAAGCATAATATCTTATAACTATTATTAGAAATATATTTTAAATATATTTTATAATAAAACTAATAAACAAAATACGTATACCAACAAGATATATATTTAACGAATAAACGAAAACAAAAACATAAAAATAATAAGATAAATCTTATAATTTTTTAAGAAACTTCATGTTGTCTCAATTTTAACATTTAATCGTCAACTAAAAACGTTACGAAAACGAATACTAAAACTAATATATATTCGAATACGACTACTGAAACTTGACATACCAACCCAGGTTGCGTGTCGGAGACGTTTATCAACTCTAATTAACTTTGTTTTCCATCCAGACTGTCAAGGTGAGTTCATAGTCCCACTTTTTATACATTTTCCAAATTTGTGGGGAGATACATGCTACTAAACTGAACACAAGTATTTTCCTGTATGCATTCCTGATTGTTATTGCCTAAGTTAACTGTTGCCTATTTAAAAAGGCCCTCATATCATGCGCCATTAGTCACCTGCGGGGTGAGCGCGAATATAGTGAATAGATCTATTGGCCTGACGACCCATTTGTACTAGTCGGATGGATATCCTTAGTGGTAGCCGGATAGACAATGCAATATATTTGAAATCTATAAAGAGTTTTTGGCAGACTCCTACTCGGGGGCAAGATTACTTTTATTTAATTATGTTGGTAATACTGAAACCTGTTAACGCATTGCGTGTCATGAGGCTTAGTGCAATATACCGAACTGTGATATAACTAATTTCTTTTTACTTAGCTTGTGTTCAAACTGATTATAACTTTAAACACTATGGATTCACTCAACCTTTGTGTTGACTTTTTAGCATGTTTTATCTCAGGTAATTAAAAAGTTGAACTTGGCACGGAGTGGCTGTGGACTTTCTACTTATAATAAAAGTGTGTCCTTTTTGTTATCATTCAATAAATAAGGTAACCCTTATAACGTATTTCAAAACTTCCCGGTGGGAACAATATTATGTAACTCTGATTTAATAAATGAATGATAACAATTCTATTTAAAATGTCTCTTTTCGAGTCGTTTTCTATTTTCATGACTGTGATACTTGAAGTAATACCCCAACTTATATTCCGCTGCGTATATCGAAAACGGGGGTGTTACAGATTGGTATCAGAGCCTATGGTTATAGAGAACAAGGTTTAAACCTAAACTATAACCAGTTTTCACAAACTTAAGCAGAGTCCTCCGTGCCACAACGCCACTGAAACATTACTTATAACATTTTTATTGTTAATTATTTAATTACTTAGTGAAATATTTATAATTATCAGATGATTACAGAATCATGATTTCCCCTACCCATTCTATCCCTCTTATGTCCAGACTCGGACATCAAAGTAGTACCGTACTTAGTACATTACCTATTAGGATTATTTTATACTAAACTTCGCACTTTTGATAGATACTCCCACGCACTTAATTATTTCACCTTTTCCATTTCCCTTAATGTTATTAAGTACTTATAATTTCTATTTGCGGTTTACTACAGTACCATGTTCCGCGAAACACCTGATGCTAACGAAACTACCCCAAAACTACTCCCATTATCACCTACCCACTCGTCTTCATGTCAGAAACTTAGGGGAGTAATTGAATCTCATGAAAAGTTGAATGGTTGTCCAACAACATTTGAGGTTGGACATAATACACACCAAGAAAAAATTCAGAAAGATGTAGGGCCAAACTCTCCACTACCTGACATTCCAGATTCTCCAATACCAGACAAATCAAATGATGAATCTTCATCTAATTCCCCTGACCATAATTTAAACCCTAGTGATTCAATATGGACTCTTCTTTATCAACAAGCCAACACTCTCGATGCTCACACTAAAGAATTGGAAAGGTTACAACCATTACGTTTTGAATGGTATGACCGTAACATCAACACTCTGTTTAGAAGGGCCAATGATGAGAGACGAGCTGTGTTTGACTTAGGAGTAAATGTTGACAAGATGAAAAATACTTACAACCATAAATTTAGAAGCTTAGATTCCAGGATCCGCTGTTCGAGAAGAGAGCACGGTCAAATACATGGTAGGGTCGAAGACATTGAAAGAACCCTGTGGATGGCCATAGAAACGGCAAGAAACCAGGATCAGAAGATTTTCGCCTTAGAAGCCATATTGAACAATCAAATAAGGATGTACCCGAAATTTCAGGAACGCTTCTTAGAAATGGAAATTGCACAACTGAAACTTGAGGCTGAAATTAAGCATCTACGTCAGGGACGTAACTGATCTTAAAATCACATGTATTGTTGTTGTGTCCACTAAACTAAATAGTATTTGGTTAGTATTTCCTGTATTTTCTAATAAGCCTGAAACTTTCAGAGTTGTAACCAACTTTTAAATCTATAACAATCTACTTTTGTTATATATTTCTGTTGTGAACAAATTCATTCTATTATGTCTTACTATGATGCTGTGCATACATGTAATGACTTCTCATGACCTTATACAAAAACCTCACCATTTATTACTCTCCCTAGTAGACAAATGACTCCACACAAACCAAATTATACTTAAAACACAATAAATGCTACTTTCCCTTTTCCCCGAACCTAGACAACCGACCAACTTGTAGCATAGCAAGTGACAGAAACTAGGACCACTATTGACAACAAAGGACCAAACATTTCTACTAGAGACAGAGAATCCTTAACCTACCACATGGAACATTAATAAAAGACCTTGTATTAATTGTTTTATAAAAACAATCAATCAAGTTATTAATATCATGTTATTCTCAGCAATTATAACCCGACTTACCAGGACATTACTTAAGATTATTACTCCTTATACCTGCCATAACTAGGCTATAACCATATAATCCTCTAGGAAAAATTTCGAAAGAAAACTTGATGAATGAAGAGAAAGTTGCTGAACTTCAGTTTTTGTAAATGGATTGTTTACTCCTTAGCAGTTTTATACCAAGAGTTAATCATTTATCTACGATATTAATCAGACACTTCGTAATTTATTGATTCTCAAATTGGATATAACTTCGCATTGTGACCACTTGTTAGTATTAATATGTAATTATTCTAACATGGACATTACGGGAATTCTAAAATTCATGTTTCTTATGATATTGATAGAAGAAAGCCAGCACGAAAAATACAAATACCCTACAAATGACTCCTGAAGCTATCCAAAAGTTGGTAATCAACCTCATTGCAGCAGTCCTCGAAGTGACTACAGTAGCTCACCTGTGTAGCAACAGTATGGTCACAGGAGAAAAGAAGACGGCTGTGTATTGTAAGCATACCCCTGAAAGTTTCACGGGGTGTAGGCCAGCTCACCATAAAGGCTCAGGCAAAATGATTAAACCTACCATTACCCGTGCCCTAAGGATTAAGAATAGTGTTACCTTTAAGAAAAATAACCAAAAGCGAAAACTTGATAAGAGAAGAACCATCATCCCTACCTACTGCAAGTACACCAATGACCACGACTGCTATTACAAGCATCTTCAAGATTGCATCAACTACCACCGCCAACTAGAAATCAAATAAGGAACTAGTAGAGACTGCATCACCACACTTGCTGATGGAAATGGTTATCGTGGAAAGCTACCTCCGTGTCAAAAATGCAAGTTGCATCACACTGGATATTGTTTTGCTAAGTGTGGAAGATGCCAGGAAATAGGTCACAAGACAAGTGACTGCAAAGCCATGGGTAAAAAGGAACAACCATCGGCCGTAGTATGCCACGGATGTGGTGGAAATGGACACTACAAGAATCAGTGCCCAAACTTCAATCCAAATTGGAAGACAAAACTAGTGCAAGAGAATGAGAACTCGACATCAATGTTCAAACAGAAGAGAAATCCCTGTTATAAGATAAATACACTATAGCTTAAAATTTTCTAAGTTATATTTCCTTTTGTACTCTACTTTAGTTACGATGGATGTAACCTAAGTATAACAATTACCTTTCTACTATATGAACCTCTACCTTGTAATATTTCTATAATAATCACAAATTATGTCTAATCTCAATTTCTATTCTATTTACCCTATTCATAGTTGTTTTGTAATAATATACTGTTATATCATTAGAAATAATGTTAGTATTATTTCTGACTAAACACTAGATTATTACCACCCTATAAGATTCCCATACGAACCCTAAGATTCATTTCAAGAATACCCTATTATTACCTTAAGAAATTCATGACTTATCACCCTAGTATGAACAAGAATTTTGTTATCCTTTTTGAAAAATATTTATGTTGTCATTTTACAAAAACAAAACGTTAAACACCATCTAAAACTTAAAAAAAAAAAAAAAAAAAAAAAAAAAGCATAAATACTTTAGTGACTGAGCCAAACATCACATCATTTGGTCATCAATTATACATAGCCTGATCAACTATGTCTAATTCAGGAAGAATCATGTCATAAATTGGAACAGTTATCTTTTTAGATTTTTTAATAACAATCTTCATTCAAAAGCAAAATTTTGAGATAAAACAAACTGTTCATAAGATATTCCTTTTGACCAACCACAATATACGTCTACACCTAATACCCGTTACCTTTATGATAGGAAATCAACAAAGATACAAACCTTGGAACGCTAAGAATTCACAAAATTTAAGGAAAACACAACTAGCGTAAATTTTATTAGAACCCACGAAAATTCATACATAACGACATAATTAGCAATGGAAATGGTAAGGTGATTACAAGATAAGGTATAGAATTGCTAAAAGGTTGACCCGCCATAACAACGAAGACTCCCACCAACACCACGATAGCGAGAGCCACCATGGGATGAATCACTTGATTATCCTATACGGTAGATATAAACAAACATTAAAAACAATAGCAAGACTAGTCCTTAAGCATAAAGATAAACGAGTTTTATTTCACTTTTATTAAGGATTACATAGGAGTACAACAAGGACTCATTTTAACGACCCTAGCGCAAGATTCTTACCCCCATAACTTGTCGACGCCAATAGCTAGGATCAAGATTGGCATAAGGACCGCTAGAACGCAAGCTAAGAATGCGTAATCTTCATTAGGAACATACGCCATATAGGTGACCGCGAGAACGACATAAACGACTGCTAAGATCGTGGTAAGGTGCGGCATTTTGGAAGTAGTAAATGAGAGGAATATGTTTGGTGGAAGAATGAGGATTGAAAATGAGGTATTTATAGGACAAAAACTAGCCGTTATTTTACTATTCCTGACCGTTGGAATTACTGTTCACGACCGTTACCTTTACTGTTCATGACCGTTAAGAATCACTGTTCATAGCCTTTGGATTTATTAGGTGGTAAAACATTCAAATTTATTTCATCTAGTAGGAATAAAACTAACAAAATTACGTTTATTTAAGTACCAAATGGAAATTCCTAGACAACCCTTTTAGACTAAGAAATGTAACCAATGACTGATAGCAGAACGATATTATTGGATTTAAATGGCATAGAAACAAGATAATATTATATATAATATTATTTTTGAACTCGAGGCATTTTAAGCATATCAAACTCACATCACCAAACAAATCATTATACGATTTCCCATTCTCATACTCACTATCTGAATAAGATAGAATCTCAGATTTCCTTATTCCAATCGTGTGCTGAATCCATCATTAAGGTTAGATAGAACCCTAAGAAAAGACCAGAATTTGCCTAGAAACAAGAGAATCAATTATGGGCAAGATACCCATACCTTTTCCTAACTCATCTACCAACTCAGACTAAATCTCGGGATGATATTCCCTTCAACGGGGGGATACTGTAACCACTGTAAAAATCCCACAATTATAATAAACAGTCTTACAGAATACTTATCATTTTTTTTCTACGTATAAATTTTTTTCTTTATTATTTATTATCTGTTCATAACTACTATCTCATGTGACGTAACTCACATCCTCGATAAATGTGCTCATATGCGAACCAACATCAACGTACTTAATGTTTATTCCATATAAACATTTTCATAAAACTTTACGATATCTTATTTGCCACTTTACGTTAATTCGTTAACGTACGTTTAATAGAGTTTTTACGAAACCCAAAAATTATTATAACAACAAAAATAAATAACTAAACCCTAAAAACATTAAAGTACAATTCATTCAAGTAAGGTAAAAGTACTAAAGCTTAGAAACCCTAAATTTTTAACTCCCGATAAAACCCTAATTTCACAAAACTATGATTTTATGTAGTAAAATCACAAACCCTAATTAATATATATATGATTTTTACAAAATATAAGTGTACAAGTCTTCCAAAGCAATGTACAAGACCTTAAATCACAACAACTCAATATTAATATAAATTACATTATAAACCTCAGTGTACCTATTTTAAAGCACACTGTCCAAGTGTTTCATGCATTAACTTTAAAAATAAATTTCTTAAACTTACTAAATATAAGTACAAGTCCCTAAAACCAATGTACAAGTGTCCAATGCATAAAATTTAAAGACTTTCATTTATATACTTTTTACTTAATAAAATTAACATATAAATAAATTAACTTAACTAACCCTTAAAAATATACTTCCTGTATTTCTTAAACCCTAGTACAACTCTACTAAGCCTATGGTACAACTCTTTAAAGCACAAATTTAATTCTTTTTATTTCCATAATAATTCGACACATATATAAATTATATAAACCCTAATTTAATTTCTAATTAACAAATACCTAAACTAAACCCTAAACCTAATTAGTTACTTCCCTAAACCCTAGACTACAAACCCTTATAGCCTAAGTACAACCCTTTAAAGCTATTCGACCCCCATTTATTTACCCTAGTTCGAACTAAACCACAAACAAACCAAATCATTTCCTCACTAACTTATAATGTAAACCATGCACCACAAACATTCTTTTAAGACTCCTATACCTCCACAATACCTTGTCTCTCTAGGTAGTCAGATTCTTTGGATTAGGAATAAAACACATCACTACTCTCCCAAAAACCCCATGATTTCCCTCCCCCTCCATCCACTTGGCACCAAATGATCTAAGCTACCTCACCATGTTTCTTATCTCATAACATAATGACTCGAAACCATGTGAAACCCTAACATCTGTCTCTATATATAAATCGATCCATAATCCTTATTTTCTTCACCACAAAATCGAACCAACTCAAAACAGCCCACTCCCACTTAAAACACTGAATAAACAGCCCTCATAGAAGCTAAAAGGAAGTTTTGAGAAGCCTTAGAAGGAGGAGAACAATTGGTGTTCCATTTTCTAGTTATTTCACCAAAATCCTCATTAATCAAGATATTAACCAAGTAAGCAATCCAAATTCTTTTCATTTCTTTTACAAGTTCTAAATACTCTTAAATAAGTTACTAAATAAGCTTTAATCGATAACTAGGTCAAAAATTCATTTTTCCTTTTCTTTCTTTCTTGTTTGAACCAAACCAAACACCCTCTAATTTTTTTTTTTGAGTAATACAAATCAAGAACCTTAAAACACCTTAGAGATAGGCTAAATATAATTAAGAACATGTTATCATGCATTAAAAACGGGATAGAACCTTTAAGAATAAAAAATGCACTTGATTTTCTCTTTTTCTTTTCTGTCGCAAACTGCCCAGACCACCCAACTTTGCACCTTTGTTTCGACCATCAAATGACTTCTAAAAATTTTGAAATTTGGCAAACATAAAGACCACCCAGCTGTCTAATTATGGGAAAAGAACGTCGTAAAAAGATTAATTTTTCACAAGGTTATTCGCGTCTTTTACTACCCATTCACTCACTGTTTTAACGCACACTTAATTAATTGATTCGAGCTTATAAGCTCGAATCACAAGCCTATAAGCTGTAAATAAGTCGTCAATAAGATGATAATAAAGTGTATTAAGGAGTCGTAAAAATTCGTGCCTTTTCCCGTAACTTATAATGCGTTTTAATGAAATAAGGACGTCAGATGTAATGCCAAAAATGCTTTGAGGGTATTTTCTGCCAAAATGTTGGGTCTCAAGATGCTGCTGCTCAGGATTTATCCTACTACTCTTGATGGTAAGTGGAAAAATTTCTAAGTGTCATTCTACTGCTAGTCTAATTTATTCTGCTGCTAGTATATTTCATACTACTGTTGGGTTGCTGAACTGATCAAAGAAATATGGTAAGTATTATTCTGCTGCTAGTGATAGAAGATCCTACTGCTGGAGATATTATTCTACTGCTTATTAGATAAACGTGTAAAGTTTGTTAGATAATTATGGTAATGATACGAATAGATATTATCTTGTATAGGAAGTCATTGTAACCGACTAGGACTCCTTAGTCTATAAAAGGAGGATCTAGGGTTAAAGTTAGAGTATGTATTGTTTTGTAAGTCAAATCACTTCAAGGTTTTTGTAACCCTGTTACGTTTGAGTAACTGTATTAATATATTGAAGTGTTTATTGAGAATTCGTTTGTGTTCATTAATAATTCTTCTTAAGATTAAATACTAGATTCCGCATAGTATTTAATAGTTTGTTCAAGAACAGTTTCTATACCTATTGTCTTAGATTTATGTCTAAGATAATTAACAAGATCGTTAGCTCAATTGGGATCAACAAGTGGTATCAGAGCTTGTGATCTAGAAACTGATACCAAGAAGAATTTTTGAAAAACTCGGATCTGTTCATCATCTCCTAAAGTAATGGACTCTGAAACTACTCATATGGTGACTGCTTCTAAAGATGCTTGACTACTCCATGTGGGAAGTCATTCAGAATGGGGATACTTTACCTGCTAAGGGTGCTGATGGGTCACTGTTGCCCATTAAGACTAATGAGGAGAAGGCTCAAAGGAGACTAGAGATTAAGACTCACAATATCCTCTTGATGGGGATACCCAACGAGTACCAATTGCTGGAAGCAATTGAACTCAGATTTGGTGGGAATGATGCCACCAAAAAGTCAAGAAAGAACTTGTTGAAGCAACAATTTGAAGCATTTTTGGCCTTAAGTAATGATAACATTGATGGTACTTATGATCGATTGCAGAAACTAGTTAGTCAGTTGGCACTTCTGATGGTACCTGTTGCTCAAGAAGACATTAATCTAAAGTTTCTGAGGAGCTTATCATCTGAATGGAATACTCATACAGTGGTTTAGAGGAACAAGACTGATTTTGAAACAATGACTTTGGATAATTTGTACAACAATTTGAAGGTGTATGAATCCGAAGTCAAGGGATCATCCAGTTCATCTTCTAGTTCAAACAACCTTGATTTTATGTCTTTAAACAACAAGACTTCTGGTAGCTCTCAAGAAAATTATTCTGCTGCTGGTCATGTTGTTTCTGCTGCTGGTTCACATGTTTCTACTGCCGGCTCTACAAATAGTGACAACATCAGTGATGCTGCTATTTGTGCTTACTTGGCTGAACTTACTACAAGTACTCCAGTTCTGAATCAGGATCTAGATCTGATTGATCCTGATGATCTTGAGGAGATTGATTTGCAGTGGCAGATGGCAATGTTGACTATGAGGGCTAGGAGGTTTCTAAAGAGAACTGGAAGGGAACTCAAGTACAGAAGACAGAACAGTGTGGGGTTTGATAAATCAAAGATTGAGTGTTATAACTGCCAGAGAAATGGGCACTTTGCAAGGGAGTGCAGAGCACCCAAGAAGAATAAAGAGAATACAAGGCAGGTTCCTATTGAAGAAGCTAACCCTACTACTGCTATGGTGTCATGTGATGGCTTGGGAGAGTTTGACTGGAGTGACCAAGCTGAGGATGGACCCAACTATGCATTGGTGGCTGAAGAAGAACCCAAAAAACAACACTTTGCTCTTATGGCTTACTCATCCTCTGGATCAAACTCTGAGGTATCTAATGAGTCTACTTGTTCATTTAAATCATGCTTAGATACTGTAGAGGAACTCAAGTCTAGGAGTGAGAGTTTAAGAGTTGAAGTTGAAAAACTAAAACTTGATAACTTAGGGTATAAATATGGTTTAAAATCAGTAGAAGATAGACTTGCATGCCTTAAGCAAAATGAACTAGAGTATGCTGATAAAATTAATATTCTAGAAAGTGAGCTTATTAAGAAAAATTGTGAAATTAATGTTCTTAATAAAAGAGTGGACTAGAGATGTGGCTTTAACTGATAAAGAAAAACATGTTGTTAGGGTAGAAAAACAACAATTTGCATCTAATGGTGTTAATAAGGCAATTGAAAGTCAATTAATGAGGAAAGGAAGTGGCTTAGGTTATCATGAAGTACCACCCCCAGTCAAAAGTGCCTTTGCACATCCTAGGAAGGAATTGTCTATCATTACTGAAATAGATGCAAAACCTGTAGGTGAAACCAGTGAATCAAATGATGAAAAATCTGTTAGAACTTGTGCACCTAAGGTAGAGAAAAAGTTGTTTTCTAATGCACCAATCATTGAAGATTGGGAGTCAGACAGTGAAGATGAACAGGTTGAGAAAAAGGTTAACAAGGCAGAAAATCCACCTGTAGAATCTAAGGTTAAACAAGTTGAGTTTGTTGAACCTGTGTTAGGTAGCAGTATCTATAGGAAAATGGTTGAATTTGATGAGAAACCTAGAGAAGTTCCTAGGAAAACTACTACTGGCCTAGGGGAAACCAAAGAAATTGGAACAGCCTAATCTCACAAAAGTTAGGTAGTGATTTTGAATTGGTTAAAAAGGCCTGTTACAGTTGTGGTAGTTTTGAGCATCTTCGGGAAGATTGTTATTACTACCAAAGACCAGTGTAGAACCAATACACTAGGGTGAACCATAAGAATTTTGCTAGAAAGACTCACCCCCACCCCAATATAAACATTGTTCCTAGGCTAGTTTTGCTGAGAAATGGTGCTACTAGGACAATTACTAATGCTGCACCAAAAAGGCCAATTCCAAAGAACAGAGATGTTTCTACTACTAAGGCAAAAGCAGTTTCTACTGCTGAGCCTAAAGTGATAATAGACACTGTTGTGGGCAATCACTTTTATGCTGTTAAGGCCTCAGCTTGCTGGGTCTGGAAACCTAAAATCAAGGTTTTAGATCATGTTCTCAGATACAACAGTGCATCAATGGACTTGAAGAAATTTGATTATGTTGATGCATAAGGCAGACCCAAGTCAGTGATGGCTTGGGTCCCTAAGAGAAACTAACTCTCTTATTTTATGTGTAGGGCAATCTACAATTGGAGCTAAAGGACAAATGCATTTTTGATAGTGGATGCTCTGGACATATGAAAGGAGACAAAAGCAACCTGGAAGATTTTGAAGCTTATAATGGTGGCTATGTTGCTTTTGGTAATGATCCTAAAGGTGGAAAGATAGTTGGTAAAGGTACAATTAGAACAGGGAAATTGAATTTTGAAAATGTATACTTTGTAGAGGGGCTTAAGTTCAATCTTTTTAGTGTCTCACAAATGTGTGACAAAAAGAATTTTGTTCTTTTTACAGACACTGAATGTCTTGTTTTATCTCCTAACTTTAAGTTGCCTGATGCTTCATCTGTGCTACTTAGAGTCCCTAGAACAAACAATATATACAGTGTGGACATAAAGAACATTATTCCCAAAAGAGATTTAACTTGCCTATTTGCAAAGGCCATAGTTGATGAATCCAAACTTTGGCATAGAAGATTGGGACATTTAAATTTCAAAACAATAAATAAATTGGTTAAGGGAAACCTTGTAAGAGGTTTACTTTCAAAAAGTTTTGAAAATTCTGAAACCTGTGTTACTTGTCAGATGGGAAAGCAATACAGAGCTTCTTGTAAGTCCAAAGTGGTGAACTCTATTACTGAGCCCTTGTATATGTTGCATATGGATCTGTTTGGACCAACTTTTGTGAAATGTTTGAATAAAAAGATGTATTGCTTAGCTGTCACTGATGATTTTAGTAGATTTTCTTGGGTATTCTTCTTAGCAACTAAAGATGAGACTTCTGGCATTCTTAAGGCTTTCATTACAAGAGTTGAAAACCTAGTTAATCACAAAGTTAAGGTAATCAGATGTGACAACGGAACTGAATTTAAGAATAATGTGATGAATCAGTTCTGTGAGGAAAAAGGCATATTAAGACAGTTTAGTGTGGCTAGAACTCCTCAGCAAAATGGTGTTGCTGAGAGGAGGAATAGGACATTAATTGAGGCTGCTAGGACTATGTTGTCTGAGTCAAAATTACCCACTACTTTTTAGGCTGAAGTAGTTAACATTGCTTGTTTTATACAAAATAGAAGTAAGGTAGTTAAGCCTCATAACAAGACCCCCTATGAGTTATTGCATGGTAGGAAACCTATGATAGATTTCCTGAAATCGTTTGGGTGTCCTGTCACTATCTTAAATACCAATGACCAGCTAGGCAAGTTTGATGAGAAAGCAGACAAAGGTTTCTTTGTAGGATACTCTACAAATAGTAAAGCTTTTAGAGTATTCAATCAGAGAACTAAGCATGTAGAAGAAAACCTGCATGTTAGGTTTAGTGAGAACACTCCTAATGTTGCAGGAAATGGACCTGAATGGCTCTTTGATATTGATTCTTTGACTAAAACCATGAATTATGATCCAGTATTGGCAGGTTTAACTAACATGTCTGCAGGTACACAAGCTAACCCTAATGCAGCTACACAAGCTAAGGTAAATGAATCTGCAGAGGAGTTTGTATTGATTGAGAAATGGAAGCTTGATAAGCTTTTCACACCAAAAGAGAAAGAGGGCAAGAGTTCACAGGATGATGTTGTTCATGAGGAAGTACCAAAAGGTTATGCAGAAGGTGGTGATAAGCCTTCTAATGATGGCAAGAATGTTGATAAAGAAAAGAGTGAAGAGTCAGCAAATCAAGGGAGCAAAGGAAATAAAACTAGCAGTAGTACCTCTCATTCTACTACTAAGCCAAAATATCATGCTGCTACGCCTAGCAATAGTACCTCAAATTCTACTGCTAAGCCTAGTATTTCTACTGCTACACCAAAAGTTCCTATTGCTGAAGGAAATTTGTTTGCTGATGATGATTCTTCTGATGAGATACCTGAATTGGTCAATATTTATGAAGACACTGATGATGGAGACTGATATTCAATCTGCTGTAGCTGATTTATCAAATATGGAGACTGATATACTTGTTAGTCCTACTCCAACCACCATGATACACAAGAATCATCCAAAGGAGCAGATAATCGGTGATGTTCAATTTGCTGTACAGACCAGAAGTAAAACAAAAGGGTTGAGTGATTTGCTCGATCAGGGATTATTTTCTCAATCTCTACATCAGAGAAATAGCCACAAAGATCTACAAAATTGTATTTTTGCTTGTTTTCTGTCACAATTGGAACCCAAAAATATTCATAAAGCTATGCAAGATTCAAGTTGGGTTGAAGCTATGCAAGAGGAATTGTTGCAGTTCAAGCTTCAAGAAGTCTGGACATTAGTTGATTTGTCTAATGGGAAGAGGCCAATTGGTACAAAATAAGGGTTAAGATGTAAAAGAGATGAAAGAGGAATAGTGATCAGAAACAAGGCAAGATTGGTGGCTCAAGGATACACTCTGGAGGAAGGTATAGATTATGATGAGGTATTTGCTCTCGTAGCAAGGATAGAGACTATTAGACTATTCTTGGCTTATGCCTCATTCAAGAACTTCACAGTGTATCAGATGGATGTGAAAAGTGATTTCTTGTATGGAACAATTGATGAGGAAGTTTATGTGATGCAACCACCTAGTTTTGAGGATCCTGACTATCCTAATAAGGTTTATAAGGTGGAGAAAGCACTGTATGGGTTACATCAGGCTCTAAGAGCTTGGTATGACACCTTGTCCATGTATTTGTTATCCATTGGTTTTAAAAGGGGAACCATTGATAAGACATTGTTCATTAAGAAAGACAAAAAGGATATCCTACTAGTTCAAGTATATGTAGATGATATCATTTTTGGGTCTACAAACAAGGTGTTATGTGAGGAATTTGAGAAGATCATGCATAGCAGATTTCAGATGAGTTCTATGGGAGAACTCACTTTCTTTCTGGGGCTTCAAGTTAAGCAAAAAGCAGATGGGATTTTCATCAGTCAAGACAAGTATGTGGCTGATATTTTGAAGAAATTTAGTTTTACTGATGTGAAGCCAGCTAAGACAACAATGGAGACCAACAAGCCTTTGCTCAAGGATGAAGATGGGGAAGAGGTTGATGTACATCTTTATAGATCAATGATTGGTTCATTGATGTATCTAACTGCTTCAAGACCAACAATGTTGCAGATTTACTCACTAACGGTTTTGATGTGAGTACATTTCAATTTTTAATTGCTAGTATAGGGATGGTCAATCTTTAAAAATCTTATCTCTGTATGTTTTTGTAAAATTTTTGTAAGGATTTGTGCTGTTATTAGTCAAATAAGTTGTTTCTTAAGCTTGCTAAGTCATGTGTTGTCTACTGCTAAGTTATATTTAGTTTGTTGCTAGTTGTTTATTCAACTACTAAGTATAACTATTGATTGTGATCATTGTGGAATATTCTTGTTTGTGTTTTGTGGGTTTGGACTAATCTTTTGCAGGATAAGTTGATGGGGAATGCTGATTTGATGAGTAAAAAGTGTTAGTAAAACTCAGCAGACATTCTACTGCTGGCATCAAAAGTTTCTGCTGCTAGGCAAAACATTCTGCTGCTCAAGTTGAAACTAGTGGGATTCTGCTGCTTGGTTTGAAAGTAAAGGGATTGTTTTGTAACTTGGCGCCAATAAAGCCATAATTAGATCCCAACGGTATAAAAACCCAATTCGATCTCATAATTTACTTTGTGCGCCCAAAAATTAATTCAATTCAAACCCTAACATATTTTCTTATCATCCGATCAAAAACCCCCAAAATCAAAAGCCTAATTTCACAATGACGAAAATAGAATTCTCCGACAATCACAATCAAGTGGCGTTTCTTCAAAAGGTCCTAGAAGCAGAGGGTTGTACTGAGGTTATTGACTTTCTTAATGCTACTCATATAAGGTATGCATTAACAGAAAATCCCATTATATACAAATCCCACATGAAACAGTTTTGGTCTACTGTTAGGTCCAAAACTAGAAATTGGGAAGAATATTTGAAGGCTATGGTAGATGATCAAAGGATAATTGTTTCTGAATCAGTTGTAAAAGAAGTACTTCATTTTACAATTGATGAAGAAATACTTTGCCTTGATAATGCTACCATTTTTCAAGAACTTGAAAGAATTGGGTATGAGAGGAAAAATAATGGCTTAAAGTTTTTCAAAGGTTTTCTCTGCCCATAATGGAAATTTCTTCTTCACACCCTTCTCCATTGTCTCATTCCTAAAACTATAGGGTGGAATGAGTTCAGTACAACTCAAGCATCAGCTTTGATTTTTCTGGCCACAGGACAACCCTTTAATTTTTCGGCTATGATTCTGGATGGGTTGAAAAAGCAAGTTTCTGGAAAAGTTTATGTTTACCCAAGGTTTTTGCAATTAATCATTAATAAACAATTAAAGGAACCTTAGGTACATAAAGAGACACATGACAGTCCTGAACTTAAAAGCAAAATTTTTACATATTTGAGAAAGAATAGTACTGGATTTTCTAGGACTGTAACTCCTTTGTCCCAACATATGTTACAATTGGCTGTTTCTCAGGGTGAAGGTGCTGAAATCCGAACAGCTACCCATCACTCACCCACTCCTAAACATTCCGCAGATTAAACCCAAAAGACCCCAATCCCCTAGGATTTCACCCAATAAGGACACTGAGCAACCTCAGGCCAGTGTTGGTATGGCTGTAGATGAGGCTGTCACAGGAGCTGTAGGTGACATGATGGGAGAGGCTAGCACTATTGATCCTGGCTTAGCAGCAGGACAGGACAGTGCTAACATAACTAAGACCTCAAACATGGTAACATCTAATGCAGAGGGTTCTATTGAACCTAATGCAGGTGATGGTAACCCCATCCAACTGGCTCAAAAGAGGGGCTCAGATGATCAGCCTAGGGTTGATATTGGGTTTAAGCCCATTGATTCACCTCTCGGACCAGGTTACACAGGCCGAAGTGATGAGGGTAGAGATGCAACAATTGAATTGATGGAAACTTTTGTGTTGGGAATTATCACAAGAAGACTTAAAAGAGAAGAACATACTTAAGTCTGCTGGGCTACGTAGTTAAGTCTGTTAGTTATAATTGTAACATAGTTAAGTCTGTCTATTCAATGTTAAGTCTGGTAGACAGATTCCATAGTTAAGTCTGTTTGACTTTATTAGTTAAGTCTGGTCATGAATTATAGGAAGTTTGTTAGCTATAAGTTAGGAAAGGATACGTAGTTATCTTTAGAGAAGATACTTTTATCCTTCTACACGTTTTATATCTAGGGTTTCCTTGCTATATAAAAGGAAATCTAATGAGTCATTAGTTTGTACGTACGACATAGTGATATTAACGAAGTTAATAGAGAATACGAAGTTAGTTATATTGTGTTCTTCATTGTTTGTTGTTAAGATCCACATTAACAATAAGCAATCTATTAGAGTTTCTTACTTATATTGATTTTGATTTATTCAAGTCATCTAACGAGTAACAAGGCTACTTGGATCCCTAACTAGTGGACCTACAAATGGTACCAGAGCCTGTAAAGAGACTCTGAATTCGAAGAAACACAAAACCATAAACCCAAATTCACTCCAATAAACCCTACACAATGTCTGAGTTTGAGAAACCTATTAAGTCTGATACTTTCTCAAACCATACCAGTGATGATGAAAGATCAAGCCATGAAGATGAAAAACCTGAAACTAGCACATCTAAAGCACAACAAACTATCTCTGCAACAACAACCATATCTAACATAAAACTCTCAATCCTGAAGAAAGAAGAATATGACATCTGGGCTATGGAGATGGAACACTATCTGGAGTATATTGACAATGAGGTCTGGAAGGTCATACAGAATGGGAATTCGAAGAAAAGGATTTCGGTTGGTAAAGATGGAGTGGTTAGTGTGCTACCACCAGTATCTGCTGAAGAGATACGTGCTGATGAAAAGGAGAGAAAGGCCAAGACTATCCTGTTGATGGCACTTCCCAAGGAACACAAGAGAAGGTTTCATGGCATGACTAATGCCAAGGAAATTTGGGAGGCTATCAAGAAAAGATTTGGAGGGAATGCTAACTCCATAAAGATACAGAAAGCTGTTCTTAAACAGCAGTTTAAAGCCTTCTGATGTGCCCGGTTCGGTGCAAGTTTTAAATTTATAAGGGGTGAATTACCGAATCTAATGACAACACATACGAGCAAGTATACTCGTCCGTTGTAGCAAGATTTGGATGGTAAGTCGGGATCGTTTGCAGGGATTTGTGTAGTGAATCGAATTGTAAGTTAAAAGCAACTATCTCAAACAAGTAGTAATGATATAATGAAAATTCAAATGATTAAAAACTACACTTGCTTAGACTAGTGTACTACAATTGACTAATATGATTGTGATAACTTTGGATAACATGTTGGTTGTGATAATTAGTTTTGACACTAACCTATTGTTTCTACAAATTAAACCTTCGTCAAGATTTTGGTTTATAGAAACAAGCATTAAGTTTAACCAATCAATTCAAGATCAATTCAAGGTTCATGAGTTGGTGTTCCTCAAACACAAAAACAATCTTTTGTCTAATCAAACAAGCTTATGAAATGGTCAATACAAAAGGTAACCAATTATAGACAAAAGGTCACAATTAAAAGCAAACTATTAATCTCTCGACCTTTAAAGTGGTTTACAATCAATCCATTTTGATAGACAAAAGCATTTTCATTACAATCACAATCAAGTTCCTTTGTTTAATCAAGAATAGTGGAAGACAACAATCATTCATAGACAAATGATTATAACTAGTGGAATAACAATAGTTCTTTCAACCCTTAAGATTACTAGCACTAGTTAAACTTGATTATCCAAATGTCACTATGAAACTTAATCACAATTGGTTCTTAGAATCGACTTGAAATTGAATTAAAACATGTTATCACAATCATATGCCAATCAATGAATAATACACATCATCTAAGCAAGTGCACAAAGGCACTAGCCACTCATAGCAAACATAAATGAAAACTCAATACTTTGAACATTAGAAACCATGATTGAAAGTCTTACAATGATTGGAAATAAGATTACAAGTGAAAGACAATGATTCCACAAGCAATGAAAATGGTATATTCGACTTTCTCCCTTCTCCTGGACTTATGGACGAATTTCTGAGTATTTTCTGTGAATGGTTCTCTCCTAGTACATGTATATTCTCTCTAGATTGATTGGTATATAAATACCCAACAAATGGTTCAATAAATTGCTCTAACCAAGGGTCTAAGTGCATAAATGCTTCTCTTGCTCTCCAAGTAGTATTGAATGGTTAGAATACTGAAAAGAAGGACCTAGAACCGGATTTATAAAGTCACAATCCTTAATAAAGAAGTCTTGGGTCAAACAGCGACTTCCAACCGATCGGATAGAATGGTCTACCGATCGGTTGGTCTTCTCGGTAAATCCAAATTCACTCCATCCGAATCGGTTGCGGGCGGCGACCGATCGGATGGCTATGGCTGGTGGACCTTTTTCTTGGACATTTCCATATGACTTGTTTCTCGGTCGTAGCTCTTGATTCTTTGATCTTTCTCTTCATCCTTAAGCTTATTAACTCGACTACTCGAACTTTAACTCATTGAAGTACCTCACGGAGCAGAACTTGACACAAGATTCACATACAATCATAAATATTTCCTTTTTCCTCATTTTTGCATCTTTTCCATCCATTTTCCTGTCTTTGGCTACAAATGCTTTGCAAACATACTTTGGTACGATTTAGTAACAAAAGCATATAAATATAACCACAAAACATATATAAAACTACCAATAACGCTATCAAAAACATGTTACATTTAAGCGTTATCAAATCCCCCACACTTGAACTTTGCTTGCCCTCAAACAAATCTAGAAATAAAAACAATTATCCACATGGTATACACAAATGATTAGGAAAAATGTGACGCAAATCTATCAAGCACTAGTACAAGCTAGATTCATCGTTTTAAGCTTTTATGGTTGAATCATCGAGATGTTTGACAATACCCAAATGATTTTCTTGCATGATACACATTACTAAACACCTCACGAAAGGAAAATGAAATATAATTCACTCAAACACTCATTTGTATGATTGGTGGAGTATATAAGAGGAATGACACTCATTTGCTCAGTCATGATCTAAATATTACCATAGGCTTGTACAAGAAACAAAACTACACCGAAATGGTGTGAGCGCCAAGTATACAAATCAAAGAGGGCTTTTATTCGGGTTTAAGGCTTAAAGGGTTATAAAAGACTGATGCGCCACTATCTTATGCAAAACATAATATCTCGCTAACAACGAATTCTTGCATTACCAAATAACTGATGGTCACTAGATTGTACCTTGGTTCGCTAACGTCGTTACTTGCATAACGGATGGTCGCCAAAATACGCCCTAGATCGCTAACAACGTTAGTCAATTCCTCAAGAAATCGGATGGTCACTACATGTCCATACACTTAATAATTTCACAAAGTCAAAAAGGGTAGGATAAGGCATGGGATATATTTATGAAATTGGTTGAAAATAAACAAAAATAGTCAAAGTCTACGAACCAAATGTTACTAGCTATTACAAACCACTATTATGCCATTTTGCGAAAAACTCCATACTTCCTTTATTCATACTTGATTCACTTAGCCCATTGGCTTATTCTTGTCACCTTATAGTTGCAATGACTTTTCTTCTTTTTCTCTCTCTCTTTTTTTTTTTTTTTTTTTTTTTTTTTTTGAACTTGTTATCTTATAGTTGCGATGAATTTTCTTGGATAACAACTTTCGGAGCTTACGCTTTCTTTGAACTTTCATGATTTCCACATAACATCCATCTTGCCAAATAGCTAGCAACCAACCAAGACTTGACTAAGGATAAGGCTAGGCTAAAAAGGGTGTAAAATCTTTTTGAATTTTTCTGGATTGTATCAAAAGAAAAGATAGGCTCGGCGGGTGTAACTAGGGGTATCTAGCATTGAAGACAAATGCTAACAAATGGGTCCATATGAGTGGTTAACTAGCACATTTAGCTAGCTAATATAGCATTATATGAAAATGGAAGGCCATTTGGGATAAAACCTAAGGTTGCCTCTTATCACGCATATACACTTATATCACAAATGAAATGTGATCTCACAACAGTCTCGTAATGATTTACGAGTACGAGTTCTAGAATAAATAAAATCACCGGCACACTCATAGTAAAAGATCTAAGCATAAAAGATGTGTGCTATATATAGAACAGGCTCAAATCCTCACACTTTAGTGGAAAGGGCTATAATCTGTGCTAGCTAATGTTATCGATCCCAGAATGGATTGCAATATTAATCGGGACACATCTCGAATTTTCAAAATTACAGATTTCACCAGTGGATAAATCCAGTTATTCTAGAATATGATCTTTAAAATGACAAAAGACTAGATTACAAGGGCAAACAAAATTTAAAATTTAGCTCAAAACTACAATCTATTCTTATTTTCCTATTCACCCCCCCCCCCCCCACACTTAAGTTAAGCATTGTCCTCAATGTGATAAACGACAAAGAATGAAATAGGGAAATAAGAGAATAAACCGTATTTTCTTCTCAAGGGGAGTCTTGATCCTAGCGTCCAAGCTTCGAAATCATTATCTGCAGTAATCTAAAAACAAAAGAAACACACATACGAAATATTTCTTCGCTTTATTCAAAAGACAGTGATACACCCCCACACTTAAGTTCAACTAAGCAATTTAGAAAAACTTTGGGGTTTAATCACTAGAAAATAAAAATGAAAAATAAACATAGCAAACACACGGGTTGCCTCCCGAGAAGCGCTTGTTTTATTAACGAGTCATCAGCCGAACTCGAACTTCTCTCTCTTCATGTTGGTGCACTTGCTGACTTCTTCTTTGGAAATTTTGGAACGTACAACACATTTCCAATCACTATTCCTTCTCCAGTTTCATCTATGTATTCCAGCTTAACTTTCTCCCACGGTCTTGGTAGAACATCATAGATATAACCAGAATCTTCGGCCCACGGAGTGTTTTTCTTGAAATCGGCCGGAAAGGGTGACATAAAGGTTATAGCTTCATATTCTGATTCAGGCGGAATCTCTTGAATAGAAACTTCATTCATCTGCTCCTTGTCATAGTATAACTTAATTCAGTGCCCATTAACAATGAAACTTCCACCTTGTTTGTCATGTAATTCAACATATCCGGATGGAAATCCATGTTTCACTGTATACGGTCCGAACCATTTCGGTTTCAGCTTGGGAGCTTTGAACTTATACTTCATGTTAAAAAGCAGAACTTTGTCTCCAGCTTTGAATTCTTTTCTGATTCTTAGCTTTCTGTCATGATAAGCTTTTGTTCTTGCTTTGTAAAATTTGGAGTTCTCATAAGCTTGTAGTCTAAGCTCATCGAGTTCATGCAATTGCAAAAACCTCTTTTCTCCAGCAACTTTGAGGTATGGGTTACAGTTTCTCAGTGCCCAGTAAGCGCGATGTTCGATTTCGAATGGCAAATGACAAGTTTTTCCATACAACAATCTGTATGGTGTTGTACCAATTGGTGTTTTGTAAGCCGTGCGAAATGCCCACAGAGCATCATCTAGTTTTCTCGACCAAACGGCGGGATTGTCTTTAACCGTTTTTTCAAGTATCCTTTTTAAGGCTCTGTTGGTATTTTCGACTTGACCACTGGTCTGTGGGTGATAAGCTGTAGCGAAACGATGATGAACTCCGTATCGCTTCATAATCTTCTCCATTTGTTTGTTACAGAAATGGGTTCCACGATCACTTATCAAAGCTTTAGGAATTCCATAACGAGCGAAAAGCTTTTTGAGAATATTAACAACTACTCGTGCATCATTTGTGGGTAGAGCTTCCGCTTCAGCCCATTTGGAAACGTAATCAATAGCAACGAGAATGTACTCGTATTTGTGGGATTTAGGAAACGGTCCCATGAAATCTATTCCCCAAATATCGAATAATTCACAGACTTGAATGCTCTTTTGTGGCATTTCATCTCTTCGAGAAAGACTACCGGATTTTTGGCAAGCATCACAATTCTTAACAAGAGTATGGGCTTCTTTAAAAATAGTCGGCCAATAGAATCCCGCATGAAAGACTTTTTTCGCGGTGGTAGAAGGACCATAATGTCCCCCAGTTGGGCCATGATGACATTCATCGAGAATTCTTCTTGTTTCAGAACCATAAACACATCTTCTAATCATCCCATCGGGACACATTTTGAAAAGATAAGGTTCTTCCCAATAATAATGTTTAAGATCCGAAAAGAATTTACTTCGTTGGGCATGAGTTAATCCTTTCTTTAGAATTCCTCCAACGAGATAATTTGCATAATTGGCAAACCATGGAATTTCGTTCTCATCATCTGTATCAACAGTCATGAGTGTTTCATCCGGAAAATAATCGTCAATCTCATCTTCTTTTAACTCTTCCAGATTTGGATTTTCTAAACGAGATAGATGATCAGCGGCTAGATTTTCTGCTCCTTTCTTATCTTTGATTTCGATATCGAATTCTTGGAGTAGTAAAATCCATCGGATGAGACGCGGTTTGGCATCTTGCTTCTTAAACAGATATTTTAACGCTGAATGATCAGTGAACACGATTGTTTTCGAAAGTACAAGGTATGATCTGAATTTATCGAAAGCGAAAACAACGGCTAACAATTCTTTCCCAACAGCAAAATCGCTTGCATCGCACATAAGCTCGAATGGTAGTGACCAATCAGGGGAAACCATAATGGGTGCACTAGTCAGTTGTGTTTTCAATGCTTCGAATGCTTTCATGCAATCTGCATTAAAATCGAAAACAGAATCTTTTTCAAGAAGTTTCGTCATTGGACGAGATATTTTGGAAAAATCCTTAATGAAACGACGGTAAAAACCTGCATGTCCTAGGAAACTTCTAACGGCTTTAACGTTAGTTGGGGGTGGTAATTTGGTAATGACATCGATCTTTGCTTTGTCAACCTCCATTCCTGCGCTGGAAATTTTGTGTCCTAACACAATTCCTTCAGTTACCATGAAATGACACTTCTCCCAATTGAGAACAAGATGTGCAGCTTTACACCTTTCAAGCATTTTATTGAGGTTAGAAAGGCAAGCTTCGAATGAGCTTCCGAAAACTGAAAAGTCATCCATGAAAACTTCCATAGACGTTTCAAGCATATCTTGGAATATAGCAATCATACATCTTTGAAAAGTCGCGGGAGCATTACATAATCCAAAAGGCATACGTCGGTAAGCGTAAGTTCCAAAGGGACATGTGAATGTGGTCTTTTCTTGATCAGCCGGATCAATAGGAATTTGAAAATATCCTGAAAAACCATCGAGAAAACAAAAGTATTTGTTTCCTGCTAATCTCTCAAGCATTAGATCCATGAAAGGTAAAGGAAAATGATCTTTTTTGGTGGCTTTATTTAATTTTCTGTAATCAATACATACTCGCCAACCGGTGACAGTTCTAGTAGGAACTAATTCGTTTCGTTCGTTGGTCACAACAGTCATTCCTCCTTTTTTCGGAACACAGTGAACAGGACTCACCCAAGGACTATCCTCGATGGGGTAAATGATACCGGCATCAAGAAGTTTGATGATTTCTTTTTTAACAACTTCTTTCATGTTGGGGTTGAGTCGACATTGTCTTTCTACAACTGGTTTGGCATCTTCTTCGAAATTGATTTTCTGTTTGCAAAAATCAGGACTAATTCCTGGGATGTCAGAAGTTTTCCACGCAAAAGCTTCTTTATGCTTTTTAAGAACTGAAATCAGACATTCTTTCTCATAATCATTGAGCAACGAAGATATGACTACTGGAAGTAGCGAATTGTCTTCCAAGTAAGCATACTCAAGATTTTCTGGAAGTGGTTTCAACTCAAGATCGGTCGGTGGTTCTTGAAGTGATGTTTTGATCCTCATTTGATCATTAAAACTGATTTCCTCAAAATCTTCTTCTATTATCTCTCCTTCTTCTTCTTCTTTTTCTTCTTCATCAATCTTAACTTCCATAAAGTCAGCGAATTCTTTATCAAAAGTTGTTTCACCAATCTTCTCTGAAATAGTCATGAATGGATCAGAATCTTCAAGTAATGCATCCAATTCTTCCTCAGTGACTTCATCGATTACATCAATGTTAAAGCAAGTGTCATCACTGGAATGTGGATATTGCATTGCTTTATCGATTAAAAAGGTGATTCTATCTTCTCCAACTCCAAGATTGAGTTCTTTTCTTTTTACTTTGATGATCGCATCAACGGTGTTTAGAAAAGGTCTTCCTAAAATAAGGGGTACTCTACTATCTTCCTCCATTACTAAAATCACAAAATCCACGGGAAAAATGAATTTACCTACTTGGACAAGCATATTCTCAGCAATACCAACAGGATATTGGTAAGTATGATTAGCTAATCGGATACTCATCCTTGTGGGTTTCAAGGTATTGATTGAAAGTTTTGTATACAGCGAATAGGGCATCAAATTGATACTCGCACCTAAGTCGGCTAATGCATCGCATGTGATGTTATTTCCTAATATGCATGGAATCAAAAAACTTCAAGGATCTCCGAGTTTTTGTGGAATTTTATTTTGAACAATAGCTGAACATTCTTCATTGAGAAAGGTAGCGGATATTTGCTCCAACTTGTTCTTGTTGTTAAGAAGTTCTTTCAAAAATTTCCCGTAATTGGGCATTCCGGCTAAAACATCAATGAGAGGTACATTGAGTCTAACTTCCTTGATTATTTCAACAAACTTCTTATAACGTTCCTCCATTCTTTCTTTCTTAAGGCTCTGAGGATATGGAATTTTTGGAGTGTAAGCCTTAACTGGTGGTTTGGGTTTGGGTTTGGGTGGTGTTTTTGATGTATTTTCCTTCTTGGATTCTTCATCTTCCTCCTCACTATCGTAGTTGATAGTTGTGGTGTTGTTTGGGTTGGGCGGTGGATCATAAGACAGGCCACTTCTTGTGAATACAGCATTGATATGCTCATTTCTGGTTTGTGGTGGACGATAAGTCTTATCATTCGATGATGATGATGGTTTTGGGTTGGTTTGGGTGTTACTAGGCAACGAACCTGATGGTCGGGAAGAAATTTGATCAGAGAGTCTACCAAATTTGTTTTCAAGATCTTGGATAGATGCTTGATGATTTTTCTGACCTTGCTCAACTTTGATCTTGAGATTGAAGAATTGATTCTTGACGAACTCGTTAGTTAATTTTTGAGCAGTGACGAATTCTCTCATCATTTTTTCAAAATCTGTTTCTTCAGGTTTCTTGTCGGAATTTTGTGAAGTTTGGTTCTCTACTTTTGGTTGGGACTCATGGTTGTTATCCCTTTGTCGGCGATCTTGCCAACTAGCAGAGTTTCGTCCGTAATAATTTCCACGATATCCTCCTCCTCGGTATCCTCCTTGGATGTAATTAGCTTCTCCTTCTTTTGATTGATCCATAGGTTGATCATCGCATTCTGATGATGGGTGGTTACCTCCACAGTTGTTACAACCATCTCGCATTTCTTTCATCTCTCCTCTAAGATCTTTGTATTGCGAATCGATTTTGGAAACCAAGGTTTCCATTTTCTCCATGAGTTTAGATGAATCAGAACTTTCGGCAAAGGCAACGGTTTTTCTTAAGGGTTTTGTCTTGGCATCTTTTGACCAGTCGAGTTTGAGAAGAACTCGGTCCTCAAGCAATTGGTATGCCTGGTTAGGAGTCTTATAAAGAAATATTCCTCCAGCATCAAGAATTCCTTGAGATGTTTCATCAAGTCCATGGTAAAAGATTTGGATAATGGTTCCTCGTCCTAAACCATGTCCATGACAACTTCGAAGTAAATCCTTCATACGAAGCCAAGCTTCGACGAGTGATTCGTTAGGATTTTGTGTGAAAGCACGAATTTCTCCCATGAGTCGATCAAACATTGCAGGTGGAAAGAATCGGCTTACAAAAGCTTGCCTCATCTCCTCCCAAGTAGTGATGATTCCTGGTGTTAATTTGTAACACCCCAACCCGACAAGGGTAGAAGTGTCACGCAAATGGTGACATATCAAAGGCAAGCATAACATACGACTTAAATAATACAATAGAAATTCAAAGGTTACAAATGATATACTGAAGCTACAAGGTTACAAATAAGAAACAAAACTAAATACTATGTCTGTCAACGCAAATCCTTCTAAAAACTTCTACTTCCGAAAAACTATCAAGGTCTTCTAAGTCCAAAGGTCTCTTCACTCATACCCAGCTTCCAACTAAAACCTGCCGCACACGGAAAGAAAACGTGCGGCTGAGCTTAAAAAGCCCAGTGAACAGATATATATAATAAACGGAAACGAACAAATGAAACATAATGAAAGAGATATAAATAAGGTACAAGAGTAAAGGTTAGGACAGTCATCCACCACGAGCCCATATCATAACATATCACATATCATATCATATCTTCATAATCATATAGAGGGGAGACCTCTCAGATAATCAGATAATATGAGGGGTGTCCTCATTCTTCAAATGGAGTAGCTAGCTCCCATATTTTGTGAAAGGAGTGGATTGCACCCAGCCCCAGTCACCATATCATATCATATCAAAGCATATCATATCAGAACATATCTAGGATGCATCCATACGCCCCCCAAACAAATCATATTGGCCATAACAAATCATAAAGCGCGCATAACATATCATAATGGGGACGGTGTGGTTAATCACTCTGACCACACAAGAGTCATGCCATTGGTGCATCAATGACACGGCCATGTTACCTTCATGGCTAGGAAACATATTTGGCTCGTAGTATCAAACTGGGGTCAAGGTTAAAGGTCAAAGGTTCATATCATAGCAAAGGTTCATATGTCATAATCATAGTCCAAATCTCAAGGTTCATATCACAGGGTTCAAATGTCAAAGGTTCATAGCAAAGGTTCATATCATAGGTTCAAATCAGAAATCAAGAGGTCGAAGGCACCTTATTAAAAGGGCAGAATATCTGTACCTTATTCCAAAGCAAAGCACAAACCAAAAGAATAAGATGCAAAGGATCATGTCCTCTCCTTCTTCACACCTAGAGGGGTAGAAAAGAATTACAAACCTTTCCATTTTAAGTAACTTTCCATTTTTAGCAGGTTTCCATATTTAGTAAGTTTCCATAATTAGTAAGATTTCCATATTCTCATTTAGGTTAAGTTATTATTGAATCATAATATGGTTTTAGGGTGTATTTAAACAAGTCACAAAAGTTTAGGGTTAAAATATGACAAGTTTTCGTAGTTCAGGGTTATAAACGTAACTTTACCAAAGTTCAAGGTTTAAAAATAGAAATCTCATAATTTACCATTTGAATACTTTAATTTCCAGAATTACACATTTAGTCTTCACGTTTCCATGTTTACAAGTTACACCCCTTTAATTACTTAATTTACACATTACACCTTATAATTACATAAATTACAATTTAAACCTTATTAATATTACATTTGCACTTCAAGCCCTTCATTACACATATTTACAGAAAAATACCCTTTAATTTAATTATGGCATGACAAGCCCTTCAAGTTTCAAAATTTACACATTACCTCCTTCTAGTTAATTAATTTACATTTTAAACCTTATAATTATATAATTTACACTTTAACACTTATTATGCTTACGTTCCTCATCAAGCCCTTTTATTTCATTAATTCACAGAAATTATCCTTCAATATTCACATGTACACAACAGCCCCTTAACTTTCGGTAAATTACATATTTAGTCCTTGTACTTTATTACATTACAAATCGATTTAAATAATTAACCATAATTACATATTAAGCCCTTAATTTCTCAATTTTACACAATGAACACTTATTTCAACATGTTATACGAACACACTCTTAAACATTCACAATTATCACATCAAGTCCCTCTAGTTATCAAAGTTACATATTTAGTCCCTTAATTTACAATTTCAACCTTTAATTATTAACAATTACATATTAAGCCATTAAATTACCAAAATTACACATAACCCCCTGAATATAATTTATTACACAAAACAGCACCAAGTTTCTGAAAATTACATATTTAGTCCCTCATTTTTATTTATTTTTAATTCGACTTATAATTTATGTAATTACACATTTTAATCCTTTTAATCACAAAAATTACACATGACACCTTCAAGTTATATTTTATACGAATTATAAACAGTCCAAATAAAGTTATAAAAATAGCCCTTGAGTTTTAAAAGTTACAAAATACACCCTAAACATTTTATCTTCAAATCGCCATATAATTTACAAATTAAATCCACACTTTGCTCAATTTACAAATAAGGCCCCTATATTATAATTTTTATATCTTCCCCCTAATCTATAAAACATTACAAAAATATCCCAAAAGTTTTAAAAATTACAAAACAGCCCCTTAACATTTATTTTTCAACTCGTTATGCATAAAAACTTAACAAAATCAAACCCTAATAATCCCAATCATTATCCAATAATTTTACCATCATTGTAACACTATTATTTCCAGATTTCATCACTAAAAACCCTAGGTCAATTTGTTCTAAGGGTTTTCCACGATTTTCCCCTTTTTATTCTTAAATCCGGTTTTAATCATAAATCCATAAATCACGATTTCGACTCAAACAAATCAAGAAACTATTTTTCTCATGTTATAAGAAGCCTATAGAACCCAGGAAAAATAAGTATACACCTCAGAAAAAATCGCATGAATTAAATAGAATTGATTATTCAAAATTAGGGTTTTAAGCTATTTATTTTTCATTCGATCAATACATGAAGCATGGTTCGATTTCAATATTTTTCCCATGTTATATGTGATTGAGAGAGAGCTAGAAAAATACCAGAAATAATTTAGATCAAGGGATTCACACGCTTCGAATTATTGTTGCTCGGTTAGGGTTTTTCGAACCAATTAATTCACCATGAACACACAATCGACTACAGGACCTTGTGGCTATTTTTCTCACCTTCCTTGCATCATGAAGAACTCCAGAAAAATAGGTTTTTGATTTCTAAAAATCGGATGTGGTGTGAGGGATTTTTGAGGGTGGCGGCTCCTTTTGTTTTTAGGGTTTTGGGGTGAAATAAATTTATGGAGTGGTATTAATTATGTTAGACCGAGCCTTGGGGGGGGGGGGGAAAGCTGGAAACTCGTGAAATATAATGGCCCAATTAATTTTACCCTTTTTCATTTAATTTCCTTATTTACTTTGTATTTAAAAGGTTTATAATTAATAATAATTATGTATTTAAATTTTTGGTATACACAAGGGTATTTTGGTCATCTCACAACTTGTATAAATATTAATCGAAGTCGTCAAAATTATTTTGTATCATATCTTGCTCATTTCCAGAAGTTTGGGATCGATTCGGAACTTTAATTAAGCTTTAATTAAATTTTAAGTTTCAGGGGCATTTTGGTAATTTTTGCATGTTTTAGATTTTCGGGTTTTACAACTCTTCCCCTCTAACAGAAAAATTTCGTCCTCGAAATTTGCAAAGAATCAGAAATGAAAGGATCGAAAACAAAATAGGGACGTACTAGATCAGAATACAAAATGCGGATAACTAGCTCATATCGATTCCTCGGTTTCCCAGGTAGCCTCCCGCTCTGGGTGGTCTTTCCAAAAAATCTTTTCGAACGGAGATGAAACGAAACAGAAGACACAACGGACAGCGAACGGAAATGTAAAAAGACTTGTTTCTCATGACTCTTCATTGCCGATCCAAAAGTAACTTTAGTTCCCAGAAATGACATATCATACGGAATTCAGATTGCAAGGATCATATTCAAACATGACGAATGGTTATCATATTCTCTCAGAAGAGATACAAGGATACGTAAGATTGTGACGGATATGCCGTCCATAGCATTCGATTAGACAAATCAGATGAGATCGTACAGAAAATAAATTGTAGGTGATATCAAATGGAAGAAACTTATAGCAGAACTTAAGATTCTTATCGGAATTACAAAGGTCAACAACTGCGTACCGAGAATCCAAACGTATCAAATCGTATAACGGCGAAACAGATTAAGCGTATAGGTGGAACGAACCTAAATCTTACAAATGCGAAATTTCTCACATCTCTAATCAAAATTCTAAGGTTTCTAAAGTACTCCTCGAAATATCCTATGAACACAATGAGGGTACGTCATATGACGTAAGTATTATCACGTTCGCGAACCGTCATAATACCAGCATCATATGAGTATACCATCATGATGGTCATACTTTATCTCAAGTCGCGAACAGAACTACTTATCTTAACCACCTATCAGTCTTTCTACCTCCTAAGGTTGGTCCAAAACAAACATCACTACGAATTCTAAATCAGAGGAATTTGGACGTACAAATAGCGTAACGAAATGTGTACACCTCAAAATGAAACTCGTCGTCGAGACGTTAGGCCTTCCACAATTCATCATTCTTCTCATAACGAACCAGCGTCCAACACATGCATAATGGACATCGAACGGAATTTCTAATAGGGAAAAGGCTCATTCAAGATCTTATCGAAAGGTAACGAAAACTTGAGTGGTCTAAGAGGAAATGAATTACGTCTTCAATATCTTCATCCTTTACAAAAATCAAATCTTCCGAATCCAAACATTTACTACAAAATTTCATCCCTTCAATTTCATGATCTCGAATCCTTTCAAATTCCAAGTAGCCGCTCTCTTGTCTAATCATACGATCATAGGGTGAAAAGGAAATCATAAACTTGAGTCTGGTTCCTCAAGTCTTCGACACTTCTTCTGGACACTTCGGTGTGGTAGCGTGAATCTCCGACGTGATCACCGTGCATTCCTCCATTTGCGAGTCTGCTTCAGCTCTCAATTCATCTTAGTACAACTAAAATGACTAGAGAACTAAGATTGCGTGTCTCCTACAGGTCTTCTAGCATGATTCATAATTCACCAACTCAAACTGCTGTGGACTTCCTGGTTTATGTGCTGAAAGCTCATCTTTTACGGTTTGGTCGTCTTGACGCCCAACTAAAATCTCCACGTGCTGCTTGGGGTATTATCGAGTCTCATCTCAATCTGTCTTCTCCTCACATGCTTCTCTCTTGGTACCGCCTGTCACGAACCTCTTCTGCACATCTTCTACAAGGTTTCTAACTCTAACCATGGTCTTCAGTCTTGGTCCTTTTCGTGGAAGCTCTTTAGTCATCGGATACCTGGTGGTGTTGTCTGCTACAATCTCTGATCGTCAAGTAAATCTATTCTTCTAGAACAAAGGGGTCGGTTCACTTCATACTAAAAATGGTCAACGTGTTCCTCGTTCGTCTTTGCGCACAGACATACTGTCATACTATGACAATTGTCCGAATACTTGTGAAAACATGAATCTTCTAGCCAATACAATTGACATCATTCAAAAATCATAGTGGTCACACGGGTACTAAAGCAACTTCAGGAAATCTTCTTAGGGAGAAACTTCATATCACAAATCTTTCTCTTCACAAATCAAATTGTAATGCTTCGCGGAACTTAATCTCAACTAGTCAACTTCCTTCTCAGATGTTCTTGTGATTGCTTCTTCCGTCTTTCAATCTCAAATGAGGTCGTCTGCTACGGAGTTTCAAAATAGAACAAATCAAATATTGATACGCGGAAATGGAATAATGATTACGGTTACATTCACGATGGTCGGTGTGCCGCCGCACACTCCTCTCTTTCTTCCTCAAAACCCAACAGGAGCATTCGAGAGATCACTGAAGTGAACAAACTCATATCCCACCAGTTCCTACAATCTCTTAACTTCTTCAATATCGTGGTTTCGCCAATTCAGATTAGTTCAATGCAAACTTTACTTCCCAAACGGATCTCGAAAGGTTCATCAGAAGCACTAGAAATTCGTACAACAAACTTTCAAATGCCGGAGCTTTCTAAGAGTGGATACTAACAGGCGTCAGGAGAAAATTGGAAATCAAAGAGATCGGAGTATGTGCTTCATAGCAACAATAATTTTAACAGATTCAAATGATTGAGAATATCATATCAAAATATGGTGAAGCAGATTGTTAAAGGTCGCATTTCAAATATTGCAGTCCATGATAACTTTACCAAACCACCAATCCATAATCAAGAGACTTCAAAGTCAAATACATCCAAAGGGAAACGGATTCTCAGAGCGAATGTGGTTGTCAAATCATACGGATAGTTCACATATCAAATTTAGGTACATGGTTCATCAAAGTGTGGGATGGGAGAGTATTAGAATATATCATGGTCAAATATATCAAATTGAAGGTTAGAATTGTGAACAGTTCAAAGGATTGGGATCTTGTAACATAGGAATGATAGGGTGTGCACCGATAGTAATACGAACATCGTTTAACTGTCAGAGTTGAGATGTATGGAATATCAGTTATTAGCATCAGCATGCTTAGATAACAATTCCGTACTAGACAAATATCAACATCAAATCCTTCTAAAGGAAAAGTTGGTTAACATACAATGTTCATCATTCAAATGACGGAAAGTAAGACTTCCCCGTCTTCTGCGACAACGTTCTTATAAGGCATGACTAAAGGCAAAGGCACGATTCAGAGTGATGCGGAAGCAAATACTACTCACATGGATGTCCTAGACTACCCATTCCTCACCGGTTATGACTTATGTTCCTATGGGAAAATCTTACGCAACTTCGCAAAGGTTATCCTACGAGCGCCTACAGTGGAAACTTAGGGGTCCTAACTTACACAGGCCAAGGGTAGATGTACTACGAGTCGTTAACCTGGCTCTGATACCATAATTGTAACACCCCAACCCGACAAGGGTAGAAGTGTCACGCAAATGGTGACATATCAAAGGCAAGCATAACATACGACTTAAATAATACAATAGAAATTCAAAGGTTACAAATGATATACTGAAGCTACAAGGTTACAAATAAGAAACAAAACTAAATACTATGTCTGTCAACGCAAATCCTTCTAAAAACTTCTACTTCCGAAAAACTATCAAAGTCTTCTAAGTCCAAAGGTCTCTTCACTCATACCCAGCTTCCAACTAAAACCTGCCGCACACGGAAAGAAAACGTGCGGCTGAGCTTAAAAAGCCCAGTGAACAGATATATATAATAAACGGAAACGAACAAATGAAACATAATGAAAGAGATATAAATAAGGTACAAGAGTAAAGGTTAGGACAGTCATCCACCACGAGCCCATATCATAACATATCACATATCATATCATATCATATCTTCATAATCATATAGAGGGGAGACCTCTCAGATAATCAGATAATATGAGGGGTGTCCTCATTCTTCAGGTGGAGTAGCTAGCTCCCATATTTTGTGAAAGGAGTGGATTGCACCCAGCCCCAGTCACCATATCATATCATATCAAAATATATCATATCAGAACATATCTAGGATGCATCCATACGCCCCCCAAACAAATCATATTGGCCATAACAAATCATAAAGCGCGCATAACATATCATAATGGGGATGGTGTGGTTAATCACTCTGACCACACAAGAGTCATGCCATTGGTGCATCAATGACACGGCCATGTTACCTTCATGGCTAGGAAACATATTTGGCTCGTAGTATCAAATTGGGGTCAAGGTTAAAGGTCAAAGGTTCATATCATAGCAAAGGTTTGTATGTCATAATCATAGTCCAAATTTCAAGGTTCATATCAAAGGGTTCATATCAAAAGGTTCAAATGTCAAAGGTTCATAGCAAAGGTTCAAATTCCAAAGGTTCATATCATAGGTTCAAATCAGAAATCAAGAGGTCGAAGGCACCTTATTAAAAGGGCAGAATATCTGTACCTTATTCCAAAGCAAAGCACAAACCAAAAGAATAAGATGCAAAGGATCATGTCCTCTCCTTCTTCACACCTAGAGGGGTAGAAAAGAATTACAAACCTTTCCATTTTAAGTAACTTTCCATTTTTAGCAGGTTTCCATATTTAGTAAGTTTCCATAGTTAGTAAGATTTCCCTATTCTCATTTAGGTTAAGTTATTATTGAATCATAATATGGTTTTAGGGTGTATTTAAACAAGTCACAAAAGTTTAGGGTTAAAATATGACAAGTTTTCGTAGTTCAGGGTTATAAACGTAACTTTACCAAAGTTCAAGGTTTAAAAATAGAAATCTCATAATTTACCATTTGAATACTTTAATTTCCAGAATTACACATTTAGTCTTCACGTTTCCATGTTTACAAGTTACACCCCTTTAATTACTTAATTTACGCATTACACCTTAAAATTACATAAATTACAATTTAAACCTTATTAATATTACATTTGCACTTCAAGCCCTTCATTACACATATTTACAGAAAAATACCCTTTAATTTAATTATGGCATGACAAGCCCTTCAAGTTTCAAAATTTACACATTACCTCCTTCTAGTTAATTAATTTACATTTTAAACCTTATAATTATATAATTTACACTTTAACACTTATTATGCTTACGTTCCTCATCAAGCCCTTTTATTTCATTAATTCACAGAAATTATCCTTCAATATTCACATGTACAAAACAGCCCCTTAACTTTCGGTAAATTACATATTTAGTCCTTGTACTTTATTACATTACAAATCGATTTAAATAATTAACCATAATTACATATTAAGCCCTTAATTTCTCAATTCTACACAATGAACACTTATTTCAACATGTTATACGAACACACTCTTAAACATTCACAATTATCACATCAAGTCCCTCTAGTTATCAAAGTTACATATTTAGTCCCTTAATTTACAATTTCAACCTTTAATTATTAACAATTACATATTAAGCCATTAAATTACCAAAATTGCACATAACAACCTGAATATAATTTATTACACAAAACAGCACCAAGTTTCCAGAAATTACATATTTAGTCCCTCATTTTTATTTATTTTCAATTCGACTTATAATTTATGTAATTACACATTTTAATCCTTTTAATTACAAAAATTACACATGACACCTTCAAGTTATATTTTATACGAATTATAAACAGTCCAAATAAAGTTATAAAAATAGCCCTTGAGTTTTAAAAGTTACAAAATACACCCTAAACATTTTATCTTCAAATCGCCATATAATTTACAAATTAAATCCACACTTTGCTCAATTTACAAATAAGGCCCTTATATTATAATTTTTATATCTTCCCCCTGATCTATAAAACATTAAAAAAATATCCCACAAGTTTTAAAAATTACAAAACAGCCCCTTAACATTTATTTTTCAACTCGTTATGCATAAAAACTTAACAAAATCAAACCCTAATAATCCCAATCATTATTCAATAATTTTACCATCATTGTAACACTATTATTTCCAGATTTCATCACTAAAAACCCTAGGTCGATTTGTTCTTAGGGTTTTCCACGATTTTCCCCTTTTTATTCTTAAATCCGGTTTTAATCATAAATCCATAAATCACGATTTCGACTCAAACAAATCAAGACACTATTTTTCTCATGTTATAAGAAGCCTATAGAACCCAGGAAAAATAAGTATACACCTCAGAAAAATCGCATGAATTAAATAGAATTGATTATTCAAAATTAGGGTTTTAAGCTATTTATTTTTCATTCGATCAATACATGAAGCATGGTTCGATTTCAATATTTTTCCCATGTTATATGTGATTGAGAGAGAGCTAGAAAAATACCAGAAATAATTTAGATCAAGGGATTCACACGCTTCGAATTATTGTTGCTCGGTTAGGGTTTTTCGAACCAATTAATTCACCATGAACACACGATCGACTCCAGGACCTTGTGGCTATTTTTCTCACCTTCCTTGCATCATGAAGAACTCCAGAAAAATAGGTTTTTGATTTCTAAAAATCGGATGTGGTGTGAGGGATTTTTGAGGGTGGCGGCTCCTTTTGTTTTTAGGGTTTTGGGGTGAAATAAATTTATGGAGTGGTATTAATTATATTAGACCGAGCCTTGGGGGGGGGAAGCTGGAAACTCGTGAAATATAATGGCCCAATTAATTTTACCCTTTTTCATTTAATTTCCTTATTTACTTTGTATTTAAAAGGTTTATAATTAATAATAATTATGTATTTAAATTTTTGGTATACACAAGGGTATTTTGGTCATCTCACAACTTGTATAAATATTAATCGAAGTCGTCAAAATTATTTTGTATCATATCTTTTTCGTTTCCAGAAGTTTGGGATCGATTCGGAACTTTAATTAAGCTTTAATTAAATTTTAAAGTTTCAGGGGCATTTTGGTAATTTTTGCATGTTTTAGATTTTCGGGTTTTACATAATTGGTTATACCACACTTTTGCATCTCCAGCAAGTGATGACGGAAAAAGTTTGAGTTTAATGGCATCTACATTTGTATCACCGTATCGGAACATGCCACAAATTTCAATGAATTCGGCAACGTGTTTGTGAGGATCGGCCCTCGAACGGCCATCGAATTGACGGTCTTTGATCATAGAAAGATGGTGACCTTTCACGGCGAAATTGTCACCTAAGTTGACAGCAACTATAGCAGCTCCAGGAGTGGGTGCTACGGCTCGGTTTGCTTCCCACATGGGTCTATCGTCAGCCATGGGAAAAGGTTGATCAGTGAATGGGTTATAAACGACTTTGGCTTCAAAAAGGTTATCAAAAGTTGGGTTTGGTACTCTTGGTACACGATTGGCTAATGGAACAAAGGGTGTTCTTCTTCTTCTTCTTCTAGATCTTGTTCGAATCAAACTTTCGGGATCGAAAAGTGGTGGAATTGGTTCTACTCCAGTTGATCGAGTGTTCATACAATTCCCCAACGAATCGAGGCAATGTCTAAACAAATGAACAAAGAATGAAAACAATTTGAAAAGATCAGGATCGTCCAACCGATCGGATAGAACAGTCTACCGATCGGATAGATCTCTCGGTAAATTTGATTTGAAGGATCCGGTCGGATGGAAGTGTCCGCCGATCGGATGGTTCTCTCGGTAAATGAAAATTTTGGAAAACCGATCGGATGGATGAACAACCGATCGGATGGGCAGTTCGGTAAAACTTTTTTTTTATTTTTTTTTACGAAAACTAACTATATGAGAATTGGACTAAAACTTACAGAAACACGATCAAAATCCCCGGCAGCGGCGCCAAAAACTTGATGTGCCCGGTTCGGTGCAAGTTTTAAATTTATAAGGGGTGAATTACCGAATCTAATGACAACACATACGAGCAAGTATACTCGTCCGTTGTAGCAAGATTTTGATGGTAAGTCGGGATCGTTCGCAGGGATTTGTGTAGTGAATCGAATTGTAAGTTAAAAGCAACTATCTCAAACAAGTAGTAATGATATAATGAAAATTCAAATGATTAAAAACTACACTTGCTTAGACTAGTGTACTACAATTGACTAATATGATTGTGATAACTTTGGATAACATGTTGGTTGTGATAATTAGTTTTGACACTAACCTATTGTTTCTACAAATTAAACCTTCGTCAAGATTTTGGTTTATAAAAACAAGCATTAAGTTTAACCAATCAATTCAAGATCAATTCAAGGTTCATGAGTTGGTGTTCCTCAAACACAAAAACAATCTTTTGTCTAATCAAACAAGCTTATGAAATGGTCAATACAAAAGGTAACCAATTATAGACAAAAGGTCACAATTGAAAGCAAACTATTAATCTCTCGACCTTTAAAGTGGTTTACAATCAATCCATTTTGATAGACAAAAGCATTTTCATTACAATCACAATCAAGTTCCTTTGTTTAATCAAGAATAATGGAAGAAAACAATCATTCATAGACAAATGATTATAACTAGTGGAATAACAATAGTTCTTTCAACCCTTAAGATTACTAGCACTAGTTAAACTTGATTATCCAAATGTCACTATGAAACTTAATCACAATTGGTTCTTAGAATCGACTTGAAATTGAATTAAAACATGTTATCACAATCATATGCCAATCAATGAATAATACACATCATCTAAGCAAGTGCACAAAGGCACTAGCCACTCATATCAAACATAAATGAAAACTCAATACTTTGAACATTAGAAACCATGATTGAAAGTCTTACAATGATTGGAAATAAGATTACAAGTGAAAGACAATGATTCCACAAGCAATGAAAATGGTATCTTCGACTTTCTCCCTTCTCCTGGACTTATGGACGAATTTCTGAGTATTTTCTGTGAATGGTTCTCTCCTAGTACATGTATATTCTCTGTAGATTGATTGGTATTATAAATACCCAACAAATGGTTCAATAAATTGCTCTAACCAAGGGTCTAAGTGCATAAATGCTTCTCTTGCTCTCCAAGTAGTATTGAATGGTTAGAATACTGAAAAGAAGGACCTAGAACCGGATTTATAAAGTCACAATCCTTAATAAAGAAGTCTTGGATCAATCAGCGACTTCCAACCGATCGGATAGAATGGTCTACCGATCGGTTGGTCTTCTCGGTAAATCCAAATTCACTCCATCCGAATCGGTTGCGGGCGGCGACCGATCGGATGGCTATGGCTGGTGGACCTTTTTCTTGGACTTTTCCATATGACTTGTTTCTCGGTCGTAGCTCTTGATTCTTTGATCTTTCTCTTCATCCTTAAGCTTATTAACTCGACTACTCGGACTTCAACTCATTGAAGTACCTAACAGAGCATAACTTGACACAAGATTCACATGCAATCATAAATATTTCCTTTTTCCTCATTTTTGCATCTTTTCCATCCATTTTCCTGTCTTTGGCTACAAATGCTTTGCAAACATACTTTGGTACGATTTAGTAACAAAAGCATATAAATATAACCACAAAACATATATAAAACTACCAATAACGCTATCAAAAACATGTTAGATTTAAGCGTTATCACCTTCAGTGTATCCAGCTCAGAGGGGTTGGAAAAAGGCTATGACAGGTTTCAACAACTTCTATCCCAATTGGAGGTTCATGGTGCTGCTGTGTCTGAAGAAGATGCAAACCACAAGTTTCTCTCAGATCACTACTAGCAGAATGGTCGAGTGTAACAATGACCATCAGGATGAAGGATGAAATTGACACCATGACAACTGATGACCTGTACAACAATCTTAGGGTTTTTGAACAGGAAATCAAAGGAAAAGCATCTTCAAGTTCTAACAATATTGCCTTTGTTTCTCATAGCAAGGGCATCACTAACAAGGTTAATTCTGGCAGTTTTAATTTTGGTGTTTATGAAACCTCTACAAGCAGCAGGAGAGAGAGAGATGCTCCTGCAGGCTTTGCTGATGAAGTAGTTTACTCATTTTTTGCTAAGCAACCAGAAGAGGAGGACTTCATCAGTGAGGATCTGGAACAGATCAATGATATTGAAGTTGAAGAGATGGATATTAAATGGCAAATTGCCATGATTGCTCTCAGGGTTAAGAAGTTTTACAGGCAGACTGGGAGGAACATAAGGTATGATGGGAAGACACCAGTGGGGTACAATAAGAAGACTGTTGAGTGCTGCAATTGTCACAAGCAGGGTCACTTTTCTTGGAATGCAAGGAAAATATGAACACTGATGGGAAAAGGAAGCAAAATTATGATGATGATAAGCTGGAGAAGAATTAGATGAGCATGTTGACACTTGAAGCTGGAGCTGTGAATTGGGATGAACACACACATGAGGAAGAAGCACAAAGCCATGCTCTTATGGCTATTGGTTCTAGTAATGAGGTATCTTTGTGTTCCAAATTGTGCATTGATACATATAATCATATTAAAGCTTTGTGTGATGAACAGTTAAAACAAATAGGTGACCAAGAAGTAAAAATTCTAGCTTATACTAAGGCTGTGAAAACTTTAGAAGCACAAATAGTCACCTATCAAAAACAACAAACTTCTTTAAATGAAAAACTCACCTTTCAGGCTAATTAGATATATGAAAAGGATGAAAAACTTAAGAGATATAGATGAATTGGCATGAAAGCAGTGAAAGAAAGAGATGAATTGCAAAGGAGAATAGACTCATGGAACCATTCCTCTAAGAACCTATGTAGGCTAGTTGACTCTCAAATGAGCTCTACATGTAAAATTGGCGTAGGTTATAAAATACAATCAGATAGTGAAATACTAAGCTATGAAGAAGAAATGGAGAGATCTGTGTTCACTTGTAAAGAGGATGATTTTACTGACAATAAACCAGTTTACAATAGGTTTTTTAAGTCTGATGACTTTAAAGGAGTGCCACCTCCATTAAGTGGAGATTACACTCCTTTACAAAAGGAAAACATTGATGACTCATTATTTATGTATGGTAAAAAGGGTCCTCAATATCCTGAGACAAACAACTCAGATGACAAATCTAGTGAATATTCTACCTGTCAAACTAATGATAGTTGATGAACTCAAATAAGTACATTTTATTACTATCATTTATCCTATTAATTTGACTTGTTTTACTATATTATGTATGAGGATTGATACTTAATCGTTTACTTTTGTAATTCTCAGGTAAAAACAAGCATTTGGTGAAACTTAGCGATTATGGACTAAATATGGAGCAAAACGTGCATAAAGTGGAAGTCTACTGACATGGACAAGATCAAGTCAATTCTGCTCCAGATGCGCCGCATCTCACTCTAGAAATGCGCCGCATCTCTATCAAGATATCACCAGATACGATCCAAGATACAAGAGGACATGCGCCGCATCTAATCAAGTGTTACGCCGCATCTTCTGGCGGTGTACGAATATTCCTGAATATTATAATCTTGGACCCCACGCGAAGTTAAGTACATACGCCGCATCTACTTAGTAGATGCGCCGCATCTTCCCTCAGACAGAAACTATAAATACCCCGTAGACCAGACGAATTTAAGAGTTCGAAAACCTAAAACCGAAGTTCGGACAGCAGAGCAAAAGGACGAATTCAGTCAAGGAGGCAGCACAAGACACACCCAAATCGAAGATACAAGAGCTGTAAGAAGGTGCTGCATGTATTTAATTCATTAAGTAGTTTTGTTTTATTGTGTTAGCAAACTTTAATTCATCAGGATTGGTGGCTTGTGTAATGTGACAACGGAAAGATTGCACTCCCTTTAATACTTGCTTTCCCATCAATTAAAGTTTATATGTTGATGTCTTTGGTTACTACTTATTAGTGCATTGATAACCTCTGTGTTTATTAGTGGCTTGCGGGCATTTGACTGCGGGACATAATGTGGCTCCCACGGTTGTTTCTAAATTGATCACTTAGGAATAACTTTTAGACATAAGTAATCATTAAGGGTTTACTCGCCGATAAGAATAGGACCAACGAGAAAGGATTAATTACATACACTTCATATAAAGCTATCAATAAAACAAGTGACAATCTACTTAATCATAAGGACAGCCCTCTTATTGTCTCTAGTATCTATCTGTGTACGTGTGTGCTACTTGCTGATTCGTGCCTATTGGTTTATTTTATTATTTAATTGCAACAAATCGTGCCAGTCTCTCAGGCTGAAACCCCCTTGCGTTAGGATATTAAAATACTGATTAGAATAACTAGGTAATACGTTCCACTCTTAGTGATCGACACTCTACTTACCATTATCTTCATACTGACCGGGTACACTGCTCGTTAAGTGTGTGTGTTATTGATAAGTCGGCTAAATATAAATTTAAAACTTGAGTAGGCATTAAAACTGCTAAACCGCAACGACACATCACGCGCATCAAGTTTTTGGCGCCGCTGCCGGGGAGTGAATTGTTATTATCTGTTAATTTGATTAGTATTTTAATTAGGTTTTTCTTTTTATTAGATTAATTGCATCATTGTACTATTTTGCATATTTGTTGTATTGTGTGTTAATTGTTTTCTTTTATTTTTGTGTGTTTATTTTCGTTTGTGTGTTTAAATTTTTGTTTTTATTTTTCGTATTTTTCTGTTCTGCTATCGTTGTACTGTGCTAAATCAAACGATACGGCGCATCTGATTTCTCAGATACGGCGTATTGCGTTTAATTTTTTTTATACAACGCGTTTAATTAATTCGATACGACGCATCTTTTCCCCAAGATACAGCGTATCTGTTTTTGATTAAAAAAAAATTTTCTAAGCGATAAAGTAATACGACGCATCTGCTTTTGCAGATACGGCGTATCTGTTTTTGATAAAAAATTTTTCTAAAACATTAACGCCATACGACGCATCTTCTTTTGAAGATACGGCGTATCTATTATTTTGATTAAAAACAGTTTGCGAATTATTAAACAGATACGGCGTATCGATCTCTGTCGATACGGCGCATCTTACTGAATCAAAAATCTTTTATTTTTAAACGTAACGAAAACACGGCGCATTAACTTTCGTTAATACGACGCATTTATTTTTAATTAGATAAGTTGATTTTTGATTAATTAATTCGATACGACGCATTCTTAAATTCTAAAGCGGCGTATCTATTTTCTGAATAAAGTCTGATTAATTTTTAACGATTATAAGATACGGCGTATCCAACTTTTTGGATACGGCGCATCGTCTGCAGATATCAGCTATTTTTATTCTTATATCCGTTTCTATATTCATTAATTTCTCTTCTAGCGAACAAATCCTACTGATGATTTTACCTTGGATGACAGATTTTGCTATGGAAGACATGTCAGTTAACGGATATCTTGCTAAGGAATGCTTGTTTTCGGATTCATTCAATGTACTCATGATCGATGCAGATTTATTCTCTTGGGAGACTCCTCTTGAAGCTGCTTTTAAAGAATTCATGCGTTTATGCAACATTGACAAAGAGGTATTCTCTTATGATGTATTCGTGAGGTATACTGGAGAAGAATTGTCGCTCTTATGGCCTAGCATTGAAGCCGAAGGATTGAACTGGACTACTATCGAAGAAGATGATGGGAAATTCTATCTTGCATACATGGACTCAAGCAACAACAGCTGTGGTGGAAGCAACCCCCAAATCTCTTACATGCCTTATTCCGAACAGTACTGGGGATTGAATGAGAACTATCAGGATAATGATATGAATTATGCTTTGGCGGAGTTACTATTTCATGGCAGGTTGGTAAGATTGATAGACCTCTCCCTCAATGATTGGTTAGAACTCAAATATGGTAGTCCGGAATTTGCCCCTACAAACGAAGTCAAGGAGATTATGACTTCATGGTTGACTCGGAGTTTTAAGAAGCAATTTAACGAGTTCATGGAGATAAAAAAGAATATGATTGGAAAAGTTTGCTTTGACGTTAACCATGACCCTAACGATATTGATTTTTCAGAATGGTTGGCTAGTAAGTTTAATAACCATAAGAGCATGGATCGAGCTACTAAGGATGCACTATGGGTATATTGGATGAGAGGAGAAGATGAAGAAGTAGAAAGCGATTATGGGTCGTCACTTCATGATTCAACAATCAATGAGGGAATTGAAGAACTTTTCAGAATTGACATTGATGTGTTCGATTATGAGACACCCCTGTGCAAGCAGTTCAAGGAATTTAACTACCTTCTTCAAGTCGATGATGATGTGCTTACTGGAGATCTACCAGGATTTAAGACTTATGACGATTTCAAAAACACCTGGTACTATGAATGGAATGACCAAGTACCATGGGTTTGGGATAAACCATGGGAATTTGAGCACATTAATCATACATGTACACCCTTCGTTTTCAAGGACGGGAGTAGTGTTTGGCCGACCTGCGATTATAAAAGTGACGGAACCTGTAATGGGGGAAGTATAATTGGAATGAAACGGGTTGGCAACGATGTAACCTTTGAAGATTATGAGTGGTACGATAATGTTGAAGACTGCCCACGAAAATCGGAGGCTTTACAAGAAAAGGGCAGGATTGAACGCTTGAAAGGACTTAAGGGGACATCGGATACTACTTTCTGGGAATGGGTGCATAAACAGTTTGATGATTTCACGAAGCTTAGTCGACGGTTACAATATGATTTGGAAAGAGAATGGGAGGCGATTCAAGACGATAAGTCACTAATTGAAGAACTAGATGATTATTTAATTAAGGATCCTTATTTTAAGTTTGTTGATAAAGACGAGGAAGAATTCACCAAAAGAAAGTGTCAACTACTTGGGATTCCTTACAATGAGCCACCCATGATTATTTCTGAAAAATTTAAAATCATCAAATATTCTTTGAGTCCTAATGAAGAATATACTGCGGTGAAGACAAAGAGTTATGCTAGACTAAGTCGAACGGAAGAAAACGTCGCAGGGATATACGGGAAAATCTTTCGGATGAAGGACGAAGGATGGACCGTGACAAGGACTTATTGCTGAGCTGAACGTGAGTCTAACTTGAAGACTCTGGAATAAAGACAAGTGCTTACCGGGAGACAACCCGGATTTATCTTTTATTCTGTTTTCTGTGTCGAGTCAGTCCAGGCCGCACGAAGATACGGCGCATCTCAATTCTGAGATGCGACGCATCCTCTGCAATGGTCATATCTTATTTTATTTTTTTCTGCATTTTTATTTTTCGACTTTAAAACTATTTATCAGTTTATTTTAATGCGGCGCATCCCTGGTTAAGGATGCGGCGCATCTTTATTCTGATCCGTATTTATTCCAGGCTCGATACGGCGTATCTTCTTCAATAAGATACGGCGCATCGACTGACCTGATGATTTTCAGTTTTAATTTTTAAGTTTTTATTTTTCCTAACTACTAATGTGTTATGCAAGTTGAACCTTTCTTATCTTAGGTGTGTTTTAAAGTGTTGGTGGTATTATAGTTTCCTGGATTTCCTGTGGATACATCAAGTATGAAGTTTTAACGTTCTAATCCACATGGAAGATGATTTTTGCTCTTATACTAATGGAGGATCATACCGAGCAAATCTCAGGGAGTTTTTCTTGTTCTAATTCTTTTATTTTCCAGTTTTTAACCTTTTATACAAACAACGAGGACGTTGTTTAACTTAAGTGGGGGGATTGGAGAATTAGAACACTTAACAATTACTTGTCCTACTTTTTCAAAAATTATGCTTAAAATGTGCTTAATATATCAAACTTAAATTTTTTTTTTTTTTTTTTTAGCATGTTTTTGTTTAAGATCTAAGTTACATAACTGCACACAAGACGTTATTTTCAAAAATTGTGATTTTTCAAAATTCACAAATCTATGAGTGTGCCGGTGACTTGTAAACTTTAGAACTTGGCTTGTATACTATTCGAGACCACCATAATGAGTATTATTTATATAATTGGAATGACTTGTCTAACTTGGTAAAATTCTAGGATTACACCAAATAGCCTTTATATGTTATGTGTTATTAGCTAACTACACTGGTTAGTTAACCCCCGTATAAACCCTTTGTTTACTCTCATTTTTAGAGTAAGATACCCCTAGAAAAACCCTCAGAGCCATTCCTTTCGTTTCTTACACCTATGTTTAAAATGTTTCGTTACACCCTTACACCTTAGCCTACCCTGTAGATTAGAATCCGTGGTTGGTTAATTGCTATAGGCAGAGTGTGTTTTCCTTACATTACGTGTGTTCGCGTGCGTAATTCATTATCTATGGTTAGGTCGGGAAATTGCACAATGCAAATTGGAGTGAAAGTAAATATTGTATATCTTTGAGTTTATTTTTCGTGTGTTTACTACTTTCACTATTACCATTATTTCTGAAAGTATGAAAAGTATGAAAAAAATTATCCGGAAAGAAAGTTGTAGTGATGTGGTGAAATTTTACACATCTATGTTTATGTTTCAAAAAAAAAAAAAAAAAAAAAAAAAAATCGAAAAAATGAGAAAAGAAAAAGAAAGAAAGAAAAGTTGGATGTTTGATTTAACCAACTTATGTAAAGTTATGTAAGTGGTCGATATCACCACTATTTGTTGTACTATATATGGATTGAATGGGAGTTGGCAGTTATGGGAACGCCAATTAAGGTTTTTTCTTTGATTAAGATCTTGTTGAGTATAATTCGTGTCTACCTAAAAGCGTGTGTTTCAAGTGTTAAAGCGTGAGTTATTCGATGATATGAGTCTTATTCATGGGATGGTTGGGATAGTGATTAACCACACTTAGGATTTTAATTTATTTGTTTTGTTTTGTTTATTTTTATTTTTACACCAATTTATATCCCAAATGTTATCCATACCCTGTATTGTTCTTTATCCAACCGAACCTTTGATTTATTGAGATTAGGGATTTGAGCAATCTTAAGTATCGTAGTCGTGGATTCGGCTATGTATTTATGATTTTGTCGCCCTTTTTGATATATTATTATTGGTGAAGTTTGGACCTATCTTTAGCCTATTCGAGTTAAGGATTTGAGCAATTGCAAGTATCGTGTTCGTGGATTCGATCATGTATTTGTGATTTTGTCGCCTTTTCTGGAATTTGAGATCGATAGTGATTAAGAATAATTAACCCTTAAGCCTAAAAACCCTTTTTACCGCTTTAGACTTGTTATTCCTTAGCTTTAGTGGTAGAGATGTGTATACTTGCCAAGCTTATGATAGAATATTCGTCGCGACTGGACAGTTAAACGATTAGATTTGCTTTTATCGACTTATTTTATTTTACTTCTAATTCGTTAAGTGTTTAGTTGTGTGATTATGAAATAAATGAATACATGCTTAAATATAAAAATAAATCCTAACATCTTTTAGGATACATTTTCATAAGAGAAATTCTAAGGTTTACTTGGGGACAAGTAAAGTTCAAGTGGGGGGATATTTGATGAACTCAAATAAGTACATTTTATTACTATCATTTATCCTATTAATTTGACTTGTTTTACTATATTATGTATGAGGATTGATACTTAATCGTTTACTTTTGTAATTCTCAGGTAAAAACAAGCATTTGGTGAAACTTAGCGATTATGGACTAAATATGGAGCAAAACGTGCATAAAGTGGAAGTCTACTGACATGGACAAGATCAAGTCAATTCTGCTCCAGATGCGCCGCATCTCACTCTAGAAATGCGCCGCATCTCTATCAAGATATCACCAGATACGATCCAAGATACAAGAGGACATGCGCCGCATCTAATCAAGTGTTACGCCGCATCTTCTGGCGGTGTACGAATATTCCTGAATATTATAATCTTGGACCCCACGCGAAGTTAAGTACATACGCCGCATCTACTTAGTAGATGCGCCGCATCTTCCCTCAGACAGAAACTATAAATACCCCGTAGACCAGACGAATTTAAGAGTTCGAAAACCTAAAACCGAAGTTCGGACAGCAGAGCAAAAGGACGAATTCAGTCAAGGAGGCAGCACAAGACACACCCAAATCGAAGATACAAGAGCTGTAAGAAGGTGCTGCATGTATTTAATTCATTAAGTAGTTTTGTTTTATTGTGTTAGCAAACTTTAATTCATCAGGATTGGTGGCTTGTGTAATGTGACAACGGAAAGATTGCACTCCCTTTAATACTTGCTTTCCCATCAATTAAAGTTTATATGTTGATGTCTTTGGTTACTACTTATTAGTGCATTGATACCAGAACTTCTACACTTAAGTCTGGCAGTGAGTTGTTAATTCTGCTACCAGCACTTCCAATATTAAGTCTGGTGGTGATGCTGTTAATTCTGCTCAACCTGAATCTACTTCAAATGATGATTTTGATGATTCTGAGATGCCAGAACTTGAGTTCTGTGATGAGCCAAATGAAGGAATTTTTGATAGGGCTTCTTATGATGAAGATGGGGTAATCACTGAATTCAACAACATGCCCACAGAAGTGGATGTGAGTCCAGCTCCAACACTCAGAATTCACAATATTCATCCTAAAAGTCAGATAATTGGTGATCCCAAGTCAGCTGTTCAAACCAGAAGTAAAGTGCAGAATCAACCAAAAGCTCTTGCACTTATCAGTCTTATCAAGAAGCTGCAAAGGGTCAACCATAAAGATCAGCAACATTGTCTTTTTGCTTGTTTCCTTTCTCAAAAGGAACCCACCAAGGTCTCTGAAGCATTAGCAGATGAGAGTTGGGTGGAAGAAATGCAGGAGGAGTTGTTGCAGTTCAAATTGCAAGAAGTATGGGTTCTGGTAGATCTACCTAATGGGGCTAAAGTTATAGGTACAAAGTGGGTCTTCAGAAACAAAAGGGATGAAAGAGGAGTAGTAGTTAGGAATAAGGCAAGATTAGTAGCACAAGGGTATAGATAGGAGGAGGGCATAGACTATGATGAGGTTTTTGCTCCTGTAGCCAGAATTGAGGCTATCAGGTTATTTTTGGCCTATGCATCATATATGGGGTTCATAGTCTATTAGATGGATGTTAAGAGTGCTTTTCTCTATGGCACTATTGAAGAAGAGGTTTATGTACACCAACCTCCTGGCTTTGTAGATCCTGCTAACCCCGAGAAGGTATACAAAGTAATTAAGGCTTTGTATGGTTTCCATCAAGCTCCCTGAGTTTGGTATGCAATACTCTCCAACTTCCTTGAAGAGCATGGGTACAAAAGAGGTGTGATAGACAAGACATTGTTCATCAAGAGGAACAAGAAGGATATCATTCTAGTCCAAGTTTATGTGGATGATATCATTTTTGATTCTACTAAGAGGTCTTGGTGTGAGGAGTTTGAGGCATTAATGAAGGGAAGGTTTCAAATGATTTCAATGGGTGAGCTTACATTCTTCCTAGGACTGCAAGTGAAGCAACAACCAGATGGACTCTTTATTTCTCAGGACAAGTATGTTGCTGAGATTTTGAAGTAGTTTAATTTTGAAAATGTGAAGAATGCAGTCACTCCCATAGAGAACAAGGTGCCATTAACAAAGGATGAAGATGCTGCTGATGTGGATGTGCACCTTTACAGATCAATGATAGGTTCTCTAATGTATCTTACTGCCTCTAGACCTGACATTATGTATGCAGTCTGTGTTTGTTCTCATTTTCAGTTTATTCCCAAGACTTCACATCTTCATGCTGTGAAGAGGATCTTTAGGTACCTAAAGGGCAAACCCAATTTGGGCCTTTGGTATCCTAAAGAGTCATCTTTTGACCTGGAAGCCTATTCAGATAGTGATTATGCTGGAGCAAGTCTTGACCAGAAATCCACAATAGGAGGTTGTCAATTTCTTGGTAGAAGGTTGATTTCCTGGCAATGCAAGAAGCAGAATATTGTGGCTACATCAACAACTGAAGCTGAATATGTAGCAGCTGCTAATTGCTGTGGTCAAGTCTTGTGGATTCAGAATCAAATGTTGATTATGGTTTGAACTTTATGAACACTGTAACTCACATAGATAATGAGAGAACTATCTGTATAGTTAAGAACCCTGTGTATCACCCTAAAACTAAGCATATAGAAATAAGGCATCACTTCATTAGGGATTGCTTTGAAAAGAAACTAATTAGAGTAGAAAAGATACACATAGACTTCAATGTGGTAGACCTATTAACCAAAGCATTTGATGGACCTAGGTTCAATTATTTAGTGGCTAATATAGGTATGATGAACCCATAGCTGGAATTAAGGGGAGGTTACATTTAAGGGGAGGTTAAATGTAGAGTTTGTATAATAACCAATACTTAGTAATTTTGTTTAATTCTGGTAGCTTTAGGATTTAATTTTGGTAGTTGTTTTTAATTCTGGTAGTTAATGTTTTTGATTTTTCTTGTAAAATTGGTTGTTTGTGTGTTTTTCTTGGTTTTTCTTGGTGTTGGGACTAACTTTCGCAGGAAAAACATGGAATAGTGGTGATACGAAGCCTTGATATTGATTTTTATGCGTGTAAGTTTGATTCTTTGGTTAAGTCTGGTGAGTCAGTGGTTAAGTCTGGTTGACCATTTTTAAGTCTGGTAGTGTAAAAAAAATGTAATTAAATTATTACCGTTAGGTCTGGTCAGTCAAATAATGATTTTTCTTCTAGAATATTACCGTTACTTATTTTTCGGGAAAAAGAAGTATATAAGGATAAAATTTGATAAAATTTTCACTTTTATCAATTATTTACTTCTAATTTTAAAAATCGTTATTTTCGGCCTACGATACTCTGCTTTACACTACAAATTCGCAAACCCTGACATATTTCTCAACCAGCACTTAATCATTCACATATCTATGGCTTCTCTAAAGTTTGTTGACAAGCACAATCAGTTTGGTTTCTTGAAGAAACCAGACAAAAGTGGAGGTTTCGAGCAGATTGTGGATTTCTTAAGAGGTTCTTACCTTCGGTACGCTTTAACTCATGATCCTACAATCTATTCTACCCTAGTTAAGCAGTTTTGGGGGTCTGTTACCTCTGAAACTCTTGCTGATGGGACACTACAGTTAAGGGCAACCATTGATACCCTTGACTTCTTTATCACTGAAGCATCCATTCGAAGTAGTCTTCAATTGGATGATGCTTCAAGTGATAATATATTGCCCAATGATGAACTTTTAGATGGTATTCAAAACATTGGCTATCCCACTGATGGAAGTTTTACATTTTGGAAAAGCTTTTTCTCACCACAGTGGAAATTTTTGATTCACCATTTGCTCCATTGCATAAGTCCCAAGAGTGGTGGATAGGATCAGTTTGGAAGCAACATTGCTTCTGCATTGGTCGGTTTGTCACTTGGAAGGAAGTTTAATTTTTCAAAACTATTTTTTGATGGGATGGTAGCAAATGTAAACAACAAACATAAATTCTTAATGTACCCTAGATTTTTGCAAATGATTTTGAACTATGAAATAGTAAATAAAATGCAGACATATGTAAGTGTGGCCTTTAAAGATAAAATTTTTGCTAATATGAAAAGAGGCTTTACTGGGGCCCATTAGCCATTACTTCCTGCTATGCTTGCTGGTGCCACTAACCTTGCAGGTACATCTGGTGCTACACAAGAGGAGCCATCAAATGAGGAGCAAACTCAGGATGTCCCAAGAGAACCAACACCTACACCAAGTTCACCAACACAACAACCAAGATCACCCACACTACAACACAGTTCACCTACACCCACACCACCTACACCACCTACTCAAACCCATGTTCCAAGTCCTACCCAGGAGGAGGAATCTACTTCCATGAATGTGGAAGATCTTCTGCAGCTAGTGCCTACCTTGGTTCAAAGAGTATCAGCTTTGGAGAAGGCGAATAAGACATTGAGTGATGTTGTTGTTACCTTGGTTAAGAAGGTGAAGAAGATGGAGAAGGTGATGAAAGACAAAGGGATTGTTTTTGATGATCAGGAAGGTGAGGATGAAAATTCTTCCAAACAGGGGAGGAATTTGGATGAAGAACAAATTTTCTAAACACCAGATCAAGAAAAGTCAGCTGAGATTAGTTCAGAAGGTATGGAAGCTGCTGAGACACTAGCTACTTCTCTAAAGAAAATTTAACAAAGAAAGAAGAAAATTCAAAGAAAGCTAGTTCTGAATGATGAAGATGAGGAAATGATTAAGTCAGGTGATGATATTAAGTCTGATGATGACTTTATTAAGTCTGGTGTTAATGCTTGTGGTGCAATTAATTCTGGTGGTGATAAGTCTGTTCAGGAAGTTAAATCTGCTCAAGAAATTAAGTCTGTTGGCAAACAAAGAGAAGGAAAGCAGATCTTGGTTGAAACTCCTAAGTCCAAAAAGTCAAAGAGACAAGAAAGAGAGGAGCAAGCAACCTTGGCTGAGATTGAAAGAATAAGAGCAGAAGAACAGGCTGAGAGAGAAAGGAAGAAGAACAGAAGAGGTAAGATGAGATTTTTGCAAGAATGTTGGCTGAAGAGTCTGCAGATCCTCTTATGTCCATGATTGAAGAAGATGAAGAATTGAGGGCAAAGTTTGAGGAACTTAAATCTGTTCTAGGTTTCACTACAGTGGAGAGAGAAAAACAACTAGCAAAATTTATAAATGCTAGAAGAAATGCATGATATAAAGACATATCTGAAGAATATGATGCATTCATCCTGGGAAAAGATGAAAGGAAGGTCTTATAAAGAGATTGAAGCTGCATATTTGAGTGCTTATGAGAGAGATCAAGGCTATAGGCCAATGGATTATCAGGATTCTGTTAGAAGGAGCTTTAAGAGACAAAAAGTGACAGAGTCTGAGCCAGTGAAAGTAGCTGAAAAGATTTTTGAGAAAGAACCTGAGTATAAAAGGCATCAAGTGAAGTGAAAAAGCCCATCATAGTATGTACAAGAAGAAAAAGCATTGCAAGGAAAAGCAAGAAACCAAAGAAGGTAGTGCAACAAGAATAAGAAGAGACATCATCTGAGGGATTCACCATGGGAACCATTCCTGAAACCTCAACCCAACCAGCTAAAATTGTTAAGTATCAAATTATTAAGACTGGGTTGAGAGCTGCATATCAGATAATTAGGGAAGATTATACAGAAGTGATATATGTTAACTTTCCTGGATTATTGAATGATTTGAGTAGGGAAGATCTCCAAGAGCTTTACAAGTTAGTGAACATCAAACATGGAGACAACATACCTGAAGAAGATTTTAAAAGGGTATTTTGGGGAGAGTTAAAAGTAATGTTTGAGCCACCTTCAAGAACAGATGAAGTTTGGAAGTTCCATACCAGCAAGAAATTGCAAGATGGAGATATTTTCATAGATGTAGGGTACATTTCTTATCTTTGCAAGGTGCAAACATCTATATGCTTGCAGAAGTGGAGTATCCCTTACCACCAAGGCTCTGCAAGGCATTGTGGAAAAGAAATTATATGCAGATGAAAAAGATGAAGGGTATGAGCAGCTGTTGGACTTAATTAAGGTACAATCTTTGAAGGAACCATATTGGGGTGTTTAAGAGTGTTTGAAAGAATTTTCAAAGTTGATAAGTTGGACTACTGGAACTTCCTACTTGTTGAAGGTGCTTAGCACTGACACAACAAATGGTTATCAGTCCACCATGTCTAACCCACAAAAGGATTCGCTAATCCAAAGCAAACGGCTTTGGTAAAGATATTTCAAATTCGTTTATGGCTGACAATTTGCCAAAAATTGTATGGTAATAAACTCACCATATCTGAGATAGTGAAGAGTTGGCTAGCCCACAAGTGTATGGCTTGTGGTAAAGGCTGTGGAAAACCATACATGGTAATCAATTCACCAAGGTGAGGTGCATTCCACCAAAGAATTGGCTAGTCCAAAAGGGTACGGCTTTTGGTAAAGACAAAACAAATCCGTTGATAGCTGATGGTTTGCTAAAAATCATATGGTTATCAATGTACCATGGTCTTACACACCAAAACATTGGCTACTCTAGTAGTAATGGCTATCCGGTAAAGAGACATCAAATCCATTAATTTTCAATGATTCACCTCTCACAAGAGTTAACATACCTGGAAGTGATGAGAATAGCATGAAACTTAAAAGAATTGATGTACAAGTAGTCATGGTTACTGAAAAGATCAGATCAAATGGTGGAAGATAATTAAAGACAAAGATTACAAGGATTACAAGTTCAAGTTTTTGAAGAGTTGGAGATAATTCAAAGAGTTCAAGTGTAACTGATATGTGTCGAATTACACATATCTTTTACTTATTTTAACGGACCAAAAAGACAAAAAAACTAATCAAATATGCCAAATATATTGTGTTTTTGTGTTTTTACATTTGCAGGTACGGATATGTGATAAACGGACTAAAACGATCACAAAATGGACAAAACCGAACACGAGATTGGAAAGTAGTCAAAAGCCGAAGCCGGGAAAGGAATTTATGATTTTTGGACCCGTAAGAATGTCAAGTTGTCAAGTTTAGCCCTTGGAAGTAATTTTGCAAAATGGCAAAATTGGTCCCTGAAGTTTCAGATTTTACAAAAATGGTCCCTAAATGCTACACTTAATCCAAATTCCATCCTTAGCTGAATACATTACCGGACTTGAACAAACCTACCCAAAATACCAAACCCATTCCACAAGCCCACCACAAGCCCACTCTTTATTTTATTTAAACCGGGTCACGATGCTAAAAGGGTCAAAGGGTTCAAAAGGTTCAAGGTCCGAGGGTCAAGGTCCAAGGGTCAAACACACAAAAAAATAAAAATAAAATACCGCCCAGTACTATTCCCTCTCCTTCCTCACTCACCCCACTAACTGACTCTGCGAATCCACCGCCCCACCTCTGCTTTACACCCTTTCCAGCTAACCCACGCTTCCAAACAACCTTTCCAACTCACCCACATGGCCTGCTACGCTACAAAAGCCTGTAAAGGCTATAACGAATTTTCCCGCCAAAACCTATTTTGACGACTGAGATCATTTGAAGCCAATCTAAGGGTTGGGATTGGATCAGAGAGTGAAGACAAGAAGACCCCAGCAGTTTTTAGTATAAATAGGCATCATTGTACGCCTTGAATGGCAAGTAGTTTTAGTTCAAGTTGTTTTCATAATTTAAATTTCCTCAGTTGTAATTTCCAGTTATTAGATATCAATTCAAGTTACTCTTTAGCTATTTATTCGAGTTTAATTTAGTTTAGTTCTCAATTTAAAGTTTTATCAAAAGTCAATCTTAGTTGTTAATTCGTATTAAGTTTTCTCAGTTGTTATAGTTCATTTCAAACTTCCCTTCCCTTAATTTAAGCTTATTCTAGCTTTTGATAGCTCTCTGTAAGCTTGAATTCAGTCTAGTAGTTTAAATTTAAGAAAAACCAAAAAGTCAAAAAAGTCAAAGTCACAGTAGCAGTGCTTATTCATAGCTTATCTCAACTTTTCTGAGTTCAGTACTTAATTTTAAGGTTAATATAAGCTACTTTTATAGATAGTATCAGTTATATCTCTTTTTCACTTTAAAAACCTTAAAACAGTCAACTTTGTCAAAAAGTCAACCTTGCTTATTTGAAGCTTATTTTACATTGTAATTTGCCTTTCTTAGTCTAATAAGTTAATCCAGTCATTCATAGATCCAAAGTATTAAATAGTTTAGTCATATTCAGTTTTAATCTCAAAACAGTCTAGTTAAAGGGTTGTTTGGCATAGTGGGTTAAACTGGTTCAATTGGAGCATACACTGTTTATTTGCATTCTATCCAATTTTGATTCAGCTTAATACGGCTTGAGAAAGCTGTTTTCTGCTTTATTTTTCTTGTTTTGAGCTTATTACAGGTGTGGAGTCCAAGGAATGTGGGCATAAGCTGCTGAACAGCCATCATCAGCTCACAATAAGCTTGGCTTATTTTGGAGTGATATTTGCACTTTCAGGTTTGTTTTAAGCCCATAATTAGTTTGCACCAAGATTCCCTAAGCATTGTTCTCTAATTCACCCAGTTCAGTAAAATCTTAGCATAGCAGTACTAATTATTGAGTTTTCATAGTTTCTCAGATTTTCAAGATTTTCTAGAGCCCTCAAATTAAATAGTCACAAGCTAAAATTCAGGATTATGAAAGTTCACCAGCTCACTTATTGACAGTATTTTTTGTAAGATTTATAGATTAGCTTACAGTAGCTTATTCAGCCCTTGGAAAAGGCAGTTTTGCCCTGCCCCTAGTTAGACAGCAGACTGCTTAGCATTATTTCCTCCCCTAGGTACTTATTTAGTCAATCCCTAGTGCTTATTTAGGTTCATGCAGCTTATTTAGCCCCCCCCCCCTAGTGCCTTAGTGTATTACAGCACTCCCTAGCTTAATCCATTAGCTTAACAGTCCAAATTAGTCAAGCTCAGCTCACTTTAAGAACTGCAGCCCTGTTCTGCTTATTTGTAGCTTATTCATTGAGTTCTAGCTTAAGTCACAGTTATAAAAATTGTTCCTTGTCATTAGCTTAATAAGTTTCAATAAAAAAATCAAAAAAATAAAATAGTTGAAAAATGGTGCAAGTAGGGTTCGAACCTGGGTCTCTCGGGTAAACAGCCAAACACACTACCATCCTGCCCTTGGGACTTTTATGTTTAACTTTGCATTTCAATTTTACTTAACCCTTGTTCAGTAATAAGCCATCCGAGTTTCTTAAGCTTATTTGCAGCTTATTAAAATAAGCTGACACCCTTTTAATATTTTTCTTAGCTCTGTAATTCCTTAAAGTAATTTAGTAAAAAGTTTCAGATTTTTCTTAATAGTTTTAATATTTTTAATCAATTAATTAGTTAAAAGTAGTAATTAATTCATATTAAATTAAATAAAAATCAGAAAAATATAATTCTTTTTTCTAAAATTTTCATTTTATAAATAGGACCTTATAAAATTACATTTGTACCCCTAGAGTGTTTATTTCATTTATTTCACGTTTTTATTATTCGTTTGTTTACCGTTTTTATTTATTTCGTTTTCGTTTTATAGATTTAAGTTTCCCTAGCCTATTTTATGCTTCCCATATTCATTTGTTACTCAAATCAAATCAACTCCAAATCATTGCGTTCCCATTTTCAAACACGAATCACAAACCCGATTTCACGAATTCCATTCAATCTTTCATCGGGGATAACGAACCTAGGTTACACATACTTGCCTTGTGTTTCCTTTGAGAAAAATAAACGTGTTGATTTTAACCGATCAATTTTTGGCGCCGCTGCCGGGGAAGGTTTGTAGCGAATTTTTAAAATCCCGTTTGACGTTAAGTGTTTTGAAAACCCTTCTTTGTGAAGGTGTAAAGTTTTTGTATCTTTAATCTCAAAGATAAAATTAAAAAACAAAATAAACAAAATAAAAGATAATAAAAATCACCATACAAACACTTTTCCTAAAGTGTTTACAATTCCATAAAAAGTTCCAACAAAACAAATCGTGCGTTAATTATTTTCTGATTATCTTGAAATTACAACCTATTCAAGTGGTTTAAGGATGGTTTGACATTAAATTGACGAACCGAAAGAGGCGGGTTTTTAATAGCTTTCGAGCTAACCTTTGCTTCTCCGCCGCTCTGCGAGTAATTTTAAGAGAAACGAAATTCGATTGACGAATCGGTTACAAAAATATTGTGCTTTTTCAAATATCTCAAAAAAATCCAAAAAGATTTTATTTTCAAAATTTATTTTCCTTTTTTCCTTTTGTGTTGTTCAAATGTCTCAAAATTTTAAAAATCCAAAAATATTCTTCTCATTCCTCTTAAATGTTTAATTCTTATCTCCTTACCCTCTCATTGTTTAATTCTCCGCAATGATCGGTTTTCCACCATATGATCCCCACGATCCTCGGACCATGGAGGATTTCTATCGTCCAACCCTGGTCGGTAGAGGAGGACCGATCACTCCTACATCTGTTTCGGTAACCAATTTCAAATTGAAAAATCATATTGTTCGACTGATCCGGCAAAATTGCCAATTTTACGGATTTCGAGATGAAGATGCAAACGAGCATCTAAACAAATTCATATCTATCACTCAAACCGTAAACCAAAAAAGTGTCTCTCAAGATGACATTCATTTGAATCTTTTTCCATTCTCTTTATCCCACCACGCTGAATCTTGGTTTTATACTCTTAGAACCCATTCAATTCATACGTGGGAAGAGATGTTCGTCAAGTTTCTTTCAAAATACTTTCCACATTCTAAAATGGTGCAATTTAGGAAAGACATCCGGAATTTCCAGCAGTTGCCCATTGAGTCAGTATTTGAAGCTTGGGAACGATTCAAATCTTTGTTACGGAAATGTCCTGATCACAAAATTTTGCTTCTTGATCAAATCCTAACATTTTATAGTGGTATATCTCCGATTGATCGAGACAAAATCATGTTGGCTGCCGGAGGCAATCTTATGCGAAAGACTCCTCAAGAAGCTTATGATTTGATCGAGAATATGACACAACATCACTATCAGTGGGATACTAGAGCCCTTTATGACTCTACCACTGTTTTGAGTGATCATTATTCCGATTACATTCCCGCTGAGATTGCACAAATTAGGCTCCTTGACCATCACAAAAGCTATATGAATCAATATTGCTAACAAGGACCAAGTCATCCTTACACTATCCACTATTCAGACTCCGATGAAAGTGATGAGGATGACTCTTTTGATGAAGAGAAATCAGATGAGGAACCTTCAGATACCTTTTTAATGGGGGACAAGGAAATCGAAATCAATCCTTTTAAGGAAATTGATGACCTTGTTCCAATCCCAAGGGTATCCGAGGAACCTCTCGATCTTCCTGATTCTACTTCTCAAACATTTGATATGACCATCACAAATCCTTTTACTCTAAATTCAGAAAATCAAAGTCTTGATATTAATAACAAGGATGAGAGTGATAAGGATGGATCTTTAGTAGAAGAAAATGATCAGAAATTAATTCCTCCATCGAGTGGCAATCCCACTTTTGATTCGGTTATCGTATCTCTCACCTCTTTCGAGGATTGTGATCTTCTCTTAAAAGAGACCGGCGCTTTTCTTGCTATTGATGATTCAATTTCTCCAGAAATTGACGATACTTATCTTGACCCGAAGGGAGATATTATTTTACTTAATGATTTGTTAAGTGATGAGTCAAAAACGGAGATTTTGGACGAGGTGCAAATTTCTAGCACACAAAGTACAGCACATGCCCCACCTCCGTATATCCTTCCTGAGCCCAAGCTCAAAGACATACTTCATAAAAGTAATTATCTTCTCGAGGAGTTCGCCGATGAACTTACTCACATTTATCCCATCCCACCTGGGGATGAAGAGGGAAACTTCGATTTTGAGTCAGATTTGAGAGAATTGGAATTTTTGCTAAGTCATGATCCATCAACTAATTATACCTCTAGTCTGGGGGAGTTCGCCGATGAACTCTCTTACATCATATCTCCAACAGAGTATGATTACTCTAAAGACTTGGAGGGAGACGTGATCTATAGTGAGCAATTGCTTATTAAAGACACAATCCTTAATCTCCCTCCTGGGGTTATTTTAGATCATGACCTTAAGAGCTTAAACGACAAACTTGATAATGATGGAAATTTGCTCCCAATTACTATCAAAAATTTTCTTCCCTTAATCACATTTAATGTGATTTCTCATCTTCTTCACTCGTGTGGGAGTGAAGACACCGTTTTTTGACCCCGGCATCTCAATTTATCATTCTTTTGAGCCGGGTGTATCTCATCGGAGTGGAACTTTCAAGTACTTCAATGTTTATCCAAACATATTGAATGAAAGTCCGATGGAGATTTTCTCTTCCACATGCTTCCCCAAGAACAAATGAATTCGGGGCAAGTCAAGCTAACGACTTGATCATAAACAAGCGCTTCGTGGGAGGCAACCCATGCTTATCCGTGTGTTTTATTTTTACTAATAAGGCTAAGAGTTTTATCTCTTCCAAATTTTCTTGTCTTTGTTGGTTGCTTTGTGCAGGTTGGTTCGTGTGAAGAAACTCGTGTTCACAGTTTTGTGTATTAGTTATCCGATATCCTTATCTTATCGACTAACTTTTATATTTGGCATAATTCATAAACGACCTTAGATTTACGTAGGATTACCCTTATCTTTGAAACATTGGGGACAATGTTTCGTTTTAGTCTGGGGGGTGATCTGTCGATTTGATATTACCTTGCATTGTGTCGTGTACTTTAGCAACCCCGTTTTCCACCAAAAATCCAAAAAAATGAGAAAATTTAAATTTTTTTTACAAAAATATCATAAGTGTTTTGACACATTGTTGACTTTCCGTTGGATAGAGTAGGAATAATATTTTGACTTGATCGGGCATGTTAAGCCCTAGCTTGTTTCCTTAACTCTTTTGGCTAAGCGTTTTTAAATAAGGTAGTGACCATCCGAGTATTAGATTAATTAACAAACGCGCTAGCGATCTAGTGTGTGACTTGGTGACCATCCGTTATGTAAATAACGCGCTAGCGATCCAAGAAATGCACTAGTGACCATCTGATTGTTGAACTATCAAAGACTCGCGCCAGCGATCTACTGAGATAGAATTTACTTGAAAGTTAAATGCTAAACGTGGAGTAGTGGTTCTCTTTAGAGCTCATCGTAGGTACTTGTGGCTTTTTGCTCCCACAAAATTGTCTCACCTCTATATCTGTGAAAATAATTAAAGATGTTACGTTTTAGCGATACTTAGTTGTTTATATTCTTAAAAGAATCCTTGTTTTAAAAATCGGGTACACATCGAGGTCGCATAGTAGAAAGTTAAATAGTCTTTGTTATGTATGTAAAGTTGTCAATTCAAAAAAAAATAAAAAAAAATAAAAAAAAAATAAAAAAAAATAAAAAATAAAAGGTTGATTAGTGCTCAAGTTCTTAGACATAAAGTTGTTGGCGCATGAGGTGCATGTATACGATCCTAGATCAGGCGCATGAGGTGCACGTGAATTGTACTCCGCAACTAGCGTCTATTAGTTTGTATGTATCCCAATTCCTTGATGTGGACCTCGTTTTTAAAATAGCGATTCTCGAGAAAAGATAGAAAACTACTTAGCGTTTTAAATTTGGTATCTTTATTGGGAAAAATAAATTATTATCGAAACGAGAAAATATGAAGAAATTCATCTCTCAACAAAAATAAAATAAATAGAGGAAAATAGGAAAAGGGGAGCAATAGGTTTTTACACAAGTAACTTCCATGGGTAGTGTTGGCATCTAACTTTTAAGTTAAATGAAATCTCGCGTTTTTTTTATTCTTAGCTTGGGAACTTGTGAAAAGTCAGGGACGATGAATTTTATCCGTATGGTCACTGCTTTATGAGTTGTGTTTCCTACTCCGTGATCCTAAATGTTGTTGTGAAATAATGAAAGTCAACATCTCGTCACAAGAAAAAGATAAAATTACAAAAATAGAATAAGTGTGAATAAAATGGAAAAACGGGGCGTTTTTAGAACTTTTGATTTTTTAATCTCTTTTGAATATTTTGCTACTTTTCAAAGTTAGTAAAAAGAGGTTGGAAATTTTTGGTTTCAAAAGCGTGAGTTCATAACATTGCATGAGGACATGGCAATACTTAGTCTGGGGGATTTGATATGTGTCGAATTACACATATCTTTTACTTATTTTAACAGACCAAAAAGACAAAAAACTAATCAAATATGCCAAATATATTGTGTTTTTGTGTTTTTACATTTGCAGGAACGGATATGTGATAAACAGACTAAAACGATCACAAAATGGACAAAACCGAACACGAGATTGGAAAGTAGTCAAAAGCCTAAGCCGGGAAAGGAATTTATGATTTTTGGACCCGCAAGAATGTCAAGTTGTCAAGTTTAGCCCTTGGAAGTAATTTTGCAAAATGGCAAAATTGGTCCCTGAAGTTTCAGATTTTACAACAATGGTCCCTAAATGCTACACTTAATCCAAATTCCATCCTTAGCTGAATACATTACTGGACTTGAACAAACCTACCCAAAATACCCAACCCATTCCACAAGCCCACCACAAGCCCACTCTTTATTTTATTTAAACCGGGTCACGATGCTAAAAGGGTCAAAGGGTTCAAAAGGTTCAAGGTCCGAGGGTCAAGGTCCAAGGGTCAAACACACAAAAAAATAAAAATAAAATACCGCCCAGTACTATTCCCTCTCCTTCCTCACTCACACCACTAACTGACTCTGCGAATCCACCGCCCCACCTCTACTTTACACCCTTTCCAGCTAACCCACGCTTCCAAACAACCTTTCCAACTCACCCACATGGCCTGCTACGCTACAAAAGCCTGTAAAGGCTATAACGAATTTTCCCGCCAAAACCTATTTTGACGACTGAGATCATTTGAAGCCAATCTAAGGGTTGGGATTGGATCAGAGAGTGAAGACAAGAAGACCCCAGTAGTTTTTTAGTATAAATAGGCATCATTGTATGCCTTGAATGGCAAGTAGTTTTAGTTCAAGTCGTTTTCATAATTTAAATTTCCTCAGTTGTAATTTCCAGTTATCAGATATCAATTCAAGTTACTCTTTAGCTATTTATTCGAGTTTAATTTAGTTTAGTTCTCAATTTAAAGTTTTATCAAAAGTCAATCTTAGTTGTTAATTCGTATTAAGTTTTCTCAGTTGTTATAGTTCATTTCAAACTTCCCTTCCCTTAATTTAAGCTTATTCTAGCTTTTGATAGCTCTCTGTAAGCTTGAATTCAGTCTAGTAGTTTAAATTTAAGAAAAACCAAAAAGTCAAAAAAGTCAAACTCACTGTAGCAGTGCTTATTCATAGCTTATCTCAACTTCTCTGAGTTCAGTACTTAATTTAAGGTTAATATAAGCTACTTTTATAGATAGTATCAGTTATATCTCTTTTTCACTTTAAAAACCTTAAAACAGTCAACTTTGTCAAAAAGTCAACCTTGCTTATTTGAAGCTTATTTTACATTGTAATTTGCCTTTCTTAGTCTACTAAGTTAATCCAGTCAGTCATAGATCCAAAGTATTAAATAGTTTAGTCATATTTAGTTTTAATCTTAAAACAGTCTAGTTAAAGGGTTGTTTGGCATAGTGGGTTAAACTGGGTCAATTGGAGCATACACTGTTTATTTGCATTCTATCCAATTTTGATTCAGCTTAATACGGCTTGAGAAAGCTGTTTTCAGCTTTATTTTTCTTGTTTTGAGCTTATTACAGGTGTGGAGTCCAAGGAATGTGGGCGTAAGCTGCTGAACAGCCATCATCAGCTCACAATAAGCTTGGCTTATTTTGGAGTGATATTTGCACTTTCAGGTTTGTTTTAAGCCCATAATTAGTTTGCACCAAGATTCCCTAAGCATTGTTCTCTAATTCACCCAGTTCAGTAAAATCTTAGCATAGCAGTACTAATTATTGAGTTTTCATAGTTTCTCAGATTTTCAAGATTTTCTAGAGCCCTCAAATTAAATAGTCACAAGCTAAAATTCAGGATTATGAAAGTTCACCAGCTCACTTATTGACAGTATTTTTTGTAAGATTTATAGATTAGCTTACAGTAGCTTATTCAGCCCTTGGAAAAGGCAGTTTTGCCCTGCCCCTAGTTAGACAGCAGACTGCTTAGCATTATTTCCTCCCCTAGGTACTTATTTAGTCAATCCCTAGTGCTTATTTAGGTTCATGCAGCTTATTTAGCCCCCCCCCCTAGTGCCTTAGTGTATTACAGCACTCCCTAGCTTAATCCATTAGCTTAACAGTCCAAATTAGTCAAGCTCAGCTCACTTTAAGAACTGCAGCCCTGTTCTGCTTATTTGTAGCTTATTCATTGAGTTCTAGCTTAAGTCACAGTTATAAAAATTGTTCCTTGTCATTAGCTTAATAAGTTTCAATAAAAAAATCAAAAAAATAAAATAGTTGAAAAATGGTGCAAGTAGGGTTCGAACCTGGGTCTCTCGGGCAAACAGCCAAACACACTACCATCCTGCCCTTGGGACTTTTATGTTTAACTTTGCATTTCAATTTTACTTAACCCTTGTTCAGTAATAAGCCATCCGAGTTTCTTAAGCTTATTTGCAGCTTATTAAAATAAGCTAACACCCTTTTAATATTTTTCTTAGCTCTGTAATTCCTTAAAGTAATTTAGTAAAAAGTTTCAGATTTTTCTTAATAGTTTTAATATTTTTAATCAATTAATTAGTTAAAAGTAGTAATTAATTCATATTAAATTAAATAAATATCAGAAAAATATAATTCTTTTTTCTAAAATTTTCTTTTTATAAATAGGACCTTATAAAATTACATTTGTACCCCTAGAGTGTTTATTTCATTTATTTGACGTTTTTATTATTCGTTTGTTTACCGTTTTTATTTATTTCGTTTTCGTTTTATAGATTTAAGTTTCCCTAGCCTATTTTATGCTTCCCATACTCATTTGTTACTCAAATCAAATCAACTCCAAATCATTGCGTTCCCATTTTCAAACACGAATCACAAACCCGATTTCACGAATTCCATTCAATCCTTCATCGGGGATAACGAACCTAGGTTACACATACTTGCCTTGTGTTTCCTTTGAGAAAAATAAACGTGTTGATTTTAACCGATCAGTAACACCCCGACCCGACAAGGGTAGAGATGTCACAATGTTAGGATCTCTGGGGAAATAAGAATTTCATTGTTGCTGCCGATAGTGTTAAGCTGGTTCCTGCCGATAGCTTTGGTTCCTGCTGCAAGCTCATTGCTGCCGACAGTGTTATCTTGTTCCTACTGATAGTGTTGTTGCTGTGGATAGTATTGATTAGTTATCCGTATATTTAGAATGTTTGTTAAGATTTATTTTTAGAAGAGATCTCGTTTATCTCTTTACACATTTTCTTGTAGAACGGATTAGGGTTAGGTCATCTTGTTAGTATAAAAGATATATCCGTCTATGAGTTTAGGTACGCCTTTAACGTTTTCAATATTCAATATCACAATTCTTAGTTCATAGTTTGATCCATAGAGGATCATTATTGTTTAGAGTTTTTCTTCTTTATTATACTTGCTGTTTAGTTTCCGCATAAACGCTTGTATAGCATACAGAGGTTCTCGTTTATACCAAGCTCAATCAAGCTCGAAGTACTCGATCCTATAAGTGGTATCAGGGCCTGGTAAGGATCTCTGATAAAGAAGAAAAAGTTCGATCTTACATCTCTTAACCCTCTCTCAATGGAAGGCGAAATCCCTCAAAACAATGTCATTAACCAAGAAGATCAACAACCCAAACCTGAAACATCCCAAGTCCAAACACAGATCGTCACCACTATGTCCACCAACAATGCTAAATTCTCATATCTGAAGAAAGATGAGTATGAAGTCTGGGCTATGAGAATGGAATATTGGATCACAAACAGTGATTACAATATGTGGAATGTCATTCTCAAGGGAAATAGCAAGAAGAATACTGGAAGGGACGAGGATGGCAATATCTATATAGAGGCACCTGTTACTGCAGAAGAACACATGGCTGTGCAAAGGGAAACCAAGGCAAGAACCCTTTTGCTTCAAGCTATTCCAGAGGATCATATGAGTGATTTCCATCACTTGGATGATGCTAGAAAGATCTGGCATGCTGTAAAAGCCAGATTTGGAGGGAATGATGAATCCAGAAAAATGAGAAAGTCTATGCTCAAGCAAGAGTTTCAGGAATTCAAGATCTCTGAGGCTGAGGGGATTCACAAAGGGTATGACAGATTCCACAAGATCCTGAGTCAACTCAACCAGTTGAAAGCTAGGCCGGATGATGAAGACTGCAACACCAAGTTTCTGAGGGCTTTACCACCATCCTGGTCGCAGGTTTCCATAACCCTCAAGGCCAAAGGAGGACTGGATTTTATGAGCTTTGATGATCTGTACAACAAGTTGAAAACCCTTGAACTTGATATCAAAGGGTATTCCACCTATACACCCCATACTCCAACCCATACTGCTTTTGTTAGTAACTCTGGTGCTAACAAAGCATCATATGGAAACAGTCCAACACCATCAACATCATCAATCTCCTACTCACCTGTCACAACCAAAAGCTCAAACCAGATCTGAGAATCTTGTAGTGGATGTGCTTCATTCATTTGTTGCTGAAAGTACACCACAACAGAAGATTGTGTATGATGATTTCAATCAGGTTGATGAATTGGATATGGAAGAGATGGACTTAAGATGGCAGGTGGCTATGATATCATTGAAGTTGGATAGGTTTGAAAAGAAGGCAGGAAGAAGGGTCAATTTTGATGGACAGGAGCCTGCCAGGTTTGATAGAAGGAAGGTGAGGTGTTATAAATGTTCTCAAACAGGACATTTTGCTAGGGAATGTACAGACAAGAAGGTGGATGATAAAGCACGGTATTCTGCTTTCAAAATTCAAGAGTTGGAGTCAGAGGACCCCAAGGCTTTGGTATCTGTGGATTCGATGGTGGACTGGGAGCAACATGAGAAGTCTGTTGCAAGTGGAGCAGATAAGGTCTATGGGATGATAGCTGGATACGGTGAGAAGAAACAAGTGGCTGGTCAGTTTGCAATGATGGGTCATCCATCTCAGGTACAAAACTGCCCATTTGGTTGTTCACCTATATATGCTAAACTTAAACAGGAATTTGATGACAAAGAAAATGAATATAATGATAATTTTATACAACTTAAGGCTCATAAAAAGGCTGTTAAAACATTAGAACAACAAAAGGTTTGGTATCAACAACAACAGTCTGCTTATGAAGTAAAAATAAAGGTTTTGGAAAGAGATTTAAAAAATGCTATTAATGAGTTTAAACATTCTGAAAGGGAAAAAGCTAAGGTAGTGCTAGAAAATCAGGATTTGCAGTCTGAACTAGATAGTTCCTTAGCTAGATTTGAAAAGTGGAAAGAATCGTCCAAAAACCTTCATAAGCTTATTGATAGTTCTATGTCTACCAAAACTAAAAGAGGTTTAGGGTATGGTGACCTGATAGGGCCAAATCAATATTATGACCCGAATGAGTATAGTGTTTTTGACCCTGAACCTGTAGATTATAGAAAACCTGTAAAGTATGTAAAGGAAGGAGGAATGAATGCTGTTCCTCCACCCATAACTGGAACATTTAAACCTGCTAATCCTTTTGATGACTTTGATGATTCACAAATGATCTATGGCAAACAGGCAAAGGACTTGCCTAATCTTGATTGTGACTCTAATGAATTTGTCTCTTGTTCTTACAGTGACAAATCTTCATAAATCAAGACTAATGACTATGCCACATGTGGATTAAGTGACAAGTCAGCTTCAATAAAGTCAGAAGATCTCTCCTCAAAAGTAGCTACTGATGAAACTCACTCAAAGACAGCTGCATTTGAAGATATTTCTTTTGATAGTGTTAAAAACAATAATGTTTCTGGTTGTGGTTATGTTTCGAACAATTCTAGTTGTGGTTCTGTTTCAAACAATTATGGTTGTAATTTTAATTCTGTCAAGGATAATTTTGTTTCATGTGTTGGTTTGAATAATTCTGTTTGCAATGAGAAAGTTATTGTTAAGAAAAAGTCCCCTAGAAAGAAATCTTGCTTTGTGTGTCTTAGTTATGATCATCTTATTAAAGATTGTGACTATTATGAAAAACAGATGGTGTTATATGCTTGTAAAAATAGGTCTGTATGGAAAAATGTTAATGATATTCCCCCTTATATTCCTCAAGCAGCTAGGAGAACTTCAGTTGCTTCTGGCAAGCCAGTTTCTGCTGGTAAGCCTATTGCTGCTGATAAGTTCATTCCTGCCGATAGACCTGTTGCTGCTGGTTATACTATTCCTGCTGGTAGGATCAATCCTGCTGGTTGGAGAAGTAATATTGCTGGACCTTTCAGCAGACCTACTAGTACTTACTTTCAAAATAATATGAGACCTGTTTGTTTAGACACCATGCACAAGGGAGGGGCAAGATGGAAAACTGCTGTTAAGTCCTCAGCAGGTTGTTCTTGGAAAATCAATAACCAACATATGAAAATGGGGTCCAAGATCAATGGTGGATCTCATCAATCTCCAGGGTTTAATTCTTATTGATCCACTAGGCAGGCTCAAGTCAGCAATGGCTTGAGTCTCTCTTGTATCTAATGTTGTATATGTATTCTTTTTCTCAGGATTTTCCTTTTAGAAGCAAAGATGTTGGAATTGTTGACAGTGGGTGTTCCAGGAGTATGACAGGGAATTTGGAAAGATTGCATGACTTTGTACCTTTGAATGGAGGTACTGTGACATTTAGAGGAGGAGATGGAATAATTTCTGGGAAGGGAACTATCAAGACTGCTAAGCTGGAATTTGAAGATGTACTTTATGTGAAGGAACTTCAAGACTTCAATTTGTTCTCTGTCTCCCAAATCTGTGACAAGAAGAACAGTGTTCTCTTCACTGAAAATGATTGCTTTGTGTTGTCCAAAGACTTCAAGCTGCCTGATGAAAGTCAGGTTGAACTTAAAGTTCCTAGGACTTACAATCTTTATAGCTTCAATCTTAGTGATGTTCAGCCTGAGGGATCACTTGCTTGTCTGGTTGCAAAAGCTTCTGTGGATGAATCTAATAAATGGCACAGAAGAATGGCCCATGTGAATTTCAAGACCATTAACAAGTTGGCTAAGAATGGGTTGGTTAAAGGGCTTCCTATGAAGATCTTCTCTAATGAGCACGATTGTGTTGCCTGTAACAAAGGAAAGCAGCACAAAGCATCTTACAAGGCCATAACTGCTGTGAGCAGCATCTCTGAGCCTTTGCAGCTTCTTCATATGGATCTTTTTGGTCCTACTTCTATCAGAAGTATTGACCATAAGAACTACTGCCTGGTGATTACAGATGATTTTAGCAGGTTTTCATGGACTTTCTTTTTGGGTACTAAAGATGAAACTTATCCAGTTCTTAGGGATTTTATTGCCTTAATAGAAAATCAGTTAAGTAAAAAGGTTAAGTCTATAAGGTGTGATAATGGCACAGAGTTTAAGAACTCTAATCTTATTGAACTCTGTGGGACTAAGGGGATAAAAAGGGACTATAGTAATGCTAGAACTCCACAACAAAATGGGGTTGCAGAAAGGAAAAATAGGACCCTGATAGAAGCAGCTAGGACTATGTTAGCTAAATCTAAGATGCCCACTATGTTTTGGACTGAAGCAGTTTGCACTGCTTGTTATGTGTTGAATAGGGTATCTATTACTAGTCCTCATAATAAAACACCTTATGAACTTTTGTCTGGGAAGGTTCCAAACATTAGTTACCTTAAGCCTTTTGGATGTCATGTCACTATTTTGAACACTAGTGATTACCTAGGCAAGTTTGATGGGAAGGCTGATGAAGGGTTTATTGTTGGATATTCTGCTCATGGTAAAGCCTATAGGGTTTATAATCTGTCCTCTAAGAGAATAGAAGAGACTCTCAACTTAAGATATCTTGAAGATAAACCTAATTTGCAGGGTGCTGGTCCAGAGTGGTACTTTGATCTGGATTATCTATCTGACACCTTAGGTTATAATAGATTCAAATCAAATCTATCTGCTGGTACAAATGTTTCTCAAACTAACAATGCAGGTACCTCAGATGATGATTCTGATGTAGAGAGTGATGAACGACCTATAGTTGTTCCTTCTTTTCCCTCTAACAACATTTTGCTAGGCTTCAAAGACAAGAGTTTAATGCCAAAAGAGATGCTGAGATGTTTGATTCTGGGTTTTCTAAAGAGACAGAGGAGATTCTGAGAAAGGCTGAAGCTGAAGTTAGAAGACAACTGAATTCAACTGGTGGTATTCATGTTCCTGCTGATCCCATTCCTGCTGAAAGTGGATCTGTTCCTGCCGAACCTTCTAGAGTTTCTGCTGATGTTCCTGTGTCTTCTCCATCTGTTGACACTCTGGGTGTTGTTAACTCCCCTGAAAGATTTCCAATTCCTTCTGATCTTGGAAATTCAGTCTCTTCAAAAGATAAGCTGAATGATCCTCATCATCAGTCCAGAACTGGCATTTTCACTTCTTCTTCTTATGATGATGACTTCAACCCCTCAATTACTAATCAGGCATCCTCCATTGAAGTCAATCCCATTGCTACCAAGAGGATCAATACTGTTCATCCTCAGTCTTTGATTCTTGGAGATATTAATTCCCCTGTTCAAACAAGAAGTAAACTTCATCAACCCAAGTTTGGAGAATCTGCTTTTCTCAGTTATATACAGGATCAGTTGAGGAGCAATCATACTGATTATTTACATTGTCTGTATGCTTGTTTCTTATCTCAAGTTGAACCAACTAGCATAGCTCAAGCTCTTACTAATGATGATTGGGTTGAGGCTATGCAAGAGGAGATGCAGCAGTTCCAGAATCAGAAAGTATGGATGTTGGTACCTTTACCTGCAGGAAAGCATGCTATTGGGACTAAATGGATTCTAAAGAATAAAAGGGATGCTAGGGGAATTGTGGTTCGAAATAAGGCTAGATTAGTAGCTCAAGGTCATAGACAAGAAGAGGGGATTGATTATGATGAGGTGTTTGCACCAGTGGCAAGAGTTGAAGCTATCCGATTGTTTTTGGCTTTTGCTTCCTTTATGGGGTTTGTAGTATATCAGATGGATGTAAAAAGTGCATTTTTGTATGGCAGGATTGAGGAAGAGGTTTATGTTACTCAACCACAGGGATTTGTGGATCCTCAGAATCCTAATTTGGTTTACAAAGTGGTTAAAGCACTTTATGGTCTTCATCAAGCACCAAGGGCTTGGTATGCAAGGTTATCAGCCTTTTTGCTAAAACATGGTTACAGAAGAGGGACTATTGATAAAACTCTTTTTATAAGAAAGAACTTCAAAGATATCATTCTGGTACAAGTTTATGTAGATGATATTATCTTTGGTTCAACTAATGAAGCCTGGTGCAGGGAGTTTGAAGAATTGATGAAGAGTGAATTTGAGATGAGTGCTATGGGTGAAATGACTTTCTTCTTGGGTCTTCAGGTTAAGCAGAAACCAGATGGGATTTTTATTTGCCAGGAGAAGTATGTTTATGACATGCTTAAGAAGTTTGAAATGGAAAATGTGAAGATTGCTACAACTCCTTTTGAACGTCCAAAGCCTAAGTCCAATAATGAACCTGATGCTGCTGTTAATGTTCATCTTTATAGATCCATGATTGGATCACTCATGTATTTGACAGCTTCAAGACCTGATATCTTGTTTGCTGTTGGTGCATGTGCTAGACATCAGGTTACACCATTGACTTCTAACCTAAATGCAGTAAAGAGAATCTTCAAGTATTTGAGAGGACAGCCAAAGATGGGACTTTGGTATCCCAAAGATTCTCCTTTTGTGTTGGAAGCCTATAGTGATAGTGATTATGCTGGGGCTAACTTTGATAGGAAGTCTACTACTGGAGGTTGTCAGTTTCTGGGTAGGAGGTTGGTTTCTTGGCAGTGCAAGAAGCAGACTATAGTGGCTACATCTTCTACTGAGGCAGAGTATGTTGCTGCTGCTAGTTGCTGTGGACAGGTACTTTGGATGCAAAATCAGCTGTTGGATTATGGGTTCAACTATATGAACACTAAGATTTTTATTGATAATCAAAGTACTATGTGTATTGTTAAGAATCCTGTTTATCATCAAAGGACAAAGCATATTGAGATTCGACACCATTTCATAAGAGATGCTTATGAGAAGCATCTTATTCAGGTGGTTAAGATTCACACAGATGATAATGTTGCTGATCTGCTGACCAAGGCTTTTGATGGACCAAGGTTTAAACATTTGGTGGTCCATATTGGGATGGTAAATCCCTAGATACTGAGCTTAAGGGGAGGATTGCAGATTAAGGGGAGGATGAAGCTTAAGGGGAGGATTGTTCTTGTTGTTGTTGTATATTTTTATTTCTTTCTTTTGATTTCTTTTCTTAGTTTCTTTCTTTTCTTTTGGTGTGTTTCTTAGTTTAAAAAAAAAAAAATTGTATATTTTGTGTGCTAATAAGATGGTTTTGAGCAACACCTTGCAGGTACAGTGTTGGTGTTTACACCTGCACAATAAATGGTGCTCAACTCACCATGTCTTGCAGACAAGAAAGAGTTGGCTCACCATGAGGGTACGGCTCTGGTGTGATAATCAAATCCGTTGATAGCTGTAATAGCTTGCTCAAAGCTATAGGGTACTTCAACTCACCCATGGTTTATTCCTGAGAGTTGAAAATGGTTCTCAATTCACCATGGATGTAACCCTTTATGGGATCCAAAGGATTGGCTAGTCCACAAAAGTATGGTTTGTGGTAAAGACACTTGGTATCCATATTTGGTATTCAATTCACCAAGGTTTTGTTGTAACCTAAGAATTGGCTAGTCCTGAGCAAACGGCTACAGGTAAAGACAAGTCAAATCCGTTTATAGTTGCTGATTTGCTAATAAATCAGATGGTTATCAATGTACCATGGTCTAACACACCTAAACATTGGCTACTCCAGTAGTGATGGCTATTGGTAAAGAGACATCAAATCCATTAATTTTCAATGATTCACCTCTCACAGGAGTTAACACACCTGGATGTGATGAGAATAGTATGAAACTTAAGTGATTTGATGTACATCTAGTCATTAGTAGCAGCCAATTTCAAGTGAAAGTCATGGTGACCAGTATACATGTTTTGAAGAAGATTTCCTATTCCTGCTGAACTATTGAGGTTGCTGCTGGATGCTATAGAGGCTGGAATCTTGCAAGTTAAGGATTTTGCTGCTGGTTACTACTCATTGCTGCTGCTAAGTCGCAGTCCTCAAGCCTGAGAAGTTAAAGCTCTATCACATTGGAATCTTGCAGGTTAACCTAGTCAACCTCAAGATTAGGGGAGGATTGTTAGGATCTCTGGGGAAATAAGAATTTCATTGTTGCTGCCGATAGTGTTAAGCTGGTTCCTGCTGATAGCTTTGGTTCCTGCTGCAAGCTCATTGCTGCCGACAGTGTTATCTTGTTCCTACTGATAGTGTTGTTGCTGCGGATAGTATTGATTAGTTATCCGTATATTTAGAATGTTTGTTAAGATTTATTTTTAGTAGAGATCTCGTTTATCTCTTTACACGTTTTCTTGTAGAACGGATTAGGTTTAGGTCATCTTGTTAGTATAAAAGATATATCCGTCTATGAGTTTAGGTACGCCTTTAACGTTTTCAATATTCAATATCACAATTCTTAGTTCATAGTTTGATCCATAGAGGATCATTGTTGTTTAGAGTTTTTCTTCTTTATTATACTTGCTGTTTAGTTTCCGCATAAACGCTTGTATAGCATACAGAGGTTCTCGTTTATACCAAGCTCAATCAAGCTCGAAGTACTCGATCCTACACACAACAATGGTGACATATTAGAAACATACACAAGCATACATCTTCAATAATACAAAGGAATCCAAAGGTTACAAGAAATTACAAGGAAATACAAATTTACAAAGGAACAAATACTAAGTCTGAAAATATAAATTCTTCAAGTCATCTATATCAAATGGCTATCACAGTGTAGTCTTCTAAGTCCAATGGTACTCTCCACTCATACCCAGCTTCCTACTAAAAACCTGCCGCAGGAAAAGAAATGTGGCTGAGCTACGAGAGCTCAGTGAACAGATATAACGGTAACAAAGCAGTAATAAAGAATAGTACAGAGTGTCAGAAATATAAATCATGCAGATATAATCAGAGTTAAAGGATAAACAAAGGAGTAAGGATAAAGGATAGGGAATAATAAATAGATAAAGGTAAAAGGGGAAACAGTGCAAGATATAATAAGGGTCAAAGGTAAGTAAATGTATATGGTATAGGGAGAACAGTAATCCACCACGAGCCCAGAAACAGAAGTATCATAACCATGTAACCATATCAGTAATCCAGAGGGGATGCCTCTCAAGTAACCAGATAATATGAGGGGTGTCCTCATGTATCAAATATATATGGAGTAACTAGCTCCCAGAGGTTGTGAAAGACGTGTATCGCACACACCATCAGTCACCAGAGATATAACAGATAATATAAACAGATAACAGAAACAGAACAAATCTAGGATGCATCCATACGCCCCAGGTGGCCAGAGTCTACCAATAAACACCAGATAAAATAAAGTCAGGGACGGGATAGGTCATCTCTCTCCTACCCTAGAGTCAAGTCATCGGTGCATCAATGACAAGGACATGAACACCTCATGCCTAGTGAGTTGGCTCGGGTATCAAACCATGGTCAGAGTCAAGTAGCAAGTATCAGGTCAAGATCAGAGCATCATATCAAAAGGTTCAGATTATAAGGTCCATGTCAGACATTACAGAGTGTATATCAGAGGTTCAGAAATCAGATAGGTTTATATCAGAGTTTATAACAATGTTCAAGACCAAGTTCAGAAACAGTATATCAGATAAATGCTTATATCAAAGTTCAAATTAAGCTTCAAACAAGAGTTTATAATCAGGTTTAGAATAAGGTTCAAATCCAGATTTAATAGGTCATATCAAAGGTTCATGATCAAAAAGGTTTATAGGTTTATATAAAAGAAAAGGTTTCATATAAAACTTGTATTAAAATAATCTTTCAGTGATTTTCATAAAATGATGTTTAGTAGAACCCTTTTCATAAAGAAAATCTTAAAAGGGAATTTTCATAAAACCTTAGTACAACTCCATTTAACCGAGATATAATATCGTGCTCAACAATAACGATTTAAAATAGTTTTTCTCAAACATTTTCAAATATAATTAAGGAAGGTTTTCCAATTTCAGTTATAATATCAAAAGGACTTCCAGTATCCAAGGGTTGAGTATTCATGTCACAGGGTGATGAGTAAGGTGTCAAGGGAAATTCAGAGTCAGATAACATGTCAGAATCAGAGTGATATAACAAGTTCCTATTTCAAAAGGGTTTATAACAGATGGTTCGGAATCAAGCTTCATAACAAAGTTCATATCCGTAATTATAACAAAGGGGATCATATGAATGGTTCAAAGTAATGGGGATCATAGCAATGGCATCAATACAGAAACTGACAGATCAGAAAAATGAAAGAGATCATGAGAAACCTGTGAGAAGGTTCAGAATATCTGTACCTTATTAGCAGTGCAGAAAATAAACAAGCAAATAAATACTGAACAGATCAAGGCTTCTCCTTCTTCGCACCTAAAGGAGTAGAAGACGGAATTACAAAGGATTCCAATTCAGATTATTACTTTTAGTTTACCTTTCCATTTTAAGTAACTTTCTATCTTTAGTAACTTTCCAGATTTAGTAACTTTCCAGATTTAGCAGGTTTCCAGAATCATTTCAGATTAGATTAAGTCCTTACTCAGAGATTATTATGGAATAAAGGTATATTTTAACAGGTTACAGAAGTCTAAGGTTAATTATGACAATTTCACAAAGTTTAGGGTTTTAATTGTAACTTCATCAATTTCAAAGGTCTAAAATGAAAAATACTTCAAGTACTGATTTAAATACATATTTTATTCAGAATGACATCATAATCCCATTAGTTTCATAATTTACAGATTATACCCCTCTAGTTACAATATTTACAAAACAAACCCTAGATTTACATAATTCATGATTTAATCCCTGTAATATCCATATTTACCAAACAAGCATATTATTTTACAAAATTACAGAATGTAACCTCAGAATTAAGTATAGTATGAATCAGACCCTCAGAATTCAGAAATTACACATTTGGTCCTTTAAGTTTACAAAACTTATAAATTAAATCATAATTTAGTATCAATTACATATTAAGCCCATAAATACTCAAATTTACACATTACACTTTTAATATCAGTATTTACATAGAACAGCTTCAAGTTTCCATAATTTACACTTTTAGTCCCTCCTAAAAAATAAATGAAATTCGAAACCCTAATTTCATTTTAATTCCAAATCTTGTTAATTTTGCACATAAGACCCTCATGTAATAATTTTACACTTTAGTACTGATCTAATTAACATTATAAAAATGGCCCACAAGTTTATTTAATTACAAAACACCCCCTTAACAATTTATTTTCAAATCCGTAACAATATATTTTATCAAAACCAAACCCTAATAATCCCAATCATTAAGCAATCATTTTATCATCATAATACATCATTTATTTTCCAGATTTCATCATATAGAAGCCCTAGATCAATCGGTTTTATTTTTTCCCACGATTTTCCTTTTTATTTCAAAAACCTGATAAACCAATAAATTCATAAATCACGATTTAGGCTCAAAAAATTTGAATGACCATTTTTATTAGGTTATATGAAGCATATAGACCTCACGAAAATTATATAACAAGCTTAGAAAAATTGTATGTATTTTAGATAGCCCGATTACGTTTTTAGGGTTTATTAGCTCATTATTTATCATACGGTTTATATATTGTGCATGATTCGATTCCACCATTTTTAACACATTATATATGATAAGGAAAGTGCTAGAAAAATACCATAAAATTTATAGAGCAAAGGAATCACACGTTGTGATTTTATGTGACTCGGTTCAACTATTTTCGACCCAATAATTCGCCACGATCAAATGAACGATCCCAGAGGTTTGTAGCTATTTTTCCCACATTCTTCGCACTATGAAGAACACCAAAAAATTACTCCTTTGCTTCAGAAAATTCAGATTGATTTTGTGGGATTTTGTGTGTGTTTCGATTTAGAGTTTTAGGGGTAAATGGAAACTAAAATCATGGGATTGGTTATTGGTGATAATGACTGAGCAATGGGGAGGAATTGATGCTATAGAAATGGCCATCTTGCTTGACAATTTCAATTTACCATTTTTGAGTGATTTTCCTAAATTAGTTTGTGATTTAAATGGTTTAAATAAATAAAACTTGTATCCTATGCAAAGAAAATTGGCCCATGTGTTTTATTAGTGTAATTATAATCTTTTGTACATTGTAAAAATATTAGAAGCTTGCCTCAAAATTATCTCACTTGATTTGTAGTTCGTTTCCAGAGATTCGGGATTGATGTGGTACTTTAAATAGGCTTAAATTGAATTTTAAAGTTTCAGGGGCAATTTGGTCATTTTGCATGTTTCAGATTTTAGGGTTTTACATCAAGATTCAATCCTCAAAAGCTTATTCAAAAGGAACTTGAAGTTCATGAAGCATGAAGATCAAGTTAGAGGAGGATTGTTGGGAATTATCACAAGAAGACTTAAAAGAGAAGAACAGACTTAAGTCTGCTGAGCTACGTAGTTAAATCTGTTAGTTAAAATTGTAACATAGTTAAGTCTGTCTATTCAATGTTAAGTCTGGTAGACAGATTCCATAGTTAAGTCTGTTTGACTTTATTAGTTAAGTCTGGTCATGAATTATAGGAAGTTTGTTAGCTATAAGTTAGGAAAGGATATGTAGTTATCTTTAGAGAAGATACGTTTATCCTTCTACACGTTTTATATCTAGGGTTTCCTTGGTGTATAAAAGGAACTCTAATGAGTCATTATTTTATACGTACGACATAGTGATATTAACAAAGTTAATAGAGAATATGAAGTTAGTTATATTGTGTCTTCATTGTTTGGTTTTAAGATTCCTCATTAACAATAAGCAATCTTGTGGGATCGATTATAGGTGTTGATTATTGTGGATCGGGTGGTCTTGGATTGTGAAAGAAGAGTTCCATGGTAGAAGAGTTAGAGAGAAAAGAGAGAGATGGGAAAGCTGTAAATGTTAGATTAGTGTGTGAAAGTTTACAAGAGTTCCACCCTTCCCATGTGTGGGTAGGGACTTTATATAGTACCTAATATTGGTGCCCCTAGTGGGCTGTGGAGTGAGCTGACAGTGGGTAAAGACCCGACCCACTCCACAAATATAAATACGACTAAGCTAATAATACAAATACTACTAGTAATACTAAGCTAATATTAATAAGCCTACGAGCTATATAAATGCTAAGTAGATACTCGGGTGACCGAGCCTTCATCTGAATATTTATATTCCTAACCATCTCCCCCTAAGGGAGGTCACCCCGGAAATAATATTTCAAATTCTAGCATTTTATCTTCTGAACTTGTCTTCATAGCTCGTAGTCTTTGATTCTTCAAAGTCTTGAATCTTTGTGCATTCAGCAGTAATCTTTTGATGACTGATCGGTTGTCTTGGATGATCTTTGAGAATTCTTCGAGTTTATCATCCAATATTTGTCCTCAAGTCATCTTTCAGCAGTATATTTCCATGTGATGTGTTAATCTTTGAGCCGACATGCTCACACTATTAATTGTCATGATCTTTCAGCATCAGAGTTTGCAGAAGCTGTGTTGAAGGTCTTTTAGTTTATCATGACTTCTTTGATTGTAATGATGATGTAGTGTGAACATGTGGTGATGGATTGGCATCTTTCCTGCAATCTGCTACAACCGCAATCAGCTGCAACTTCAATCAGCTACAACCGCAAACAGCTGCAACAGCAATCAGCTACAATCGCCAGATGTTCCTGCATACGACAGTTAGCAATAAAATGTCCGGTACTTACAGGTTCGGACTTCGAGATTGTTAACAACATAGTGTGAAAACTCTCTCTAATCCTTACCAAGACCGTTCCTAAATCGAAAACCCACAGAGGGTTTTTTAAGATCTTACCGTAGTAAATCAACGATTAGGTGAGTCGCTGGAGATCACTCCACGACTGTAGACTGTTTGAAACCGTCGCAATCACTAAGCGTAATCCACAGGGAATTAATGAAGTGACCTGCTTTCAGGGCTGTTTGATGTTGACCCTGGCAGGAATTTCCATTCAATCATTGTGATGCGTGGTTTTACGACCTTACAACAGGTTTTACCTCTCGAGGGATCTCAAGAGGCTTGCAATCCCCACCAGGCAGTGTACCTGACCGATGTAGTATAGTGTAGTGGCAAGTACCGGGGGATTGATCATTCACTAGGGGAATAGTGTCATTAGGATTGAAAAACTACTCTAATAGGTCTAAGGGTGAGGGAAGATTCTTTTTGTATTTTTTATATTTTTATGAAAGCAAGTAAAATCTCGGGTTTGAAGGAGTGGGCGGAATTAGTTGCTAGTCAACTAACCCAAATAACTAAAAATGCAAATAAAATAAAATAACTGAAAATAAAAAGGTTGTGGAACTTATATGGAGAGAAATGTGTTTACTTAGATTTCCTTACTCCCTAACTATCTTTTACCGGTTGATTAGTGTGTATTAATTGCGTGGATGACGGGTGTATTCCTTAATACCAATCGTGGGGTGGCGTACGTACTTCCCCAAATCTACAAGCTCCTACTTCACTCCTATGTCGAGCCGGCTAAGAAGCTCCTAACATGGGATCAATAGAATTTGCTCATGCATTAAATACAACCATAAAAACCTTAGTACGCATTGGTTCATGTTTCTTAAGACGTTCAAGCAAGTTACCGTATAGGAGGTTAGCCAGTTTTCTTAAGCCTAACATCGATAAACAATCATCCAATACAATTAATAACATACTAATAACCAATAATCAATAGTTAGGTTTCATTAGATCTAAGCAAACACAAGATAAATCTAGCCTAGCATGTTAAATAAAAGACAAGAACACGATATAATCAAACAACACATAGACATATTGAATGATTAATTGATTACTTATCTTCAATTGAACATGGGAGATCCAAGGGTATAAAACCCTTAAAAATGGCAGAAAAATCATCTTAGGGTTTCTCCTCAAAAAGTTGCACACTAATGACTAAAAATTATGAAAGTATATATAGGAAAACAGATCTGACGGCGTCACGTTATAGAGCTTGACGCCGTCAACTCGCCGCGGTTAGGGTTTCTTGATGGCCTTCTTGACGCCGTCCCCTTTTAATCATCCAAAATCCTCTCTGGCTTATCAAGGGTTGACGACCTTCTTGACGCCGTCCCCCTTTATTCTTCCAAAATCCTCTCTGGCTTATCAAGGGCTGACGGCGTCACACTAGGGCTTGACGCCGTCACAGGTACTTTTCAGCAGATTTTTTAGACTTTGTCGTTTTCTTCACTTTTATGCTCCAAAAACGTCCAAAATGCTTCCTTTTCCAGATTTCTTCTCCAAAGTACCTAATATGACAAAAGGAACGATTTAGGGCAATATTTGATCAAATAAATATGATTTAGGGCTTAAATGACCCCCTAAAAGCAGTACACTTTTCGCTTCATCAAATACCCTTACACTTGAGATTTGCTTGTCCTCAAGCAAATGCGCTTTTATTCTAATCAAAATACAAGTTAGGGGTCATTTAACGCTAATATAAAAGTAATTACAACAAATAGTCGTTCCACTTTAATCATAATAAGCACGGAGATTACAAACTAGCACCTCACAAGTAGTGTTTAGATACTCACATCTCTCAGGTGTCATAAAAGTGTATCTCATAAATGAAAATGAATAATATCTCTCACTACCTGTCATAGCAAATAGATTACCATAGTCTTGGGAAAGGATCAAAAACCTCCTCCACTAGGCATAAGCACCTAAGATAAACTATCAAAGAGGGCTTTTAAACGGGTTATAACATTAGGTGTAGGGATATGATAAACACGGTTTTGTTGGATAAAGGATATTTTACTGGTGGCGAGTTAAAGATCTTGATTAATTACATGTACAATATGGCGTTGCTAAGCCAAGACTAGACTCGACTTAAGCTAATGAAAAAAATAACAAAAAGATAAAATAAACATAAAATGAAACGGGATGGTAGTCCGTATGTTTTTTCTACTTTTTTTTTTTTTTTTTTTTTTTTTTTTTTTTTTTTTTTTTTGCTTACACTCTTGCCCTACCATCCAAAATAATACATCGCAGGGGGGTTGTATCCCCCTTACACTTGAACTTTTACATAACTTTACAATTAACTATTCTAATGACTCGAATTAAGATAATCGAAACACTTGGAGTACTTTTAAAATATTTAGCACATATGGGGGTAATAATGTTGTTCTTCCCCATTACTCCATTACACTAGTACTTTACCCATGAGTCCCAATCATCCCAAAACAATATGTACAAGGATATGACTCGACTTAGCAACCATGTAATCAATTAGATAATTAACTTGGGGTTTAAACAAATGTTGTCACAATAATGCACTAAAAATGAGTGCATACAAGGTAGGCTAAGGCGATTTGGGTGTACATTTAAGTGGGGTGTAAACAAATTCTTACTTTAAGTAAAATGCTTAAAGTTAGAAACGAAAAGATAGGCTCTGAGGGGTGTACTAGGGGTATCGTGTACTAAAAATGAGTACAACGCAAAGGGTGTGGGAGAATTACTTGACCAATGTAGCCAATGTAATTATAACAAAAAACACAAGTGTAAAACAAAGGGTTAATCCTAATGCCTCTTATCATGTAGTAAATCTAACTACACGAATGTAGTCTCACTTGTGGCCTCGGAATGGTCCTAACGCAAGTTCTAGAATCTAAGTGCTACCGGTACACACATCATAGCATAAATGCTTTCCCTACCAATTCTAGGGACGAACCTCACATATTTGGGGGTGGAAAATTTTTTAGTGGTACGGTTTTGTGCTAGTCATATAACTCCTATCCGTGAGACGCTCATTAAGACCAAAGTTTCACTCCTATATGTTGTAAAAAAATTTAAATTTGGCACTAAAATTGCCTTAACAGGTATTTCTCTCAGTTTTATTACACATCTACCATTAAACAAACGAAAAATCAAGCGTAATAGCATTCTCTAAGGTATCGTACTTTACCCCCCCTTACACTTAAGATGAACATTGTCCCCAATGTTCAAATAACAAGATGTAAAAGTAAATAAGGTAAAAGACTGAAATCAAATACTCCCCTGATTCGCTCGGTGGATAAAGAGGTAACATGGTTAGATCTTCTTCTAATGTAATGTTGAAGCTTCAAGATTAAAGCAGCGCCAAAAGCTAGATTCCACATACATCTCCTTGTCCAAAATAACCTGTTAAACCTGAGAAAACAAACACGAAAACCTGCATAACATCGGCGGGATAAATCTGTATAAGGATATAATGCTTGTGGAATGATTATTTTGCAGATTCCTGGAGTTTATAAGTTAGAGATTTAATAAAGCATTTTATGATTCCGGAAGAAAAACAAAACTTTAAAAAAAAATTCCAGAAAACTGTTCCTGACGCCGTCAGATTGGGGTCTGACGCCATCAGAAGTGATCTGACAGATTTTTCATGTTAAGTTTCCGGAAAAATTTTGGAAAAACTCAATCCTTATTTCCTGGAAATCCTGCAAAATATCATTATGACTCGATACAAGCATTTGACTCAAACAATTACTAATATGTATGTTAATTTAATATTGTTACGATTCATGTTCATTTGTTCTAATAAACCGATTTGGATTTCCCTTACACTTAACTTTTGCAAAATACCTTTATATGTAGTTAAGACGAAGTTAAAAACAAGATAAAGCATTTTCACAATTTAGTTTCGAACATGAATCAATAATAATAAAAATTAAACATACATACGGAAGCAAATAAAATCAAACAAACAAATAAATAAACACACAAAGCAAATAAAGCTTGGGTTGCCTCCCAAGAAGCGCTTGTTTTTGTTCGAGTCACGAGCCTGACTCTACCCTTATTTAACGGATAAAGGAGAGGTTTTTCCTACACTTAGGATTAAGTGCGGGTGATAGTAGCGATACACACCATCTTGGTGGAAGTATGCCGCGTGAGGAAAGACTGGTGGATGAATTATATACTCAAAGGGGTGTGCTCCTTTCATCATAACCTTACCTAGTTCACTTTGGTCAATGGGTGAATTAAAGTTTTCTCCTAAAAAGGGATCATCTTCTATCAACTTCGAGAGATTCCTAGTTGGGAATCCATCTTGACCTAATAAACCCGGTTTAAACCCATAATGTTTCTTGTGATCAATCATGAATGGGTGATGTAAGTATGTAAGGTCATGGTTCACTCCTATATTAGCTTCCACTCCACAAGGCTTAGAGTCTACTACCTTCAACATAAAACTACCCGGACTATATGGTTTGATGGGTGGGTCGGGACCTAATTCAATTCCTAAGTTCACATCTAAAGATGGAAGATTAGGTAACGGTTTTGGTTGAGGCTCCGGTTCATCAAAACTAGGAACTTCCATAGGACTAAAAGAAAGGTTGTGATCACTAAAAGCATTCAAACCTATTTCTTCTAGTTGTGTTTGGTCCAAGGGCTCTACCTCTATTGGGGTTCCTATAGTCTCCTCAACTTCTTTCGGGTAAGTCACGGGCGGTGTGTGTGCCTCAAATGATGGTAGGATTTGTGGGGTATTTAGTGGTCTTGCATTTCTAACCTCATTCTCCATAGTATCTAAATCACCTATATGTTCATCATGTGTTTTGGTAGGATCTAACCCAAACACATTCCTAAGTATCTCAAATCCTTCTCTAGCCATTTGAAATTCTAAGTCCGATTCATAGTAATATTCAACTTGATTACTATGTTCCAATTGCCTAAAGGATTCCTCATGCGTGTCATATGTTTTGGTGAAATCTATCCCACTCATGCAACTAGGTAGTTCAACATTAACCATCTCACAATCTTGGTCGAATTCAAGGTCCATGTTCTTAAAAACTAGGTCTTCTTGCTCATGGTACCTATAGTCGGATAAATCCTCCTCATTTGTTTCCTCAAGTTGTGATGTATATAAACCCATCAATTCATTCAACTTATGGTTCACGGTTAGGAAGCTTTCCTCAAATTTTTTCCAAAGGGTTTCAGTAAAAGGAGTTGATCCTAACAATGATTGTTTAATAGAAGCCGCACATGCACATAATTCATCAAACCTATCAAACTTTACACCCATCTCCTCTTGTATATATCTAAGATCACTTAAAAATTCATTGGAACAACAGGAAGCAAATCTATCTGTGTAAAGTAATTGTTCCTCTATTGTTAATGATCTAAATGGAATTTCATCCGCCATGGTGACAAATGAAAATGGTTTTACAAACAAAGGGCACAAAGAAAAAGATAGACTAAAGAAAAACCTAGAAAAATAAAATAAAAATCTCACTAGAAAGGAATCTAGTGAGTAGACCTAATAAAATAAAAATTCAACCTAAACAATAACTATTCCCCGGCAGCGGCGCCAAAAACTTGATGCGTGGTTTTGCGACCTTACAACAGGTTTTACCTCTCGAGGGATCTCAAGAGGCTTGCAATCCCCACCAGGCAGTGTACCTGACCGATGTAGTATAGTGTAGTGGCAAGTATCGGGGGATTGATCGTTCTCTAGGGGAATAGTGTCGTTAGGATTGAAAAACTACTCTAATAGGTCTAAGGGTGAGGGAAGATTCTTTTTGTATTTTTTATATTTTTATGAAAGCAAGTAAAATCTCAGGTTTGAAGGAGTGGGCGGAATTAGTTGCTAGTCAACTAACCCAAATAACTACAAATGCAAATAAAATAAAATAACTGAAAATAAAAAGGTTGTGGAACTTATATGGAGAGAAATGTGTTTACTTAGATTTCCTTACTCCCTAACTATCTTTTACCGGTTGATTAGTGTGTATTAATTGCGTGGATGACGGGTGTATTCCTTAATACCAATCGTGGGGTGGCGTACGTACTTCCCCAACTCTATAAGCTCCTACTTCACTCCTATGTCGAGCCGGCTAAGAAGCTCCTAACATGGGATCACTAGAATTCGCTCATGCATTAAATACAACCATAAAAACCTTAGTACGCATTGGTTCATGTTTCTTAAGACGTTCAAGCAAGTTACCGTATAGGAGGTTAGCCAGTTTTCTTAAGCCTAACATCGATAAACAATCATCCAATACAATTAATAACACACCAACAACCAATAATCAATAGTTAGGTTTCATTAGATCTAAGCAAACACAAGATAAATCTAGCCTAGCATGTTAAATAAAAGACAAGAACACGATATAATCAAACAACACATAGACATATTGAATGATTAATTGATTACTTATCTTCAATTGAACATGGGAGATCCAAGGGTATAAAACCCTTAAAAATGGCAGAAAAATCGTCTTAGGGTTTCTCCTCACAAAGTTGCACACTAATGACTAAAAATTATGAAAGTATATATAGGAAAACAGATCTGACGGCGTCACGTTATAGAGCTTGACGCTGTCAACTCGCCGCGGTTAGGGTTTCTTGATGGCCTTCTTGACGCCGTCCCCTTTTAATCATCCAAAATCCTCTCTGGCTTATCAAGGGTTGACGACCTTCTTGACGCCGTCCCCCTTTATTCTTCCAAAATCCTCTCTGGCTTATCAAGGGCTGACGGCGTCACACTAGGGCTTGACGCCGTCACAGGTACTTTTCAGCAGATTTTTTAGACTTTGTCGTTTTCTTCACTTTTATGCTCCAAAAACGTCCAAAATGCTTCCTTTTCCAGATTTCTTCTCCAAAGTACCTAAAATGACAAAAGGAACGATTTAGGGCAATATTTGATCAAATAAATATGATTTAGGGCTTAAATGACCCCCTAAAATCAGTACACTTTTCGCTTCATCACATTGAGAATTACATTTGTAAATTCTCTCATAAATGTTCTGGCAGATTGCTAAGATCTGCGTAGGACTCATAAGTTTACAACTGGTGTCCATAATGTTGAACAAACAGTGTAGAAATGATACGTGTTCCTATGAGATCTTATTATGCATCTCGTGGCTCTAGACTCGATAGTGCGTTTTGATTTAGTGAGCGGAGGCTTGAGAGAATTGCCACCTTTTCAATATCATCTAACTCGGAGTGAGAGAGACGATAGAATTTAATTGAACTCTGTGACAATTGAAACAAGAATCCTTTGAGGGACCTTGAGTGGCTAGGGAGGGTTGTGCAGCGTATCACTGGGTCCATGATACTTTGTCTTCAATGTCAGCAATCAACCAAGTGATTCTGACAGCATATGAATTAACCCGGTTTCTGCCTAAAGTGTAAGGAGGGCTTCTTTCTTTTCACCCTTTATCTTTACATTTCTTTTTCATTCTTCAACCCCTTCAGTGCTTACCGAGACTTCGTTACTAGTACCTTGTTGAGTTTGTTCCAGTACTAGCTCCATCTCCGTCGGCACTCTTCCCTTAATCACACTTTTCTCCTTTTTAATCATACCTAAGGACTTCTACACTAACTAGTGGATTGTTCCTGGGTAGATCCATCCGGCTCTGGCGGGATCGTGGGAAGTTGTACCTAACCTTACCATCCTTATAACTCCAATACGTTTAATAAAATGGTCGGTCTTTGGTGTTCTTCCACAATTGCCATAAACCAAATCCTTGAAAAATCTCTCAAAGTGTTCATGATTAAGAAACACATTTTGTTAACACTTTGAGAGTTTTATATTTTTCAAATGCTCCCCCTCAACATGTGCTCGAATGATTGTTTTGTAAATTTGCACATGTTGGGTGGAGCTCGCACTTTTTGAATTGATCCACTTTTAGTGACCATGACCGAATCAAGACACGCTTACATCACTGGTTAGACCAGCTTGAAGTTATTACCCGGCCTGGTCAAGTTCACAGAAAGTTTCTCGAAACGGTACACTCTACTCAGATACGTCTTTTTCGAGACACGCTTACATCAATGGTTAGACCAGCTTGAAGTTATTACCCGACCAAGACACATCCTTTCGATTGATGACAATATATGTTTTCATCAATTCATTGGTGAAGTCTGAGCCTTGCTCACATAAGATGCCAAAACCTTTTTGTCCATTCTCTCCCCCTCAGTATGTGCATCGATATACGAAAGAGTTTAGCACATATGGGAGAGCCTACACCTAAGTCCAAAACATCACATTTTATCAGATTTAATATTTAAATCACATTCTCTCCCCCGATCAAAAATTTCAAACCTTTTGAGATTTGTGATCCCAATTGATTTAAATAAGTTAGAAAATGTGGGAGACAATGTGTCCGATTTAATGTATTCTGATGATGGAACATACTATGCTCCCCCTTAATTTAAGAGGGAGGTTCACTTCTTATTGTGCACAAATCAACAATTATCACACAAATGATATTGACCTTTTTGTGTAGATGATGTAATCACCCGCTTTTCTGAGTGAGTCAGTGGTCAACATTGATTATCCATCCACCAATGAAACTTTCCCACATGTTGAAGATCTCCACTTGGCGATATCAGAATAAGAATTGCTTTGTTGAAATGAAGGTGGTGGTGGTGGTGAAAGTGTTGTTGTTGTTGTTGCTGCTGATGTTGTTTGTCGTAGTGAATTCCGAGCCAATCAATAGAGTTTGAACGTCTGATCAAATGGTTAGAGCGGGAACTGGCACATTCATTTTGGCTATGGAATCTGCATAAGAATATCAACACAGATATACATACATACAGATACACTATTCCTTAATAGCTACCACATAGCAGCTTGCCATATAATACTACCAAGTTCATCTCATATTCAAACCACAGTCAGGAAATATATCAAACCACTATCTAGCATGAAGAGCAAACAACAATAATGAACATGGCAATTCACACAGATTTCAATATTCAACTCAGGATCTTAGGAACATGATAGTTATATACCCAAGCGAATCCTGAGAACATATGCACAATATCAACAACAATTAAGTAGCAATCGACTAACAAAAGTCAAACAACATTTGAAACTCATTCATTCAGATCATACAAATGTCATAGGAGTATTCAAGAACATCAAACACAACTGGTTTTCTTAATTCTTTTAGGTTTTGAGTCTTAAAGTATTTAGGGGATTAAACGAGGATACCAAAGTAACACAAATGAACCTTCTAGATACATAAAGCTAGGAAACTATAAGCAAATTGCACATAATGTCCTAAACTTTCTAGCAACTAACACGTTTGGCCATTTGATATAAAGTTTTAGCAAGATCTTCTTCAACTAATACCCTATTAACTACAAAACCATTTCTAATAAGTATGATTTAACCAATAAATCCATTTGATGATATAAAATTTGAATTCACTCTCCCCCTCAATCAATGACCCGTATTCTAGTTAAATATTTGTAATCGTTGATTGAGTGACAAATTTTATGCACAATCCAAGTATGAAAGAATTTCAAGCAACACATAACCACCAAGTGTCTCACAAATAATTTTCAGAAGAATCATAGAATGAAAACTATTTGCATACAAAGAAGATTTCTCTTCCTTTTCAAGAAATGATGCACTGAAACGTACATCAGATCAAAGAAACATGGATATAAAGTAATCCATGCCTAGGTGAACATCACCCAGTTGGAGGAACAACCGTCTTTTTGGCGACGTGCTTTCCCCATTTTGAGGCGCGGGTTGCTATCTAAAGTAATAGCAAGCCGTTTAGACATGTTTTAACAATCCATTTTAACTTCTGCTCGAGCTTCATTTAAAGACCCGTGCCATTATTGAATGACATTTCTAAGTCCGTAAATGTTATCGATAAACAGAAGACATGCCTAGGTGAAACTATTTTTGGAATTTTCTATTTTTTAATTTTTATGGATTTTCTGGTTTTACGAATCTCTATATACAATTAGATGGTTTTCTATGAATCTATTTACAGAATGGTATAAGATATGAATAAAAATATGAAGCAAATATATACAAGGATACGAAGCCAAGCCATTACTCCTCGGCTTCCAGAATATCTCAGCTGCCATCGCTTTACTTGCTGAAGAGCAATGTGAGCACATTTAATTAGGGATTAATTCTGGCTTTTCACTCTCCCCTAATTAGTGCTCTCCCCCAATCCTGACAACCTTTCTGATGAACACCCATAATAGAAAGAAGACTTTGGATGAACACCCATAATATGAAGAAGTCTTTTGATAACCAAATGCATGCCATCTTTAGTCTTCTAACACATAGCGGAGAATGTAGAATAGACTGTACACTCGACCTTCTTCAAGATTGCCCAATTTAGAGGAACATAATACCAATCATCTTCATCTCACCAAGTGCCTTCCAGCAACCTTACATATAACCCATCAGCCTGCAGCGCACACATGAGATGATAACACACAGCAGAGAATGTAGAATAGACTGACGACTCGACCTTCTTCAGTCTTTAGTATAACACCAAAGTAACAAGTTGAACCACTGATCATCTATGATATGTATCCTTAGATATTAAGCCTGATCACGTGAACCTGTTGTGCGTCCTTGATGTACACATTCTCTCTCCCCTGATGGTTACGATTAATCAGCCCATGACGTAAAAGTGAAACGATAATACCAAGGTAACAAGTTGAACCACTGATCTTCTCTGCGGTTATGACATTTGTCTTCCCGGAATAACTTCAACTAATAAGAAGTATAAAGCCCGATCATGTGAACCTGTTATGCATCCTTGGTGTACACATTTCTCTCCTCTGATGGTTACGATTAATCGAAATCATCATCATGATGTGTACATGTAGCATAATGACGTGTACATGAAACATTGACTAGAAACCCTTTGTTACTGATTGTACTAGCCCGTGAGAAGATGTCGATTAGCATTCCATGACCATGTTCTTTGTTAGGAATATAAATATTCAGATGAAGGCTCGGTCACCCCGAGTATCTATTTAGCATTTACATAGCTCGTAGGCTTATTTATATTAGCTTAGCATTATTAGTATTAGTATTAATAGCTTAGTAGTATTTATATTTGTGGAGTGGGTCGGGGCTTTCCCCACTGTCAGCCCACTCCACAGCCAACTAGGGGCACAATATTAGAAACTATATAAAGACCGTTCCCTCACAAGGGAAGGGTGGAACTCTTGGCACTTTAACTTCAATCTAATATATTTCAAGTTCCCTTCTCTCTAGTTTTCTCTCTAACTCTACCATGGGTTTCTTGATCTTTCAAGATCCAAGGCCACCCGATCCACACAATCAATAAGGTTAGATCTCACAATTGGTATCAAGATCCATGGTTAGGTTCGGTTTGATTGTGTGACAGTTTCATTTTTTTTTTGGTTCGAATCATTTTATACAAACTATTTTAATCATATGCTATGTTCGAATCTGCTGTCCCTAAATCTTCTCGTACCACAAAAAAATCAATTATTGAAAACAAGTTATTATTTGAGTGGGCCTTAAACTGAGTATGGGCCTTAAACTGAATTTGGTTATAAAACAATCATCATGATGGTTACAATAATGTGATGGATACAATTTTTTTTTTGATAAATATGCGCTCTAAAGTTTGTGTTATTGATTGGGTTGATGTTGTGGTCCATACAAAAGTTTTTTTTCTTTTCTTTTTGCCTGGTAAAGTTGTGATGTTTGTTTTTCTCCCTAGCTTCTTGTTCGAACTCGTGGTATCTCAAAGCTCCTTTTTGAGCTTATGTGTGATTAAATATGCTCATTAGTTTGTTTGGGTATGGATTCTATTTGGTTGTTCATGGTTATGTGCATATCATGTGTTTCGTGGCTCAATTTGTGGCTATATGTGCATCATCTAGAGGGTGTTCATAGTTGCGTTTTGTGTAGACCTTATGGTTGTACTTTGATTCTGCTGCTGGTATATACTTGAATGGAAAATAGTGTGTTGCGTTTTGCCTATGTGATTTGGCTGTTAACCAAAACCGGAAAAGAGGACAAAGTTGTGAAAGTGACTGTCTTTTGCGATTTGTGTGTTGTTGTTGTGTTTGCCCGGTTTGCGTTTTGTTATTGGGACTTTTACTATAAAATGAAAGTGACTGGTCATGCCTTTTGTCAGTTTGCATTTCCTTGCGAATTGTGTCATATAAGGAAATCTTGATGTTGCGATTTGTCTGGTCAGTCTTGGAAGTTAGCCGAAACGGGAAAAAAGGTCAAAATGCTGAAAGTAACTATATCAATTTTTGTGGTTTGTCTCAATGTTCCTGGTGTTAGACAATAACCTTGCATTTTTTCTGGTCTGATTCATGATTGCAACAACATTAGACCAACAACAAATCATAATCACTCGAAACACACAACAAGAACAAGAAACTGCAATAACAAATCCAATATCACAACAACTGCTCACAACAATTACAACAAACTACAAATGGCAAAATTACAACAACAAAATCTGTCATACAACCACTAATTACAACCACCAAATATCTGTTCGAATACCAACTAGTTACAATCAAATCCAATCTCTAATTGCATCATCAAAATTATTTTCAAGATCAACAACCAACCCAACATCTAACCTACATCATCTCAGTGTCCCTACAATAACAATCTCTTGATCTCATCTTCACTTCATCACTGATTATCAAAGAAAAAGAATGAATCTCAGGTTTTTTTTCCTTCCCGAAAAAGTAAGAAAGAACAAAAAAATTATTGTGCTTCATCCGTCATGATTTTCGGTCTAAAATAAACTGAAAACATAAAACTTACCCGTGATCTTGTGGTCTAAAATCTTGAAGCCGTATCCCTTGTTCTTTTCTACGTGTTAACTGATGAGTTATGGAAGCATCATGATTTGATATTGATTTGTTCGTGGATTTATTTATTGGATTGATGATCTTGAAGGATTAGATTGGATTTTTGAGTGAAAAAGAGGTGGTGTGTGCAGGAAATAAGATATTAAAGAGGCGGATTGGATCTTGATTTGTTTTGGGATAAAGGAGGAAGTGTAGTTGCGTATTTCTCTAAGGGTGATTAGGGTTTGATTATTGAGATATATTAGGTTGAATAGGCTATACACGCTTTAATGATGGATCATATTGTGATTATTGGTTTGGACCGGGTTTTTAAAATGAGTGTGGATTGAATTTGGGCTCTCTAATTGAACCATGTGTTTCATTTGGAGGATTGGATTAGGGCTTAATATTTGGTACCAAAATTATAACACACAAGAATTGCACAAACTGGATTCCTTTTGGGATATACAAAGTTATGCTAGTCTTTATTATTTGGCGAAAGAGAGTGGTATGTTAGGACCTATAAAATCTCACAAGGATACACACGTCACAGCTAGTATGTGGGTATAAGAATGTCTTCATGATTATAGAGTTGTGAATTAGGCAGCAATGTCCTATTGAGGTCTGCGATTTGAGTGAGCCTGCAATTTGATCTTTGCAATATGAGTTATAGTTGACAAATCGCGATTTGGTTAATTACGAATTAACAAGTTGCAACTTGACTAGTTGCGACTTTACTGATTGCGATTTGACCAGTTGCGGATTGACGTTGCGAGTTGACACTTGCAATTTGACTTATTGCAATTTGGTTAATTGCGATTTGACTTGTTGCAATTAGACAAACTGCGACTTGACTTGTTGCAATTTGATCAAGTAAAGATTTGACTTCTGTGACTTGAATTTTGAAGATCAGTATTGCAACTCACTCTTAGCTGTTGCTGTTGATTTCACGGTTTCTCTTGTTGATTTTAGAAAATCCCGCGAAAGATTCGATTTCTCGGTTTAAATCACAAGAGTTGTAAAATCCCGTGAAATTAAGTTTGGACAAATAGGCAGGACTTGGATTTAGACATAATAAAACTTACGGGGTTTGACTATTTTTTTTGGGATTAGTTTGTGCTATGAGGTCGGTAGGATTTGGGAAATTATGGTAGCTTGGTTGGTTTGTTAATTCACGGGTTGGTGTACTTAGTGTCTCAAACATCTCGGGGTTGGATGGATGCACGACGTTTGATGACCCTTGCTTGAGCGTATTTATGGTGATTAGACTTGGATGTTCAAGAGGTGGATATATACAATAAAGGATGTGTAATACCTGAAATTCAGATAACTTGTAAAATGACCAAATTACCCCTGAAACCTTAAAACCTAAATAAATAACTTATAAAATTCCGAAACAATTCCAAATTTCTGAAAACGAACTATATATGAAATAAATTAATTTCTGGAACAACATTACATTATTTTGAATGTCCAAAAATTATAAAATCACTTATACATATACATATGATCCGAAAATAATTAAGTGTATATATATCATATTTTGTAAAATCATTTAACTAGATAAATACAAAATCAAATAAAGGAATTATACACCAAATCAAACCTTGATCTTGTGATAAACCTTAGGGCCAAAATTCTGGACTCAAGCCCCCTCCAAGTCGGTTTGTATATTATATAAACAAATCTTTTATATTTTGTAAAACCCTTTTACCGAAAACCCTAAATCGCCAAAACTAAAATCGACCAACCCTCCCACACGACTTCTGGACCTGAGCAAAGAATTTCTTGGTGATCCTTGGAGTGTTAACAAGCTACGAAAAATAGGAGTTGGAGTGTTGAAGCTTTGATTCGAACGTGGTGATTTATTTTGTTCGGTCCATACGTACGAGAGGTATAAATTCCTTGCGACAAATATTTACGTTCTAAAAATTATCCAGTATTTTTATAATGATCTACATGTCTAATATGATCTAAGAAAAATAATAAACACAAATCATGCATGTTTATATAGGCGTACAAAATTAAAAGGGTTAACATACACTTAATTTGTAAATCGTGCTATATGAATTTTCTGAGGTGCAACTATAATTTTTATATGTTCTTTGACATTAATATGAACTAATAAAAATAGCCACTTGATTTTTAGAAGCTCAGATTTATCGACATTGATTCTTGTTTAAATCGGATCATAAGAAAAATAAGAGAAAATAAGAAAGAAACCCTAAATCGTGTTAGGGTTAGGGTTTTGTGGTTTGGATCTGGTTAATAATTGCATTTAATGATTGTGTCATGATGGTTTAATGATTGGTTAAAGATAGGGTTTAGTTTGCACATTAAAAAGGTTATACGATTTGGAAAATAAATGACAAGGGCTTGTTTTGCCAACTTTGAAACTTAAAGGTTATTTTTATTATGTCAATTAGGTCAGTACCAACGTAGGAAAAATATAACTTGAGTGTCCTAAGTGTAAATATTGCATAAAACTGAATTAATGATAATATAAGGGTACGATTTGTAATTAATTAAAATGGAGGGACTAAAAGTGTAAATTCTGGAAACTTGAAGTTATTTTGTGTAAATAATATTACAAAGGGTGTAATGGGTAATTTTGAGTAATGATGGGTTTGATATGTAATTGTTACTAAATTAGGGTTTGAAATATAAGTTTTGTAAAGTTAAAGTACTAAAGGTGTAAATTATGAAATCTGAAGGACCTGAATCGTAATACATATAATTTTGAGGGTAGGTTCTGTAATTTAGTAAAGTAAGGTATTTGTTTGGTAAAAATAAATACTATAGGGATTAAAACATGAGTTATGTAAATGTAGGGTTTGATTTGGAAATATGATAACTAAAGGGGTATAAACTGTAAACTGTGAAACTTAAGATACTAAAATGTCATTCTGAATATAGTGTGTATTAAATCAGTAACTTAAAGTATTTTCATGATTAAACCTTTGAATTAGATGAATTTGTAATTGAAACCCTAAACTATGTAAATTTGTCATTTAACTTTTGTAACCTAATAAAAGGTACCCTACTTCCATAACAATCTTAATAAGGACTTAATCTAATCTGTGATATGATTAACTTGCTAATAATGGAAATATAACTAAAGACCCTTTGGACTTCTTTCTTCTACTCCTTAGGTTCGAGGAAGGAGTAATCTAATCCCTGTCAGCTTTCCTCTTTGTGTTTTTGCATTCGTAACAAGGTACAGATATTCTGCCCTCTTTCAGTAAGGGTCTTTCATTTCCTTTTTCTTCAGTTCTCATTTTCCTTATTAGGATTCCCTATACCATTGCTATGTTCCCTGCTGTTGTGAACTTTCCATGTGATCTCTTGTTTTGTGAATCTTCATGAACTTGGTATTTGATCTCTTGTCCTGAACCCTGATCTGTGAACCTTGTTTTGAATCTTAATCCTATAGACTTGTGATAAAACTAAATTGATTTTGATGTAAACCTTAATCTGTCAAATCCTTATTTGAACCTAAATGATTTTGAACTATTATTAAGCCATATATGAAACTGTTCGGGAAAAAATATTTTAAAAGGAAACGAAACCACTTTTTAATGAAAGTTATTAAAAGTTTTGGAAGGCCATTTTGAAGAAAACTATTTTGTAAGATCAGTTGTTATGAAAACCATTTGAAGGATTGTTTAAATGGACTTTTAAATAGAAACCTTTTTAGATAAACTGTTGATATGAAACTTTGATTATAAACTTTTGTTATACTCTTTTGAACCATTCGATATAGTCCTTTTAATCTGAACTTACACTTTGATATAAAACTTAACCTGATAAATTCTAACTTGAACATTTGATATTTAATTTTGTATTGTTTGACATGAACCTTTGCCATGTACCCTTAGGATATGACTTTTTGATTATTTTGATAGTACGTTTGACCTTTGACCTGACAGTTTGACATCCGAGCCAGTCACTAGACATGAGGGTTTCATGTCCATGTCATTGACGCACCTCTGACATGACTCTAGGGCAGGAGAGTGATGACCTGTTCCGTCCCTTATTTATTAATTGCTATGGCCAATATAATTATGAATATTGATTTGTCTGTGGGGCGTATGGGTGCACTCTAGATTTGACCTGTTATCTGTATATGTTATGTTATATGTTTATTGTTATAATTATCTGGTGACTGATGGTGTGTGCGATACACGTCTTTCACATATCTGGGAGCTAGCTACTCTATTTAGTTATATTTGCGATGATATGATATGGTTTGTTTCTGGGCTCGTGATAGATTCCTGATTTCTTGTCTATTGAACCTCATGAATTTTCCTATTTCTTGTTCCTTTTCTTTTCTTTAGTCTTATACCTTATTTATTCCTGTCACCTCATTTCTACGTCATGAGTTGTCGGTATGACCAGTATTCCTGATTCTTCTTGATTTTACTATCTATTATTGTTTTGTTACCGTTATATCTGTTCACTGAGCTCTCGTAGCTCAGCCGCATTTCTTTTCCTGCGGCAGGTTTTAGTAGGAAGCTGGGAATGAGAGAAGAGTGTACCTTTGGATTTAGAAGCTTGGATAGCTATGCTGGATCTAGAATTTAACCGAAGATAATATACTTTAGAGATAATGTTTTGGAAGTATTTCATTTGTATCCTTTGAGATTTTTGTATTAATGAAGATGTATGCTTGGTTTTATTCTGATGTGAATCCATTGTTGTGATATCTTTACCCTTGTCGGGTTGGGGTGTTACAATTTATGGTATCAGAGAGACAGGCTGCGATTCGTAATACATTTACCCTTGACCTGTGAAATCTGGACCACTAAGTCTCCACTGTAAGTAATCGTAGGACAACCTTTGAGAAATTGCTTTAGGATTTTTCCCTATAGGAACTTGAACTCTGACCGGTGAGGATTTGGGTAGACATTAGGATTTTTGTTTTGTCGTTCCATTCGTGCTTATTTTCCGTATTTCGTTAATCATTTTTGAAATCGTTCAGACGGTGATACTTCGCGTGTTTTTAAAATTTTGAGTTATGGGTGGTCTTTCGATTCCTATCGAGTTCTAGTACTTAGTATCATTTTTGTCATTTTTAGCATGACACCCCCAGCACGCAGTACGTATCGTTGGACAACCATTTTCGCTACAGGCCAGAAAAAGATTGGTAATCTGAGATGGACTAACAAAAGAATGCTGATCCCTGCTAGCATGTATCCCTGCCGGATTGAAGAAAAGCTGACCGTGGTTAATATAAATGGAACGGAGGTACATATGCATGAGACGAAAGTGATTGATAAAGACGGAGTAGTGACTAAGTACCCGGGTAGGTGTCCCAGGTTCGTGGAAGAAGGAGGAGTAGTGCGGGCAGAGCCTCACAATTTGTATGGATTCGTGGACGACATAGGAAATGAAGGAAGGAACTCTGAGGATGGTTTTGCGAGACAACCACTGCCACAGCCTGAAGGGAACCGAAACGGATGGCTTAGCGAGGAAGATGAAGAGGATTCAGATGTGGAGTCTACTGCAAGTAACACGGTCTAGTCATGGAATTAGGGCTCGAGTCATATGTGTTATTACTGTTAAAATTTTTGTCTTGGGTTTCTTTTGACATTAACATTGTACGGATTTCATTGGATTGTGGGTTTTCCCGAATATTTAATAATAAGGCTTGAGCAATTGTTGGAATAAATTACGTTGATATGTGTCTATCATAGTTCTCAACCTTCTAAGTCTATCGAGCTCATTTCGGCTATGAAAGCCAGAAATTGATTTTCCCCTGTTTGCCTTGGTTTTCTGGCATCCGTTATAAATACCTCCTTAGAAATTCTAGTACCGAAGTTTCTTAGAACCCATTTCGTGCACTAAGGAATGAACCTCATTTTGAGAGTTATTGGGCACCCTGAGTTTATGAATATAAATTCCTGGTTAAACCACCAAGTTGTCCACCGAAGCGTGAAGTAGGAATTGACAAGTTACCGAGAGATGTTTAGTCACCAAGTGAAGGTGTCTTTCAGAAATGTCCGGGATCATATAGATCGATTTGAGCAACCAGAAAGAGCAACAACCGAAGACCGGGAAGTAAGTTTGTTTAATTGTATCTTCTGGGCGTGTTCTAGTTCCGTTCGCGATAAAGAAGGATGGTGGCTGAAGATAGCTGCACCGTATTACGGTTAGAAACCGATATTTCCTCCACCCTGTAACGATTAGGTGTTTGTTTAATGTTAGAGCGTGAAGTTTCTTTCCAAGGGATTAATTAATTTTAGTTTTGAAATCGCCTTCCGAATCCATAAACGACTGTTATGACGATTAGTAACGCTAATAGTATTAGCTAAGGCTTGGACTGCTTATAAAATTGGTAATTAGGTTTTCTCGTGACTACTGGGACAAATGGTCACTGTATGACTTAATGGTACGTTCGGAGACGAGAAGGAGCATGTTAGAAATTCACATTACGCCATCACATTTCAAGAAGGACGGCAGAAAGTTCGAAGGACCAAACAACTTCCAAATTTTGGTTTCACTTTCCGAATGACGAGCTAATAAAGACAGTTTAACCGGACTTGAAGAGTTTGGATGTGTTAAATGAGCGGGTTTTGGAAGAGACCCTTTATGGTTGGGGGAAAATTAATTCTATGAAGGCCAAAGTTCTTGGCGACTAACTTTCACCCGTTGATTTACTTAAGTTTCGTAATAAGATCCTCGAATGAGTTAAGTTCCTAGAAGCATTCCTGTTCGTGTTCATTTTTGTATGTTCGGTGATGACCTTGGTTTGAGAGATTTTGGCAAAGGATGAATGATTTGATGCTTTTAGCGATGTACCAAGTTCTGATAGCCATTCTGGGACTTTTGTTGACTCTTTCTAGTGATTCGTCCTCCACTTAGTTAGGGTGTTTAACTTTGATGACCTTTGAGACCATATGAAGACTAGGTGGAATAAGATAAGTTAGTTTGTTCACGACTTGAAATCAGGTATGACCATCATGAGGGCATATTTATATGATGCCAGTATTATGACGTCTGGCCAACGTGATAATACTTACATCATATAACGTGCACTTATTGTGGGCATCGGATATTTCAAGAAGTGCCTTAGAACTTTAGAAATCCCGATAACTGTTTGAGATCATCTGCGTTAGTGAGACTATAAGTTCATTCTACCTATACGCGTAATAAGCTTTCACCGTTATGCGAATTGATACGTCAGGACTTCCGTCACGTATTCTGCTGACCTCTAAGAATTTTCAGAAATAACCTTAGGTTTTGTGATAGAACTTCTACCAATTGATATTATCGATAATCTATTTTCGGTACGTTCTAATCTAAATTGTCAAATCAAATCCTTTGAACGGCATATCCGTCAAATCCCGTGAAATTCTTACGTCTCTTCCGAGAGAATCCTATTATCATCTATTAAGTCTGGTATGTCTTAGTTTTGTGTTCCGTTCTCTTTTCTTTCTGCTTCCTGCAAATTTCGAGGATGAAATTTTTTTGTTAGTGGGGAAGAAGTTGTAATACCTGAAATTCAGATAACTTGTAAAATGACCAAATTACCCCTGAAACCTTAAAACCTAAATAAATAACTTATAAAATTCCGAAACAATTCCAAATTTCTGAAAACGAACTATATATGAAATAAATTAATTTCTGGAACAACATTACATTATTTTGAATGTCCAAAAATTATAAAATCACTTATACATATACATATGATCCGAAAATAATTAAGTGTATATATATCATATTTTGTAAAATCATTTAACTAGATAAATACAAAATCAAATAAAGGAATTATACACCAAATCAAACCTTGATCTTGTGATAAACCTTAGGGCCGAAATTCTGGACTCAAGCCCCCTCCAAGTCGGTTTGTATATTATATAAACAAATCTTTTATATTTTGTAAAACCCTTTTACCGAAAACCCTAAATCGCCAAAACTAAAATCGACCAACCCTCCCACACGACTTCTGGACCTGAGAAAAGAATTTCTTGGTGATCCTTGGAGTGTTAACAAGCTATGAAAAATAGGAGTTGGAGTGTTGAAGCTTTGATTCGAACGTGGTGATTTATTTTGTTCGGTCCATACGTACGAGAGGTATAAATTCCTTGCGACAAATCTTTATGTTCTAAAAATTATCCAGTATTTTTATAATGATCTACATGTCGAATATGATCTAAGAAAAATAATAAACACAAATCATGCATGTTTATATAGGCGTACGAAATTAAAAGGGTTAAAATACACTTAATTTGTAAATCGTGCTATATGAATTTTCTGAGGTGCAACTATAATTTTTATATGTTCTTTGACATTAATATGAACTAAGAAAAATAGCCACTTGATTTTTAGAAGCTCAGATTTATCGACATTGATTCTTGTTTAAATCGGATCATAAGAAAAATAAGAGAAAATAAGAAAGAAACCCTAAATCATGTTAGGGTTAGGGTTTTGTGGTTTGGATCTGGTTAATAATTGCATTTAATGATTGTGTCATGATGGTTTAATGATTGGTTAAAGATAGGGTTTAGTTTGCACATTAAAAAGGTTATACGATTTGGAAAATAAATGACAAGGGCTTGTTTTGCCAACTTTGAAACTTAAAGGTTATTTTTATTATGTCAATTAGGTCAGTACCAACGTAGGAAAAATATAACTTGAGGGTCCTAAGTGTAAATATTGCATAAAACTGAATTAATGATAATATAAGGGTACGATTTGTAATTAATTAAAATGGAGGGACTAAAAGTGTAAATTCTGGAAACTTGAAGTTATTTTGAGTAAATAATATTACAAAGGGTGTAATGGGTAATTTTGAGTAATGATGGGTTTGATATGTAATTGTTACTAAATTAGGGTTTGAAATATAAGTTTTGTAAAGTTAAAGGACTAAAGGTGTAAATTATGAAATCTGAAGGACCTGAATCGTAATACATATAATTTTGAGGGTAGGTTCTGTAATTTAGTAAAGTAAGGTATTTGTTTGGTAAAAATAAATACTATAGGGATTAAAACATGAGTTATGTAAATGTAGGGTTTGATTTGGAAATATGATAACTAAAGGGGTATAAACTGTAAACTGTGAAACTTAAGATACTAAAATGTCATTCTGAATATAGTGTGTATTAAATCAGTAACTTAAAGTATTTTCATGATTAAACCTTTGAATTAGATGAATTTGTAATTGAAACCCTAAACTATGTAAATTTGTCATTTAACTTTTGTAACCTAATAAAAGGTACCCTACTTCCATAACAATCTTAATAAGGACTTAATCTAATCTGTGATATGATTAACTTGCTAATAATGGAAATATAACTAAAGACCCTTTGGACTTCTTTCTTCTACTCCTTAGGTTCGAGGAAGGAGTAATCTAATCCCTGTCAGCTTTCCTCTTTGTGTTTTTGCATTCGTAACAAGGTACAGATATTCTGCCCTCTTTCAGTAAGGGTCTTTCATTTCCTTTTTCTTCAGTTCTCATTTTCCTTATTAGGATTCCCTATACCATTGCTATGTTCCCTGCTATTGTGAACTTTCCATGTGATCTCTTGTTTTGTGAATCTTCATGAACTTTGTATTTGATCTCTTGTCCTGAACCCTGATCTGTGAACCTTGTTTTGAATCTTAATCCTATAGACTTGTGATAAAACTAAATTGATTTTGATGTAAACCTTAATCTGTTAAATCCTTATTTGAACCTAAATGATTTTGAACTATTATTAAGCCATATATGAAACTGTTCGGGAAAAATTATTTTAAAAAGAAACGAAGCCACTTTTTAATGAAAGTTACTAAAAGTTTTAGAAGGCCATTTTGAAGAAAACTATTTTGTAAGATCAGTTGTTATGAAAACCATTTGAAGGATTGTTTAAATGGACTTTTAAATAGAAACCTTTTTAGATAAACTGTTGATATGAAACTTTGATTATAAACTTTTGTTATACTCTTTTGAACCATTCGATATAGTCCTTTTAATCTGAACTTACACTTTGATATAAAACTTAACCTGATAAATTCTAACTTGAACATTTGATATTTAATTTTGTATTGTTTGACATGAACCTTTGCCATGTACCCTTAGGATATGACTTTTTGATTATTTTGATAGTACGTTTGACCTTTGACCTGACAGTTTGACATCCGAGCCAGTCACTAGACATGAGGGTTTCATGTCCATGTCATTGACGCACCTCTGACATGACTCTAGGGCAGGAGAGTGATGACCTGTTCCGTCCCTTATTTATTAATTGCTATGGCCAATATAATTATGAATATTGATTTGTCTGTGGGGCGTATGGGTGCACTCTAGATTTGACCTGTTATCTGTATATGTTATGTTATATGTTTATTGTTATAATTATCTGGTGACTGATGGTGTGTGCGATACACGTCTTTCACATATCTGGGAGCTAGCTACTCTATTTAGTTATATTTGCGATGATATGATATGGTTTGTTTCTGGGCTCGTGATAGATTCCTGATTTCTTGTCTATTGAACCTCATGAATTTTCCTATTTCTTGTTCCTTTTCTTTTCTTTAGTCTTATACCTTATTTATTCCTGTCACTTCATTTCTACATCATGAGTTGTCGGTATGACTAGTATTCCTAATTCTTCTTGATTTTACTATCTATTATTGTTTTGTTACCGTTATATCTGTTCACTGAGCTCTCATAGCTCAGACGCATTTCTTTTCCTGCGGCAGGTTTTAGTAGGAAGCTGGGAATGAGAGAAGATTGTACCTTTGGATTTAGAAGTTTGGATAGCTATGCTGGATCTAAAATTTAACCGAAGATAATATACTTTAGAGATAATGTTTTGGAAGTATTTCATTTGTATCCTTTGAGATTTTTGTATTAATGAAGATGTATGCTTGGTTTTATTCTGATGTGAATCCATTGTTGTGATATCTTTACCCTTGTCGGGTTGGGGTGTTATAGGATGGAAGGTTGGGTATATATCACTACCTATATTTAAAGGAGTTACGTTGTTGTGCTCAATATAGGTTCTAAATCACAAATTTAGTGCAAGTATAAGTCGCGGACTTGTCCTTTCTCAAGCTTCATCAAGTGATTGTTGTTTCTCAAGCTTCTAATGGGATTGTAGTACAAGATCTTCTCATGAGGTGGTCAGACTTAATGACAGGAGGTGATTTGTTTAGAGACGTGTTTTAACCTTTTACTCACTCTTAAGTTAAACACTTTTCATCAAGCAGTTTTGGCATATTACGAGCTTCAGTGACTTTGTTAATCTACTAAACCGTTGATGAGGAGACAAGCAAGGGGTTACTACAAGAGAGTCTTAATCACCATCTTCTTTGCAGTAATTTTATTTGTCTCTTTCCATGTATTGTGCCTGAAAAATTCACAAACATCACGGACTCTCAGCTTTGGCCAAAAGGTCATTTCATGCCCTTTTTGAGGGGGAGAATTAGCGCTTGTTTCCTAGTGGTTCCGTCTCCAGCGGTGTGAGTCTTAGCGGTTCCGGTTACAGCGGGTCAGATCATATCGGTTCAGTCTCCAGCGGTTTGTATCTTAGCAGTTCCAGTTACAGCGGGTCATATCATAGCGATTCAGGATTCAGTGGTTCAGTCTCCAGCAGTTTGAACATTAGCGGTTCCATTTTCAATGGTTTATCTTTCAGCGGGTTGGCTCTTAGCGATTTTCCTAATATTTCAGCGGTTTGATACTTACTGTTGTGCAGTTTGTTCTTGAATTTATTTATGGGTTAAGTCTCAAGAACTGTAAAATCCTGTACACATTACGACAAATATTCCATGTACGGCACCTGATAACATCCAAGCAGCTGGGTCAGACAGCTATGTTTGATAGGACTGACTATGAGTCATGGGCACTGCTAAGAATTAGCGCATGTTTCTTCTCCCTTCGACTATTCAACCGCACAAAATGATCACGAAGTTAATTTGGTATTCCTTGCTTAAGAGTGAGGTTGGATTTCACGAAAGAGTCTACCTATTTTATCTTGAAATCGGGGATGGTTGGATGCATGATTTCAATGATAACTTGCTCGTGCTTAAGATGTAAGTTGAAGACTTGGGTTATCTAGTTTCCAGAATTCGGGGTGGATGGTTGAAGAACTGGTTAACTACCACTTAAAGGAGATACATTGTAGTACTCAGTGTCACACGTAGAAGACGTTGTGGATAATCGCAAGAGGTGATGCAAGTCTCATACTTTGTCAGGATAATATTACGTACTTAGAGACTTAACATCGTTCTTCCAACAACAATGCAAGCTTAGGTAACAAATTTGAGTAATTCTACTTCATTTGCAATATTGGTATATCGGGTTCCCTTCATCAAGTGGTCACAAATAGTTGGTTGTGTACAAGGTTGGTTAGTTGGACAAAGGCTTTAAAAGTTGTGATGTGATCTATAATTTTCACGAAATATTCTTAACCCAAACTGATGTTCACCATAATCAGATCAGTCATGCCACATTCAATCTGTTACTGTCTCACGGTTTCTTCTTGGTTTTGTAAAATCCCGCGAAAGAACTTATTTCTTGGTTTAAATCATAGATTTGTAAAATCCCGTGATGATGGGTTATGCGCTCTTGACCATGATCAGGTTAAAACCATTATCAAAGTTCAGCTAAAACAACACAAATGGCTGGATCGGGACATTTAAATGACAAGATGTGACTACGGCGTTAGTTCAGTATTATTTATTTGAGGCTGAAGTGAAATTTCATGGGTGCGTGTACTTAGTATCTGAAGATATCGGGGAGGTTGGATGAAGATTCTTCGAGATCCTTGTTCGAGCTTTCAACATTTACAATGACGAGGACTTGGATATCTAGTTATTTTTTCTTTCTCTCTATTACAAAATAACTATCACTTTAAGGAGTCACGTTGTAGTACTCAGTGTCACACGAAGTTGTGGATATCCAAGAGGTGATGTACGTCTTATACTTGATGGTTGGTTGGTTGAAGAGTATAGAGTACTTAGGGATTCAATGTAGTACGAAGTCTCTACACCGCTTTTTGTCATGCAATAGTACAAGTTTAAGTCACAAGTTCGAGTTATATTACTTCAATCTCAAGTTCATCATATTGGGTTTTTCTCCATCATTGGTCACGACATCAAGCCGACAAAATGATAATGGGGTTGGTAACGAGTTAGATGAGAGAAGTAGTAAAGAGAGAGTTATGACGTCTGTACACTTCAGTGCAGGCCTTGTTCTTCATTGGTTATGATGTTTGAACACTGCAGTTCAAGCCTCGGGCCTCAATGATTCATAATGACATTTGTACAAATCAGTACAGGCCTCGTTCTTCAACATTATGATGTCTGTACACATCAGTGCAGGCCTCGCTCTTCAACATTATGACGTCTGAACACCTTAGTTCAGGCCTCGTGCTTCAACGACAATGACGTCTGATCAAATCAGTTCAGGCCTCGGTCTTCATTGTCTATGACGTCTGAATACCTCAGTTCAGGCCTCGCTCTTCAACATTATGACGTCTGTACACATCAGTGTAGGCCTCGCTCTTCATCATAATGACGTCTGTACACTTCAGTGCAGGCCTCGCTCTTCATTGGCAATGACGTCTGTACACATCAGTGCAGGCCTCATTCTTCATCATTATGACGTCTGTACACATCAGTGCAGGCCTCGCTCTTCATTAGCTATGACGTCTGAATACCTCAATTCAGGCCTCGGTCTTCATTGATTATGACGTCTGAATACATCAGTTCAGGCCTCGATCATCAATGACAATGGCGTCTGCAGATAACACTTCAGGCCCCGTTCCTCAAAGAAAAGAAAGGTGTACGCTTAAGTGCGCTTTATCTTTGGAAGAAGAGAAATCTTCTTATTTATGGCCATTCTCATCAACAAGTTTCATGCTCTTTCCATGCTTATTCAGTCTTCAAGTGGATCGGCGCACATTGGAGTATACTCTTATTCACTTGTTCAACCAAAAATTGCAGTTGACAGGCATATACAATTTTTGAGGGGGGGGGGAAGGGTGAATAAACAACATGTCAGTCTTCAAGTACCGTCAAGTGGAGCTACTTACCGTTGATGGTATTCATATTCACTCGTTCAATCATCAAAAATTGCAGTTGGCAGGCATATGCAGTTTTTGAGGGGGGGAAGGGTGAATAATCTACATGTTGATTGATGATTGAGAAATGGTCATACGACTCCTGAATACGTCAGTTCAGGAGTCGTGCAAACCATGTTTCTCCAACACTACATCTTCCTCCGTCTTTCAAGGTGTTGAAGAACATGGTCATGGAATGCTAATCGATATCATCTCACGGGCTGGTACAATCAGCAAAAAATGGTTTCTAGTCAATGCTTCATGTACACTTCATTACGCTGCATGTACACATCATGATGATGATTCCGATTAATCGTAACCATCATGGGGGAGAGAAATGTGTACACCAAGGACGCACAACAGGTTCACGTGATCGGGCTTAATCATTTATTCTGGTGTTGATAACCGCAGAGATGATCAGTGGTTCAACTTGTTACCTTGGTATTAACGTTTCACTGTTACGTCATGGGCTGATTAATCGTAACCATGAGGGGAGAGAGAATGTGTACATCAAGGATGCACAACAGGTTCACGTGATAAGGGCTTAATATCCAAGGATGGATACATACTATAGATGATCAGTGGTTCAACTTGTTACTTTGGTGTTATACTAAAGACTGAAGAAGGTCGAGTCGTCAGTCTATTCTACATTCTCTGTTGTGTGTTATCATCTCATGTGTATGCTGCGGGCTGATGGGTTATATGTAAGGTTACTGGAAGGCATTTGGTGAGATGAAGATGATTGGTATTTTGTTCCTCCATATTGGGCATCTTGAAGAAGGTCGAGTCTACAGTCTAATCTACATTCTCCGCTATGTATTAGAAGACTAAAGACGACATGCATTTGGCTATCAAAAGACTTCTTCACCTTATGGGCATTCATCCAAAGTCTTCTTTCTATTATGGGTGTTCATCAAAAAGGTTTTCAGATTAGGGGAGAGTGAAATGCCAGAATTAATCCCTGATTAAATGTGCTCACGTTACTCTTCAGCAAGTCAAATGATGGAAGCGGAAAAGATTCAGGATGCTGAGGAGTAATGGTTTTTGGTTCGTATCCTTGTATATATTTTTGCTTCATTTATTTTTGTTCATATCATATACCATGTTGTAATATATATATATATATATATATATATATATATATATATATATATATATATATATATATATATATATATATATATATAAAAAACCTGCTAATTGTAAATAGAGAAACGTAAAACCAGAAAAACCATAAAAATTAAAAAATAGAAAATACCAAAAATAGTTTCACCTAGGCATGTCTTCTGTTTATCGATAACATTTACGGACTTAGAAATGTCATTCAATAATGGCACGGGTCTTTAAATGAAGCTCGAGCAGAAGTTAAAATGGATGGTTAAAACATGTCTAAATGGCTTGCTATTACTTCAGATAGCAACCCGCGCTTCAAAATGGGGAAAGCATGTCGCCAAAAAGATGGTTGTTCCTCCAACTGGGTGATGTTCACCTGGGCGTAGATTACTTTATGTCCATGTTTCTTCGATCTAATGTACGTTTCAGTGCATCATTTCTTGAAAAAGAAGAGAAATCTTCTTTGTATGCAAATAGTTTTCATTCTATGATTCTTCTGAAAATTATTTGCGAGACTCTTGTGGATATGTGTTGTATGAAATTTTTTTAAGTTTGGATTGTGCATAAAATTTGTCACTCAATCAACGACTACAAATCTTTAACTAGAATACAGGTCATTGATTGAGGGGGAGAGTGAATTCAAATTTTATATCATCAAACGGGTTTCTTGATTAATTCATAACTCTTAGAAAAGGTTTTGTAGTTAATGGGGTATTAGTTGAAGAGGAAATTGCTAAAACTTTATATCAAATGGCCAAACGTGTTAGTTGCTAGAAAGTTTAGGACATTATGTGCAATTTGCTTATAGTTTTCTAGCTTTACATATCTAGAAGGTTCATTTGTGTTACTTTGGAATCCTCGTTTAATCCCCTAAATACTCTAAGACTCAAAACCTAAAAGAAGTAAGAAAACCAGCTGTGTTTGATGTTCTTGAATACTCCAATGACATTTGTATGATCTGAATGAATGAGTTTCAAATGTTGTTTGACTTGCGTTAGTCGATTGCTGCTTAACTGTTGTTGATATTGTGCATATGATTCTCAGGATTCGCTTAGGTATATAGCTATTATGTTAGAATCATGTTCCTATGATCCTGAATTGAATATTGAATCTGTGTGAATTGCCATGTTCATGATTGCTAATTGCTCTTCATGCTAGATAGTGGTTTGACGTATTTCCTGATTGTGGTTTGATTATATGATGAACTTGTTATTATAATGTGGCAAGCTGCTATGGGGTAGCTATTAAGGAATAGTGTATCTGTATGTATGTATATCTGTGTTGATATTCTTATGCAGATTCCATGGCCAAAATGAATGTGCCAGTTCCCGCTCTAACCATTTGATCAGACGTTCAAACTCTATTGATTGGCTCAGAATTCACCACGACAACAACATCGGCAGCAACAACAACACTGTCATCACCACCACCACCTTCAGTGAAACAAAGCTATATTTATTCCGATCTCGCCAAGTGGGGATCTACAATACTTGGACGTTTTTGTTGGTGGATGGATAATCGATGTTGACCACTGACTCACTCAGAAAAGCGGATGATTACATCGTCTGCGCAAAAAGGTCAATATCATTTTGTGTCATAATTGTCGACTTGTGCATTATAAGCAGTGAATCTCCCTCTTAGATTAAATGGGAGCATAGTATGTTTCATCATCAGAATACATTAAATTGGACACATTTTCTCCCACATTTTCTAACGTATTTAAATCAATTGGGATCACAAATCTCAAAAGGTTTAAAATTTTTGATCGGGGGAGAGAATGTGATTTAAATATGAAACCTGATGAAAATGTGATGTTTGAACGTAAATGCACGCTCTCCCGTATGTGCTAAACTCTTTCGTATATCGATGCACATATTGAGGGGGAGCGAATTGACAAAAAGGATTTGGCATGCATCTCACGTGAGCGTGACTTAGAACTCACCAATGAATTGACGAAACACATACTGTCATCAATCGAAAGGATGCGTCTTGGCCGGGTAATAATTTCAAGCTGGTCTAACCAGTGATGTAAGCCTGTCTCAAAAAGGATGTATCTGAGTAGAGTGTACCGTTTTGAGAAACTTTCAGTGAACTTGACCAGGCCGGGTAATAACTTCAAGCTGGTCTAACCAGTGATGTAAGCGTGTCTCGAATCGGTCATGGTCACTGAAAGTGGATCAATTAAAAAAGTGTGAGCTCCACCCAACACATGCAAATTTACAAAACAATCATTCGAGCACATGTTGAGGGGGAGCATTTGAAAAAATATAAAACTCTCAAGTGTTAGCAAAAATGTGTTTTCAGAATCATGAACACTTTGAGAGATTTTTCAAGGATTTGGTTTGGCAATCGTGGAAGAATACCAAAGACTGACCATTTTAATGAATGTATGGAGTTATAAGGATGGTTAGGTTATGCTCAAGTTCCCACGATCCCGCCAGAGCCGAAGGGGTCTACCCAGGGACAATCCACTAGTTAGTGTAGAAGTCCTTAGGTATGATTAAAAAAGGATAAAAGCGAATAAGGGAAGAGTGCCGACTGAGATGGAGCTAGTACTGGAACAAACCCAACAAGGTTCTAGTTATGAAGTCTCGGTAAGAACTGAAGGGTTGAAGAATGAAAAAGAAATGTAAAGATAAAGGGTGAAAAGAAAGAAGCCCTCCTTACACTTTAGGCAGAAACCGGGTCAATTCATATGCTGTCAGAATCACTTGGTTGATTGCTGACATTGAAGACAAAGTATCATGGACCCAGTGATACGCTGCACAACCCTCCCTAGCCACTCAAGGTCCCTCAAAGGATTCTTGTTTCAATTGTCACGGAGTTCAATACATTTCTATCGTCTCTCTCACTCCGAGTTAGATGATATTGAAAAGGTGGCAGTTCTCTCCAGCCTCCACTCACTAAATCAAAACGCACTATCGAGTATAGAGCAATGAGATGCATAATAAGATCTCATAGGAACACGAATTATTTCTACACTGGTTGTTCAACATCAAGGACACCAGTTGTAAACTTATGAGTCCTACGCAGATCTTAGCAATCTGCCAGAACATTTATGAGAGAATTTACAAACGTAATTCTCAATGATTGAATGGAAATTACTGCCAGGGTCAACATCAAACAGACCTGAAAGCAGGTCACTTCGGTAATTCCCTGTGGATTACACTTAGTGATCGCGGCGGTTTCAAACGGTCTACAGTCGTGGAGTGATCTCCAGCGACTCACCTAATCGTTGATATACTACGGTACGATCTTAAAAAGCCCTCTGTGGGTTTTCGATTAGGAACGGTCTTGGTAAGGATTAGAGAGAGTTTTCACACTATGCTATTAACAATCTCGAAGTCCGAACCTGTAAGTACCGGACATTTTATTGCTAACTGTCGTATGCAGGAACTTCTGGCGGTTGTAGCTGTTGGATGTTGTAGCTGGTTGCAGTTGTAGCTGGTTGCATGAAAGATGCCAATCCTATACCACATGCTCACACTACATCATCATTGTAACTCAACAAATTCATGATCAACCAAAAAGACCTTCAATACGGTTTCTGCTAACTCTGATGCTGTATATCATGACCCAGAATAGTGTGAGCATGTCGGCTCAAAGATTTACACATCACATGGAAACATACTGCTGAAAGATGACTTGGAAACAAATGTTGGATGATAAAGTCGAAGAATACTTAAAGATCATCCAAGATAATCAATCAGTCATCAAATGATTACTGCTGAATGCACAAAGGTTCAAGACATTGAAGAATCAAAGACTACGAGCTATGAAGACATGTTCTGAAGATAGAATGCTAGAAGTCAAATTATTATTTCCGGGGTGACCTCCCTTAGGGGGAGATTGTTAGGAATATAAATATTCAGATGAAGGCTCGGTCACCCCGAGTATCTATTTAGCATTTACATAGCTCGTAGGCTTATTTATATTAGCTTATCATTATTAGTATTAGTATTAATAGCTTAGTAGTATTTATATTTGTGTAGTGGGTCGGGACATTCCCCACTGTCAGCTCACTCCATAGCCCACTAGGGGCACAATATTAGAAACTATATAAAGACCCTTCCCTCACAAGGGAAGGGTGGAACTCTTGGCACTTTAACTTCAATCTAATATATTTCAAGTTCCCTTCTCTCTAGTTTTCTCTCTAACTCCACCATGGGTTTCTTGATCTTTCATGATCCAAGGCCACCGGATCCACACAATCAATAAGGTTAGATCTCACATTCTTCAACACCTTGATAGACGGAGGAAGATGTAATATTGGAGAAACATGGTTTGCACAACTCCTGAACTGACGTATTCAGGAGTCGTATGACCATTTCTCAATCATCAATCAACATGTAGAATAATATTCACCCTTTCTCCCCCCCCCCCTCAAAAATTGCATATGCCTGCCAACTGTAATTTTTGATGATTGAACTAGTGAATATGAATACCATCAACGGTAAGTAGCTCCACTTGACGGTTCTTGAAGACTGACATGTTGTTTATTCACCCTTTCCCCCCCCCCTCAACAATTGCATATGCCTGTCAACTGCAATTTTTGGTTGAATATGTGAATAAAAATATACTCCAATATGCGCCGATTCACTTGAAGACTGAATAAGCACGGAAAGAGCATGAAACTTGTTGATGAGAATGACCATAAATAAGAAGACTCCTTTTCTTTTGAAGATAAAGTGCACTCAAGCGTACACTTTTCTTTTCTTTGATGAACGAGGCCTGAACTGATATGAACAGACATCATAATGTTGAAGAGTGAGGCCTGCACTGATGTGTACAGACGTCATTGTCGTTGAAGAACGAGGCCTGCACTGATGTGTACAGACGTCATTGTCGTTGAAGTACGAGGCCTGAACTGAGGTGTTCAGACGTCATTTCTCTCTTTTCTACTTCTCTCCTCTAACTCGTTACCAACTTCATTATCATTCTGTCAGCTTGATGTCGTGACCACTGATGGAGAAAAACCCAATATGATGAACTTGAGACTGAAGTAACATAACCCGAACTTGTGACTTAAACTTGCACTAATGTGATTTAGAACCTATATTGAGCACAACAACGTAACTCCTTTAAATATAGGTAGTGATATATACCCATCCTTCCATCCTTTATTGTATATTCACTTCTTGAACATCCAAGCCTAATCACCATAAATACGCTCGAGCAAGGGTCATCAAACATCGTGCATCCATCCAACCCCGAGATGTTTGAGACACTAAGTACACCAACCCGTGAATTAACAAACCAACCAAGTTACCATAATTTCCCAATTCTTGCCGATCTCGTAGCACAAACATATCCCGAAAACAAAATAGTCAAAACCCGTAAGTTTTACTATGTCTAAATCCAAGTCCCGCCTACTTGTCCAAAATTAATTTCACGGGATTTTACAGCTCTTGAGATTTAAACCGAGAAATCGAATCTTTCGCAGGATTTTCTAAAATCAACAAGAGAAACCGTGAAATCAACAAGAACAACTAAGAGTGAGGTGCAGTACTAATCTTCAAAATTCAAGTCAAAGAAGCCAAATCTCAACTTGATCAAATCGCAACAAGTCAAGTCACAGTTTGTCAAATCGCAACAAGTCAAATCGCAATCAACCAAATTGCAATAAGTCAAATCGCAAGTGTCAACTTGCAACGTCAAACCGCAACTGGTCAAATCGCAAACCGTCAAGTCGCAACAAGTCAAGTAGCAACTTGTCAATTCGCAATTAGTCAACTGTAACTTAAATCAACGCTGCCAAATCCACAACTCTGTAATCACGTTGACATTCATATACCCAAATACTAGCCGTGACATGTGTATCCTCGTGAAATCACTTACACTCTTTTATCAATCAAATAGAAATTACCATCCATTGCAGTTCAACATTGCTCACAACCCATTAATCAATAGCCAAAAGCCATTTTAACAGTCCGCTTAAAATTCTAGTTAGCAGCCCATTTACAATTCATGAACCCATGATCCAAACCCATTAGTAATACCAAACCCTAATCAAAGAGTTATATAAAGGGCTAATCTTTTATTTTGAGAACCCTAATCTCATATTAACCCGCCTCATAAGCACACATCACCTGTTACTCTCGAATGAGCAGTCACCAAAAATACTTCAAACCCTAATCTCTCTATCACAATCCATATCCTACGCAGCCACCTGTTACTCTCGAATGAGCAGTCACCAAAAATACTTCAAACCCTAATCTCTCTATCACAACCCTTCTCCTACGCAGCCACTATCCACCTTTTCACACTCGATTGGTAGTCACAATCACCATCACACGAGCATCAAACAGATCTCCTCCAAAATCATACTAGCAATCCACTATCCTAACATCAATAAATGCAAACCTTCAACATATTCTTAAACTTTTCGGCTTCAAGATCCTATGGGTCTCGGGTATGTTCACTTGATGTTGATTTTGTTTTTTTGTTGTATTTATAACCGAATCAAAAGGAAGATTAAAACATTTTGTTGTTTTGATCTTTCTTTTAATTGATCGGATATTAATGAAGTGCAGTTCTTCAAAAAGAGATCGATGATGTGATTACCTTTCTTGTTAAAGGTCTTGAATGATTTTACTTTTTTTTTTAATCTCATGAGAGGTACACCAAGAAAAAAAACGTGACTGAGAACTTGTGATTGTAGATATATAAACCGAATGAATGAGATAGGATGAAATAGAATAGGGTAGGATTTGTATTGGTGTAACGTGGGTTGAGATAGGATGGATTAATTATTTGGTTTGGTTTTTGTGTTGTTGACTGTGGATTCTGATTTGTACTTAGTTGTTTGTTATTTTGGAATCTTCAACAAATGAAATATTGTTGTGAAAACGAGTTATGAGTCTGTTGCTGTTGTTACAATTTGATGGTTGTGGTATAATTGTTTCTCTTCATTCTTATTCATTTTCATTTAATGGACAAATCGCAAGATTTGTAGAAAATTTGACAGCATTTTGTTTAGATTTACTTGATGGATGGTTGTCAATAGACAAATCGCAAGATCAAATCGCAACCATAGTCAAATTGAAGTTCACCAGTCAAACTACAAGCTGTCATTTTCGTACTTTTCCTAAAAAACTGGATCTGGGTTTTTTTTTTTTTTTTTCATCAAAACGCAACTAAGAACCTCTCTTTTTAACACAAACTACAACCAAAAAAATCCCTTGAATTGCACCCAAGAAACGCTTCACTCTTTTGTTAGTTTTGTTGGTTGATGTTTTGCTCGTGTCTATATGGATCTGGTCTTCCTATCGCAGTGACTCATGAAATTATGACATCATTTCATTTTAACAACTTAAGGACTCAAAATTGACCATAAAGACTTGAAATATGACCACAAAACTTGTTAAAAAAAACCATATAAATCTTGGTACAAATCATCAAATAACCATTAACACAATAAAAAACAAATTTAACCACAGATTTGATACAAAAAAAATGACCAGAAACGTACCTATTTTGACCAGAAAAATAGCATCATCAGTTTGGACATTTTACCAATTATCGGATTGTTCATAGCTCAAAAAGAGTTATAATTGAAAAAAATGAAGTAAAAACAGCTTGTCGAATAACAAGAATCAACACAACAAACAGCCTTGGCTCTGGTACCAATTGTAGGATCGATTATAGGTGTTGATTATTGTGGATCGGGTGGTCTTGGATTGTGAAAGAAGAGTTCCATGGTAGAAGAGTTAGAGAGAAAAGAGAGAGATAGGAAAGCTGTAAATATTAGATTAGTGTGTGAAGGTTTACAAGAGTTCCACCCTTCCCATGTGTGGGAAGGGACTTTATATAGTACATAATATTGGTGCCCCTAGTGGGCTGTGGAGTGAGCTGACAGTGGGTAAAGACCCGACCCACTCCACAAATATAAATACGACTAAGCTAATAATACTAATACTGCTAGTAATACTAAGCTAATATTAATAAGCCTACGAGCTATATAAATGCTAAGTAGATACTCAGGGTGACCGAGCCTTCATCTGAATATTTATATTCCTAACAAATTTGTTAGAGTTTCTTACTTAGATTGATTTGGATTTATTCAAGTCGTCTAATGAGTAACAAGGCTACTTGGATCCATAACTAGTGGACCTACATTTTGTACATACTGACAATGTCTATGATTTACCTCTCAGGCCAGGTAACACAGGCCGAAGTGATGAAACTAGCAAAGATAATGAGGAATTGATGGATAAAAACAATGTAAAAAATGCCAAATCCTGTGATCCACCTCTCGGGTCAGGTAACATAGACCAAAGTGGTGAGGATATTCTGAAACTTATGAATGAATTAATGGTCAAATGTACAAAATTGTCAAATGAAGTGCTTGGTCTCAAGAAGCAATTGCTGGTGGTAAAATCTACTCAGGGTGTAGAAATTAGAAGGCTAAAGAAAAGGGTTAGGTATCTTGAGGGATTAAAGAGATCAAGGGCTTCACAACCTAAGGATTCCAATCCTGGTTTAGGGGAGGATGCTCCCAAATAGGGGAGGAATGAAGACATGGATACAGAGGAGGTAGTAAAGGTTCAGGGGAGGTAGAGAAACACATTGATGAAGATGGTACTGGTAATGAAGGTATTGTTGATATGGACATGGATTCAGGTGAGGATGCAGAATTTGTGGTTAAGGATATGCCTGGGAATGAAGTGGCTTTAGATTCAGGGAAAAAGAATTTGGATGCTGCTGCTGGTATTCAAGTTAATGATGCTGATATTAGTGTTGAAAAGTGGCAAAGGATGATTCTGCTGCTGGTGCAGGGCATTCTGCTGCTGAGGTAAAAGAAGCTACTGCTGGGCCAGAACAAGGTTCTACTATTGGGGAAAAGGAACCTACTGCTGAGTCAGATGATGATGAAGTAAGCTTAGCTTAGATTATGTTAAACCTTAGAGCAAAAACATCAACACCACAACAACAACAGCAATCACCACAATCACAAAAGCCTGAAACTAAACAACTTCCAAAATCACAACCTCAACCTACACCTGAAATTAAACAAACAGCACCACTACCTACAAGACCACCTGTGAAGGGTGTAACAATTAGAGAACCCATCCGATCCAAGAAACCCATTCAACCACCTACATATATTGGGAAAGGCAAAGAAAAAATGGTGGATGAACCTAAAAAGTATCCTGATCCAGAACAAGTTCCATTTCATTTGTGGCCAAAAGATTGATGAGTGTGTAAATACTCATCATTTCTTTTACATTTGAGCTACAGAAACAGTCAAAAATACTTTAAAAAGTCTAAAAATGTATAAAAATATCATCTGACTGTGTTTTTATAAGTTTCAGGGAAAAACAAACAATAAATGTCATAATTTGCATTTTAGTCCCTGAACTTTCAGAATTTGGCAAATCTAGTCCCTAGAATCTAAAAAAGTGGAATTTATCATTCAAGGTCCCTAAAATAATCTTAATTGTCAAAATTGGTCCTTGAATGATTGTTTGGGCAAAAAATTACAAAAAGGTCCTTTAATTTTGAAAAATGTCAAAAATGGTCCCTGGGTTATTTTAAAATGGAAAATAAATAATTATAACCCTTGTATTATTTTTCTTGGCAATATTGGTCCTTTGGAGTAACTTTGGAAAAGTGCAACTCAAGCCCCTCAACTTTCAGCAAATTACACTTTTGGTCCTTGTTGTATTTAAATTATAAACCAAATCCGGATCCAACAACATTAAACCCAAAATAAACAAACCTGCCCAACCCATTACTAAACCCTTAACCCATTTACCCAAGCCCAAATTAAATAAGCCCAACCCCCATCTGAGTTTAAAAACTCAGTCAAACCCCCTTTGACCCGTCTCTTTCCCACTCACCCCAGCCATAACCAGTCATCCCCCCAGCTGGCTCATCCACCTCATCCCCCCTCCTCAACACTCCACCTAACATGCCAAAACCAATTAATGCATCCCTCCCACTCCCCAATAGCAAAATCAGAGATTAATCACCAATTTCCACTTTTCCCGCCAAAAGTGCCAAATGGTCGAATCTGATGAATTCTTGGAAATCAATGGCTCAGATGAGGTGGGAAGTACTCAGAGATGTCGACAAGAAGGTTAGAGGCTATAAAGAGCAGAGGAGAGAGTGTGTATTGGGATATCTAGTGTAATTTAGTTTTATTAATGTCGAATTATTAAATTTCAAGTTCTTAGTGTAATTTTAATCTTTCAAGTGTTGAATTTAGTTTGTTCCAGTGTAATATAAACCTTTTCTAATAATTAATTTCAAGTTTCAGTTGTTATCTCAGTTTATGCCATTTCTACTTTTATCTCAAAAATCTAATTAAGCTGTATTGTTGTTGTTGTTTGTTTATATTGACTCATAAGTAAACATAAGCTCCCATATAGCTTATTAAAGCTATTAGTAATTAGTAAAACAAGTTTAGTAATCAGAAAATCAAAAATACAAAAACAGTCAACAAAAGTCAAAGTTTCATGATCATGGTGATTAATGCTGGAGCAGGGTAAATATTGGATTGCCCTGGGTTAGTGAACCTGAGGAGGTTCTATAGGAGTGAATCATTGGTCCTTGTTCTTGGATTTTAGCTGGAAAGCAGTTGTAAGCATTTTTAAGGAATTTTGCATTTTACTTTTTAAGTTGCTTTTAAGCTTTGATCTTCACATTTCTGTGTTTCCTAGTTGTTGTTGAGTAGGATTATGCCATAAAACACTTTGCTTGTTCATTAAAAATCTTAGTTGTTAAAAATTTCATTTTGGCAGTCAAAATTGCATATTTGTTGTTTCTAAGTATCATGCTTGTATGGCTGTTGGTTTATGTTTCTTTAGTCCTAAGATATAATAATATAAGTTCTCAAATCATAGTTGTGGTTTAAATCTCTGAATTCTCTTGAAAATCACCATTTCTGAGTTTGAAAGGGGTGTTTGGATTTGCTGAATCAGTAGGTCTATAGGGTTTGTTTGTTGTTGTTTGCTGTTGTAACATGGTTCACTAGGGTCTATTAGCTCAGTTCTAGCATAAAATTCAGTAGTCAAGAGTTAAAAAGTCAAAATTGTATTTAAATCTTCATCACAGTTAACTGTGATGAGATTTGAGTTCATGATTGTTCAAAATCATTTCATAAGTGTGTAACTTTGCTTGATCTAGCTTCTTTTAGACTTATTACATCAATATCAGTCCATTAGAACTAATCAAATCTCACCAAAGTCAAAACTTCTACTTTTCTGCAAAAGTCAACTGCATCAGCAGAAACATGGTTCTGAGCAGCTGAACTTGTGCTCAATTGGAGTACAATTGGTGTGATTCTCATAGGGCTTTTGTGTTTTCTAGATAGCTCATAAGCTAAGCTTGCTTTTGCCCCCCTAATATTGGATCTCAGTAGCTTATTGCTTAGCTTAATTTGGCCTTAAAGTTTGCCTGATTTCCTGAGTTTTCTGTGTAAGAATCCATAGCAGCCAAGGATCAAATCTGTCAAATCTTGTGCTAATTTGTAGTTTTAAGTTGTTTTAAGCTTATTATAGTGTATTAAGCTTGTTCTGATCATTTGGCCAATTTTACTGCTTATTTGCTTATTTTTGGCTTATTAGCTTATTGCTTATTAGCCCAAATCTGCTTATTGGGCCTTGTCAGCTTTTCATTTTATTTTTCCCAGCTTCCTTATAATATTTTAGCATTATCTGTAATTTTTCATAATTTTCTTATCAGTTTTAATATTTTTAATCATTTTAAGTAGTTTTTAATAGTATTTAAATCATAATAAATAGAAAAATAATCAAAAAAAATATAATTCCAATTTTCATAATTTTCTTTTGTCATTTTTAATCTAGGAAAAATATAAAAATATTTTTAGGACTTAAAAACAAACGAAATAGAAATATAGTGATAGCTTCTATTTAATAGAATTTATCTTTTTAAATTTTAATTAAGTAATTTTAATTTTTATAATTTTCTTATCTTTTTATTACCTTAGAGTATTTATATAAAAATTTTCAGATTTTTGTTTGATCTTTTAGTATTTATTAGAATTTTAATTAGTTTAAATAATAATTAAATAGTTTTTAATTAATAATAATTAATTAATAAGTTAAATAAATAATTTTCTTTTTCCAATAATTTTCTTTTATTATTAGGGTTGTAAAAATATAAATTTCATATCCGTAGGCTGTTTATTTCTTAAAACTCACTTTTTATTTCGTACGTTTACGTTTATTTAAATTTAAACGTACGTTTTTAGGTTTTTATACGTTTTGAGTTAATTTGGTTTCCTGTTCTTGTTTATATAGCTTGGTTAAAGCTATTTTCTTATCTCATTAGTATAATCAAAATCATAATCCCCTTTCTGTTCATAAACACTTGATCACAATCCGTTTTTAAGCACAATTTCACACTTCGCTGGGACTTAAACGACCCGGGGATAAAACTATACTCCTTGGATTATTGCATTGTGTCCTTGATAGTTTGACTTTGTTTGACCACATCAGTGGTTGATTTAAGTTGACTGTTCAGAGCCAATCAAATTTTGGCGCCGCTGCCGGGGAGGTGTGCTGCGTGTTAAACGTTTTGCAGTATCGTGTCTTTGAACCCCAATCTGTGAATATCTTTTCTCTCTTGTATATTTATCATATATAAAGCAAAACGCTTGTGAAGTTAACTCATTTAACGGATCAAGCACCAAAAATATCGTATTCCTATTTCCCCTAAAACCATATAAAAAACAAAAATATTTTCTTTTCTTTTCTATATATACTATCATCTAAAAAATAAAAACATCAAAAATATTTTCCATTTTCTGTGTTAAATAATAAACAATAAATAAAAATTAACCATCGAGAACCAAGACTGAGCACTACCTAACTGGGGGTGCGGCCATAATAAGTTCCCAAACCTAAGATAAAAACTTGCCTTTGTATCACTTGCGAATATCGGCTCACCTTTAATTGATAAACAAACTCTAACGGAGGTTCTAGGATAGTCTGACATTAAATTGTCGGACTGAAAGAAGCGGGTTTTTAAGGAGCGTAACTGCCCACCTTTGCTTCTCCGCCACTCTGTGCGTTTGTCAGTTAGAGAGCTACCGTACGCCTGTTGATTATTGGTTTAAGTTCACTTGTGTTTTTTTTCTCGATCTTAATTTTTAATAGAAACATTTTGTTTTCATAAAATCCAAAAAGAATCTTCTTACCCTTTTCTGAGTTTCCTCCACTATAAAGGATTCTTAGACTCGTCTTAGTGCATGCGCACTCGTTCTTCTAGGTCATCAAGCCCTCTCCGTGAGCTTGGAAACATACCTCGAAGGCGTCGTAGACGTTCTGCCCCATCAGGCGTATCTGAGGAACGTACTAATCCTGTCGTCATGGCAGATTTGCCAATGAATGAGCTTCTCCAGGCACCCATCGAGGGTTATGGAGATGCCATTGTTGTTCCAGCTATTGTAGCTGAGAGTTTTGAGCTCAAAACCGGGTTACTGAATCTTGTAACCTCTAGCCAATTCTACGGTTTTGAGAGGGATGATCCTCATGCTCACATTCGATGGTTTAACAAAATCACATCTACCATCAAATATAAGAACATCCCTGCTAGCTCAATCAAACTTCTTCTATTCCCATTTTCTCTCGAGGGACAAGCCCGGATATGGCTTGAAAAACAACCCCCTCGTTCAATTGAGACATGGGAGGACTTAGTTACAAAGTTTGTGAACGAATTTTTTCCACCGTCTAGAACGACAAGTCTTAAAAATGAAATTATCAAATTTACACAAAGATTTGATGAATCGTTTAGTGACGCGTGGGATCGTTACAAAGAATTGCTTCGTAAATGTCCTCATCATGGTTTTACCGAGTTGATGCAAATCGACACTTTCTATAATGGAGTGAGCCAATCTGACCAAGATTCTCTCAATGCCTCCTCAGGAGGTAACTTTTTGAGCAGAACTGTCAAGGAAGCTTTAGCAATTATTGAAAATAAGTCTAAGGTCCGTACTGCACGAACAAAGCCATATCATTCTCAGGCTAGTGCCGGTCCTTCTACTTCATCTCCCGTGAGTACTTCTAGCACCGATGCTAAGATTGACAAACTCACGGATGCTATTCAAGCTTTGGTTCTCTCAAGACAAAAGAAAGTCACTTTCACACAAACTCCTTCACATGCTGAAGTGAAGAAAGTGGAAGTCTGTGTTACTTGTGGTGGCCCTCACGCATACTACGACTGTACTGCCACCGATGGTAGTCCTTTTGAAGTTAATGCTATAGCCGGTTCTTCAAATCAAGGAGGTAATCCATACCGTCCTCAAATGGAACCATACCGAGCTAGTAGTTACCAAGGACCACCCGGATTTAATCAAAACCAGAATTTGCAAAACCGGAACCAAAATCAACCTCGAATGAACCAAGGTTATCAAAACCAAGGGAATTTCAATTCTGGACAAAATCAAGGTTTCCAACACCAAGGAAACTTTAACCGAAACAATTCCAACCAGGGAAATCATTTTCAGGGAAATGGTAATCCAAACCAAGGGAATTTTCAACATCAAGGTTATAATCAAAATAACCGAATGCAAAATTTCCCTAATCAACATCAAGCCATTCCAGCCCAACATCCATCATCTGATGAGTTGTTGAGGCAGTTCATGAAAGCTCAAGAGGACACAAACAGGTTGTTGGTCAGCCAGATCTCTGAGATTAAAAAATCTTTAAATGATCAACCTTCGGGCTCAGGAAAACTTCCGAGCAACACGATCGCTAACCCGAAGGGCGATGCTAAGGCGATCACAACCCGAAGTGGTGTTTCATATAAGGGACCCACTGTTTCCACTACCACTTCTTCTTCTTCCCCCAAGGTAGTGGGAAGTGAGCCTGAGGTGACCAAGGACCAGGTACTTCCTACTAATAACGGAAGTACCAACAACGTCCAACCTCAAAGTGTCCCGAAACCCAAGACTAAACCTCAAGTTGTCTTTGAACATCCTGAAACCCCGGTTGAAGACCCTAAATCCAAAACTTCTATTCCCTACCCATCACGTTTAAATGAGCAAAAGCTCCGCGAAAAAGCTAGTCAACAAATGGATAAATTCTTCCAAATTTTTCAAGAATTACACTTTGACATAAGCTTTGCGGACGCTATCATTCTGATGCCTAAGTTTGCATCCACAATCAAACACTTGTTAAGCAACAAGGAAAAGCTGTTTGAAATGGCAAAGACTCCATTAAATGAGAACTGCTCAGCAGTTATCTTGAAAAAGCTTCCCGAGAAGCTTGGAGATCCTGGAAGGTTTCTACTACCTTGTATCTTTCCAGGAATGGTTGAATGCTATGCCTTGGCCGATCTTGGTGCAAGCATCAACCTGATGCCTAAATCAGTATGGAAGAAACTTTCTCTTCCTGAACTTACTCCTACCTGCATGACTCTCGAGCTTGCAGATCGTTCAATATCTCGTCCACTTGGCATTGCTGAGGACGTATTTGTGAAAGTAGGAAAGTTCCATTTTCCAGCTGACTTTGTGGTTGTGGATTTCGATGCTGATTCCAGGGTTCCTCTCATTCTTGGAAGAGGATTCCTGAGAACGGGCCGTGCTCTCATAGATGTATTTGAGCATGAAATCACATTACGTGTGGGTCATGAAGCTGTTACCTTTAACCTCGATCAAACTTCGAGGTACTCCTCAAATTATGATTCTGAATCGGTTAACCGAATCGATGTCATTGATATTATTTCAGAGGAGTATTCTCAAGAGTTTCTTGGTTATTCTGATAATTCTGTGAGTGGGGATACCACCACATCTTCTTTACCTGGCATTTCCGACTCTTCCCCTTCTCTCACTCCGTTTGAGGGAGGTGATTTCAATTTGGAAGAGATCGATGATTTTCTCAAGTGTGATTCATTCCTAGAGGGGATTGATGACGCTGAGATTGATCTGGAGGGAGATATTCTTCTTCTTGAGACATTGTTAAATCAGGACAATTCTCCTCCACTCCCTCCCGTTGAACTTCATAAAGAGGAAATCAGATCAGTTGAGAAAACTGATGAATTTCCTGAGGTCGAACTCAAAGACTTACCGCCTCATCTTGAGTACGCATTCTTGGAGGGTGATGATAAATTACCCGTCATTATTGCTAAAGACTTAAGTGTTGAGGAAAAGACTGCTCTAATAAAGGTCTTAAAGTCACACAAGCAAGCCATTGCTTGGAAACTCTCCGACATAAAGGGTATTGACCCTGAATTTTGTACTCACAAGATTTTAATGGAGGATGACTTTAAACCAGCAGTCCAACATCAAAGAAGGGTGAATCCTAAAATCCACGATGTTATCAAACAAGAGGTTCTCAAACTTCTTGATGCAGGATTGATTTATCCCATCTCTGATAGTCCTTGGGTTAGTCCCATTCACTGTGTTCCAAAAAAGGGTGGCATGACTGTTGTCACAAATGATGAAAATGAGTTGATTCCAACTCGATTGGTTACGGGGTGGCGTGTTTGCATTGACTATCGAAAGTTAAATGATGCCACCCGTAAAGACCATTTTCCTCTACCTTTTATGGATCAGATGCTTGAGAGATTAGCAGGGAACGAGTACTATTGTTTCCTTGATGGTTTCTCGGGTTACTTTCAAATTCCCATTGATCCACAAGATCAAGAAAAGACTACCTTCACATGCCCTTATGGAACCTTTGCTTATAAACGTATGCCTTTCGGCTTATGTAATGCTCCAGGCACATTCCAGAGGTGTATGATGGCTATATTTACCGACATGATCGGTAAAACAATGGAGGTCTTTATGGATGACTTTTCGGTCATTGGGGATTCATTCCAAGCATGTCTCTCCAATTTAGAAAAAATGTTGAAAAGGTGTAAAGACGCCAACCTTTGTCTAAATTGGGAGAAGAGTCATTTTATGGTCAGAGAGGGCATTGTCCTCGGCCATAAGATATCAAAGAATGGGATTGAGGTTGACAGAGCTAAAGTTGATGTCATTGGTAAATTACCTCATCCCACTACTGTCAAAGGAATTAGGAGTTTTCTGGGTCATGCCGGTTTCTATCGTAGATTCATACAAGATTTTTCTAAAATCGCCCGGCCTATGACTCATCTTCTTGAAAAAGATGCTCCTTTTATCTTCTCACCCGAGTGCATCAAAGCTTTTGAAATACTAAAGAAAAAGCTTACTGAGGCACCCATTCTAGTTGCCCCCGACTGGGATTTTCCCTTTGAGCTCATGTGCGATGCAAGTGATTTTGCAATCGGTGCAGTCCTGGGGCAACGAAAAGCCAAACATTTTCAGCCTATCCACTACGCAAGCAAAACAATGACTGAAGCTCAAACTCATTACACTACTACAGAAAAAGAATTATTGGCTGTGGTGTATGCCTTTGAGAAGTTTCGGCCATATTTGATCTTGACAAAATGTGTAGTGTATACGGATCACTCGGCTCTCAAATATCTTTTTGCAAAACAAGATGCAAAGCCGAGACTGCTCCATTGGGTTCTCCTTCTGCAAGAATTTGATATCATTATACGTGATAAAAAAGGAGCTGAGAACCTAGCTGCTGATCATTTATCCCGATTAGAGAACCCACACCAAGATGTTTTCGAGAAAAAGGAAATAAATGAAACCTTTCCTCTCGAGACACTCAACGCGGTTACTTTTCGAGGAGATTCTACTACCCCATGGTTTGCCGACTTTGCAAATTACCATGCGGGTAACTTCATAGTGAAAGGGATGTCAACCCAGCAGAAGAATAAATTCTTCAAAGATGTTAAACATTATTTCTGGGACGACCCCTACTTGTTCAAAATCTGTGCGGATCAAGTCATCCGACGGTGTGTTTACGGACAGGAAGCTATTGATATTCTCAAAGCTTGCCATGCTGGACCCACGGGGGGCCATCATAGTCCAAACTACACCGCCAAAAAGGTGTTTGATTCCGGGTTTTATTGGCCCACAATCTATAAGGATGCCCAAGAACTCATAAAAACTTGTGAAGCTTGTCAGCGTCACGGAAATATTTCACAACGGAATGAAATGCCACAAAATGCAATTCAAGTCTGTGAAATCTTTGATGTCTGGGGCATTGACTTTATGGGGCCATTTCCATCATCTCGAGGAAACAAATACATTCTCGTGGTTGTTGACTATTTGTCAAAATGGGTTGAGGCAAAAGCTTTACCCACCAATGATGCCCGAGTTGTTGTAAAATTCCTGAAGTCTCTGTTTGCCCGTTTTGGAACCCCACGTGCTATAATCAGTGATCGTGGTACGCATTTTTGTAATGACAAATTTGACAAAGTCATGCAAAAGTATGGTGTAACTCACCGTCTTTCTACTGCGTATCACCCACAAACAAGTGGGCAAGTTGAAGTTTCAAATCGGGGAATTAAAAGAATCTTAGAAAGGACTGTAGGAGAAAATCGTGCCTCCTGGTCGGATAAATTGGATGATGCACTATGGGCCTTTCGTACAGCTTACAAAACACCCATCGGGTGTACACCTTACAAGCTTGTGTACGGAAAGGCATGTCATCTACCGATCGAATTAGAGCACAAAGCCTACTGGGCCTTGAAACATGCAAACTTTGACCTTCAAACTGCGGGTGATCACCGTAAAGTTCAAATGAATGAATTAAATGAACTACGTGATCAATCATACGAGAACTCTTTGATTTATAAAGAAAAGACAAAAAAAATTCATGACTCAAAAATCAAGAACCGCGTTTTCAACGTTGGTGATCGAGTCCTTCTTTTCAATTCAAGATTGAAGATTTTCTCGGGAAAACTCAAATCCCGTTGGTCTGGTCCATTCACTGTTACAAAAGTTTATCCATATGGTACCGTTGAGTTATCTCAAAATGACGGACCAAATTTTAAAGTAAATGGCCATCGGTTAAAACACTACTTTGGAGAGGACATACCATTTATGGTTGTCCCGGATCTTCAAACTTTCCCCATGAACCAATGAATGCGGGGATCGAGTCAAGCTAGTGACTCGGTGATCAAAAACATTAGCAAAACATGGGTTCTTACTCGTGTCTCTGTTTTCTTTCTCTTTTCTACCACCAAGTGTGGGGGAGATTGTCTCTTCCATTAACTTCCCCGTAGACTTTTAAATTGCTTTTTCTCCCGGGCTGTTCAGGAGCACTTTATTACAGTTGGCCGTTCACAAGCGGTTAGCTAGCGTGATAAACCTGACTGTTCGGGAGGAATCAACTTAATTCGGGGTCGAGTCAAGCTAGTGACTCGGTGATCAAAAACATTAGCCCGCACCATATGGGTTTTCACCCATATATTCTGACTTCTTTCTATTTTCTACCACCCAAGTTTGGAGGAATGCCCCACAGGTTGTATATATGTAAGTATTTAAGTTTCAGTTAAAAAAAAAAAAAAGAGGGAATTTGCATGCCTTAACGGCTTAAATGCAAATTAAATAAAAATAAAATAAATATGTATATAAAAATAATGGCTATTCAGTATTTCCCTTTTACGTTCTAAGTGTTGGTTTAACAGCCAGTTCTTTGAATATTGAGGGCAATATTCAGTTCTAAGTGTGGGGGGGAAATTCTAGCGAATTTTATCAAATGTATCATCTAGCACCCCCATTTTAGCCAAAATTTTAAAATTTTTTTCACTTAGAACTCAGAAAATGGTAATCAGTCCGCCATGTCTAACCCACATAAGGATTGGCTAATCCCGGAGCAAACGGCTCTTGGTAAAGATATATCAAATCCGTTTATAGCTTATGGTTTGCTCAAAATCATTTGGTTATCATTGTGCCAAAGTATCACATACTAAAACAATGGCTAGTCCAGAAGCAAACGGCTTCTGGTAAAGACAAACCAAAACCGTTGACAGCTGGTGATTTGCTCAAAATCACATGGTTATCAGTGTACCATAGTTCTTACTTGAACTGAAACATTTGGCTACTCCAGAGGTGATGGCTTCTGGTAAAGAGATACATCCATTAAAATCTTCATAAAAGATTGCTAGGGACTAGCAATAGTTTAGTGTGGGGGATTGATGAGTGTGTAAATACTCATCATTTCTTTCACATTTGAGCTACAGAAACAGTCAAAAATACTTTAAAAAGTCTAAAAATGTATAAAAATATCATCTGACTGTGTTTTTATAAGTTTCAGGGAAAAACAAACAATAAATGTCATAATTTGCATTTTAGTCCCTGAACTTTCAGAATTTGGCAAATCTAGTCCCTAGAATCTAAAAAAGTGGAATTTATCATTCAAGGTCCCTAAAATAATCTTAATTGTCAAAATTGGTCCTTGAATGATTGTTTGGGCAAAAAATTACAAAAAGGTCCTTTAATTTTGAAAAATGTCAAAAATGGTCCCTGGGTTATTTTAAAATGGAAAATAAATAATTATAACCCTTGTATTATTTTTCTTGGCAATATTGGTCCTTTGGAGTAACTTTGGAAAAGTGCAACTCAAGCCCCTCAACTTTCAGCAAATTACACTTTTGGTCCTTGTTGTATTTAAATTATAAACCAAATCCGGATCCAACAACATTAAACCCAAAATAAACAAACCTGCCCAACCCATTACTAAACCCTTAACCCATTTACCCAAGCCCAAATTAAATAAGCCCAACCCCCATCTGAGTTTAAAAACTCAGTCAAACCCCCTTTGACCCGTCTCTTTCCCACTCACCCCAGCCATAACCAGTCATCCCCCCAGCTGGCTCATCCACCTCATCCCCCCTCCTCAACACTCCACCTAACATGCCAAAACTAATTAATGCATCCCTCCCACTCCCCAATAGCAAAATCAGAGATTAATCACCAATTTCCACTTTTCCTGCCAAAAGTGCCAAATGGTCGAATCTGATGAATTCTTGGAAATCAATGGCTCAGATGAGGTGGGAAGTACTCAGAGATGTCGACAAGAAGGTTAGAGGCTATAAAGAGCAGAGGAGAGAGTGTGTATTGGGATATCTAGTGTAATTTAGTTTTATTAATGTCGAATTATTAAATTTCAAGTTCTTAGTGTAATTTTAATCTTTCAAGTGTTGAATTTAGTTTGTTCCAGTGTAATATAAACCTTTTCTAATAATTAATTTCAAGTTTCAGTTGTTATCTCAGTTTATGCCATTTCTACTTTTATCTCAAAAATCTAATTAAGCTGTATTGTTGTTGTTGTTTGTTTATATTGACTCATAAGTAAACATAAGCTCCCATATAGCTTATTAAAGCTATTAGTAATTAGTAAAACAAGTTTAGTAATCAGAAAATCAAAAATACAAAAACAGTCAACAAAAGTCAAAGTTTCATGATCATGGTGATTAATGCTGGAGCAGGGTAAATATTGGATTGCCCTGGGTTAGTGAACCTGAGGAGGTTCTATAGGAGTGAATCATTGGTCCTTGTTCTTGGATTTTAGCTGGAAAGCAGTTGTAAGCATTTTTAAGGAATTTTGCATTTTACTTTTTAAGTTGCTTTTAAGCTTTGATCTTCACATTTCTGTGTTTCCTAGTTGTTGTTGAGTAGGATTATGCCATAAAACACTTTGCTTGTTCATTAAAAATCTTAGTTGTTAAAAATTTCATTTTGGCAGTCAAAATTGCATATTTGTTGTTTCTAAGTATCATGCTTGTATGGCTGTTGGTTTATGTTTCTTTAGTCCTAAGATATAATAATATAAGTTCTCAAATCATAGTTGTGGTTTAAATCTCTGAATTCTCTTGAAAATCACCATTTCTGAGTTTGAAAGGGGTGTTTGGATTTGCTGAATCAGTAGGTCTATAGGGTTTGTTTGTTGTTGTTTGCTGTCGTAACATGGTTCACTAGGGTCTATTAGCTCAGTTCTAGCATAAAATTCAGTAGTCAAGAGTTAAAAAGTCAAAATTGTATTTAAATCTTCATCACAGTTAACTGTGATGAGATTTGAGTTCATGATTGTTCAAAATCATTTCATAAGTGTGTAACCTTGCTTGATCTAGCTTCTTTTAGACTTATTACATCAATATCAGTCCATTAGAACTAATCAAATCTCACCAAAGTCAAAACTTCTACTTTTCTGCAAAAGTCAACTGCATCAGCAGAAACATGGTTCTGAGCAGCTGAACTTGTGCTCAATTGGAGTACAATTGGTGTGATTCTCATAGGGCTTTTGTGTTTTCTAGATAGCTCATAAGCTAAGCTTGCTTTTGCCCCCCTAATATTGGATCTCAGTAGCTTATTGCTTAGCTTAATTTGGCCTTAAAGTTTGCCTGATTTCCTGAGTTTTCTGTGTAAGAATCCATAGCAGCCAAGGATCAAATCTGTTAATTTCTTGTGCTAATTTGTAGTTTTCAGTTGTTTTAAGCTTATTTTAGTATATTTAGCTTATCCTGGTCAGTTGGTGAATTTTACTGCTTATTTGCTTATTTTTGGCTTATTAGCTTATTGCTTATTAGCCCAAATCTGCTTATTGGGCCTTGTCAGCTTTTCATTTTATTTTTCCCAGCTTCCTTATAATATTTTAGCATTATCTGTAATTTTTCATAATTTTCCTAAGTCTTTTAATATTTTTAATTATTTTAAGTAGTTTTTAATAGTAATTTAATCATAATAAATAGAAAAATAATCAAAAAAAATATAATTCCAATTTTCATAATTTTCTTTTGTCATTTTTAATCTAGGAAAAATATAAAAATATTTTTAGGACTTAAAAACAAACGAAATAGAAATATAGTGATAGCTTCTATTTAATAGAATTTATCTTTTTAAATTTTAATTAAGTAATTTTAATTTTTATAATTTTCTTATCTTTTTATTACCTTAGAGTATTTATATAAAAATTTTCAGATTTTTGTTTGATCTTTTAGTATTTATTAGAATTTTAATTAGTTTAAATAATAATTAAATAGTTTTTAATTAATAATAATTAATTAATAAGTTAAATAAATAATTTTCTTTTTCCAATAATTTTCTTTTATTATTAGGGTTGTAAAAATATAAATTTCATATCCGTAGGCTGTTTATTTCTTAAAACTCACTTTTTATTTCGTACGTTTACGTTTATTTAAATTTAAACGTACGTTTTTAGGTTTTTATACGTTTTGAGTTAATTTGGTTTCTTGTTCTTGTTTATATAGCTTGGTTAAAGCTATTTTCTTATCTCATTAGTATAATCAAAATCATAATCCCCTTTCTGTTCATAAACACTTGATCACAATCCGTTTTTAAGCACAATTTCACACTTCGCTGGGACTTAAACGACCCGGGGATAAAACTATACTCCTTGGATTATTGCATTGTGTCCTTGATAGTTTGACTTTGTTTGACCACATCAGTGGTTGATTTAAGTTGACTGTTCAGAGCCAATCAAAGATCTTCAAGAAAAACATGATGCTGAAGAGGCAAGGAAACTGCATGCTGAAGAAGAAGCAGAGTATGAAAGGGAGCTTAAAAAACAAAGGAAACATGCTGAGAAACAAGCTGAGATTGAAGCAAGGGTAAATGCTTGGGATGAGGAGAAAGCAAAATGTGAAGCTGATTTAGAGTGGTTAAAAGTGAAAGAGGAGTTGCAAGATACTTTCACAAATGCAGGAATAAGTGACTGGATAAAGATGGTCACAACAGAGAAAAAAAAGAAGCTTTTTGCTGAAAGGAAGAAGAAGAAGGTACTTAGACCACCAACTGTAAAGCAAAGAAGAAATTTTCAAGAGCATTACTTGAAAAATATGAAGAATTGGAAGCTTATGCAATTGAAACCTTATTCTGATGTTGAAATTGAGAAGAAATATGAACAAGCAAAAAGGGAATTTGAAAAGTTTGTACCAATGGTATCAGAAGTAGATTCTGTAAAATTTACCAGATATATGGCACCAAAGGCTTATATGAGAGTGGATACTGATGTTGAAAAATCTAAGAAAGAGTCTGAGGGTGTCAAAGAAAAGGTGGATGGTGAGAAGGTTGTAGAAGCTGAGAAGGAGAAAGAAAAGAAAAGTGAGGAAAAGGTTTTGAGGGATGACTCTACTATTGGTGTAAAAAGGCCTGGGAGAAGATTGAAAATGAAGGCCAGGAAGAAGAAAAGATCTAAACCAGTGGTAATGAGTGATTCTGAGAGCAGTTCTAAAGTTGAGAAGGAACCAAGGGCTGATGAGCATGAATCTGAAGAAGTGACTGAAGAAAATAATGAAGTTCATAGTTGTGTCTAAGCATCAAGAAACTGAGATCACAAATGTAGCTCCTCCACAGGAAAAATACCCTATCATTTCATACACATTTGGTATAAGGGATGGAAGTGAGGCCTTCTGGGAATTCAAGAGAGCAAATGGTATTTATTATAAATATACAAGGTTTTCACAAATGTTATACTGGATGGATAGGAATGATGTAGTCACTCTTTGGATGTTATATAAGGAGAAATATGGAGATGTGAGACCAGAAGAGATTACATAGAGGGTGATTTATTACTATCTGAAAATCATGTTTGAGCCACAAGACAGTGACTTAGAATGAAGAACATTGAAGAATACCAAAGTTCATAGGTGGTATTTGTATAAGTCATGTGGAGTACATGCTTTGTCTGGTCCATGGTTAGTTATTTATATGTTGGCTGAAAAGGACTACCCTGCATTGAATTAGGAGAAAGAGATTATTTATCAGATGTTGCAGCCTGGAAAGTTAGAGTTACAAAAGGAATTTATAACAGATGACCAGGCATACAAATTGAAAAGAAAGTATCAAAAGGAGCTCATCTCAATGAAGAAGTTGTAAGTGTTTGAAAGCATCCTCTTGGTGTTGTTCTATGCTTATAAGAAAATTGATGATTTTAGAGTAAAATATCAAGTTTAGGGGAGGATTGTTGGGTTTCAAGATGCTGTTGCTCGGGATTTATCATACTGCTCTTGATGTTAAGTGGAAAAATGTCTAAGTGTCATTCTACTGCTAGTCTGATTTATTCTGCTGCTAGTATATTTCATTCTACTGCTGGGTTGTTGAACTGATCAAAGAAATATGCTAAGTATTATTCTGAAGCTAGCGATAGAAGATCCTACTGCTGGAGATATTATTCTACTACTTATTAGATAAATGTGTAAAGTTTGTTAGATAATTATGGTAATGATACGAATAGATATTATCGTGTATAGGAAGTCATTGTAACCGACTAGGACTCCTTAGTCTATAAAAGGAGGATCTAGGGTTAAAGTTAGAGTACGTATTGTTTTGTAAGTCGAATCACTTCAAGGTTTTTGTAACCCTGTTACTTTTGAGTAACCGTATTAATATATTGAAGTGTTTATTGAGAATTCGTTTGTGTTCATTAATAATTCTTCTTAAGATTAAATACTAGATTCCGCATAGTATTTAATAGTTTTCTCAAGAACAGTTTCTATACGTATTGTCTTAGATTTATATATAAAATAATTAATAAGATCGTTAGCTCAACTGGGATCAACACAAAACTCTAATTAGTTTTATAAGTTGGACTTAAATGGATGTCAACATGCAGTTAAAGGGTAAAAAGTGTCATTTTTGAAACTATAGGGTAGAAACTGTCATTTCACTATAGTTGAGGGGTAAAAATTGCCAACATATAAAAGTTGAGGGGTAAAAATTGTAGTTTTATAAAAGTTGAGGGGTAAAAATTGTCATTTTATAAAAGTTCAGGGAGATAAACCGTCAATATATGAAACTATAAGGGCAAAAAGCATAATATCTTATAACTATTATTAGAAATATATTTTAAATATATTTTATAATAAAACTAATAAACAAAATACGTATATTTCGATAGCAAACCAACGAGATATATATTTAGCGAACAAACGAAAACGAAAACATAAAAATAATAAGATAAATCTTATAATTTTTGAAGAAACTTCATGTTGTCTCAATTTTAACATTTAATCGTCAACCAAAAACGTGACGAAAACGAATACTAAAACTTATATATATTCGAATACGACTACTGAAACTTGACATACCAACCCAGGTTGCATGCCGGAGACATTTATCAACTCTATTTAACTTTATTTTCCATCCAGACTGTCAAGGTGAGTTCATAGTCCCACTTTTTATATGTTTTCCAAACTTGTGAGGAGATACATGTTACTAAACCGAACACAAGTATTTTCCTATATGCATTCCTGATTGTTATTGCCTAAGTTAACTGTTGCTTATTTAAAAAGTCCCTTATATCATACGCCACACTAGTACAGAATGTGGATTTAGTCACACATGCTGTTTTTCGAACAGCCACACAGTCGTTTTTTTATGTGACTAAATGTACCAGAATAAAATAAACAGCCACACTTGATCCGACTTGTGTGACCATTTCGGAATTACATCTGAGGCTACAGCCACACATTTGAATATTTTCGTGAGTATACGTATCTGGTAAAAAAAAAATTGATTTTTTAGTCACTTATAATTTGGGACGTGTGACGGATACAAATATGGTTGAAACATTAGTCACACTATATATATACATATATGACAAATATATGTCACGCAATTGAAAAGTGTGACCAAAATCCATATATGGTCACACGAAGTAATTGTGTATGTGGCTAAATCATATACTCAAGTTTGTCACACATTATTTAAGCGTTACTGCTAGTTTTTGTTGAAAATTTAGCCACATATGAATTTGAAATGTGGGACAACTGAAAAGTAAGTTTGAAGCATAGTCACGATATGCATTTAAAAGTGACAAACATATGTCACATACTTGAACAGTGTGACCAAATGTCATATATGGTCACACTAAACCATAGGCATACATGATTAAGTGTGACCATAATTCGATACAAATTGTCATGTAAGTTAATATGTGTGTCTAAAGTTAAGTGTGTGTTTGCCTGCCTATTCCTAATGTGTATGGTCACATTTAATTGTAGCACAATCATGTGACTATAGGCTATACAATAGTCACACCATACCACAAATGTGCATCTAAATTATGTTTATGGCCACATTATAAGGGTATTATATGTGACCAATACATTGAAAATAGTCACACTGTGAAATATTCATGTGACTAATATGTATAGCAAAATGTGAACTCAGTTATCATTAACCTTGATATTAGTCACATTGAGTGTTTGTGTGACTAAATTCAAGATGTTACATATGGTCACATGAAGTATTTATTTAGGTGTCTAAATCATAGAGTCATATTTTGAGTTCAGACTGTTAGTCATGACTCTTCATTTAATTTGCCCCATTACAATGCTGGGATTTCATAGTCTATCTAGTTTAATGCAGTAGTATGTAAGTATGTTACTTGCCCCTAGATACCAGATTACTTGACTTTCTAAAGTCAATTTTCAACTTTATAATGAAGTAACATGTTACTAAAGTGTCTGCAAGTGCATATACATGATAAATGGAAACTGCAAATACAATAAAGCTTGACTGCAAGTGGATATATAACAGTGAAAACTACAAAAAATTTTATTGCCATTGAAAAGCTTGACTTTTTTGAGTCAAAATCCAGTACAACAGGCTAAATTACAAGAACAACTATTTAATACTAAAACAGATATTCATCTAACAGTACTAACTTAACAATACCAGTGGTAACCTTTTACTTAGCCTTGAGCAGCAGTCTTAACTTCAACCAGTAGTCTTAACGGTTACACTAGCAGTCTTAACTTGTAGCATGACATGCTTCACTTGGATTTTCGTATAACAAAACCTTCAATGTCGGTTCGATAGTAGTCACTTCGTGATTCCTTGTCCAAGTCTCCTTTATATACACGTGGAAATATGTTTTCATTTTCCTCGTGAATGGTTGTACTAAACTCCTCATCGACTTCGTCATATGTATCTTTGTAATTCTTAGTAGGTGTTTTAAAGACAATGGACAAATTTTTCTGTGCTTGGTCTTTCACATAAAACACTTGTGTTGCTTGTGACGCTAATATGAATGGATCATCCTTGTGGCCGAAAGTATTAAGGTCTACCAACGTATAACCAAGAGTATCGTGTTTAACCCCATGAGTTTTGAGATTAACCCAATCACATTTGAAAAGAGGAATTTGCCAAAAACGGTAATCTAGTACCCATGTCTCTTGTAAAACCCCATAATAACATATTTTTCGTGTGGTTGCAACTTCTTTGGATATGTGAACATCTACTGCCTCAACACTAACCCCACTGTTCTGGTAAACTATGCCATCATTACTTTTCGTACAAAATGTATACCCATTGATGTTATACGCCTCGTATTTCACTACGTTGGCGAGTAGTCCAAATGATATCCACCTCACAGTTTCTGATACACTATTATTAGATATCGCAAACTCTCTCTCAACATGAATTTCATCACAACTATATATTACCTTTAAATTGCAGGAACAACAAACAAACAATTAAAGAATAGGAGTGTTTGGGATAATGAAATGGTGTGTTGGTCGACCTCTATCTAATGTCATATACAGGAGGGACAATTATGATGATAGCAACAAACAAACAATTATAAACAACATACTAATTACCTCTTCGAGTAACCACTTAGCAAAAGATTTACTGTGCTCATTCTCCAGCAATGCCATTTTTTTACTTGGGTTTTTTCTTTTCAAAACTTCCTTGTGTCGCCTGAAACAAATAAATGTCTTTGATTATTATATTTGATAGAACATTTTAAGCAACGAAATTGACATGTGTTAGTAATACTTACTTGATATACGGTTGAATTTCATCCGTATTTTGTATTACATACAAATGTGCTTTCTGAAAGGATTCTCTGGAAACTTCACTTGGTTTGCCGGCCGACAATGACTTTCCATCCTCATCTTCATTGGTTACATGTTTATCAGCTGGGATACCAATAGTTTTCATGGTTTTATGATATTCGCTAAAAAACTCTATTGTTTCTTCCGCAATAGTCTCCTCGGCAATGCATCCCTCTGGTCTATTTCTGTTTCGCACATGTCCTTTAATAACCTTCATACATCTTTCGAAGGGATACATCCACCGAAAGCATATGGGACCACATAGTTTTACCTCCCTAGTTAGGTGCACAGTCAAGTGTATCATAATATCAAAAAATGACGGAGGAAAGAACTTCTCAAGTAGGCACACTGTAACAACAAGTTCTTCTTGCATCTTATCTAGTTCTTGCGAGCTGATTTCTTTCCTACATATACATTTAAAGAAAAAGCAAAACCTGATAATAGCATATCGTGTGGGCGGGTGCATGACTGAACGTATAACAATGGGTAAAAACTCTTGCATTAGCATGTGATAGTCATGCGATTTAAGGCCAATGAGCTTCCTATCATTTAGGCTGACCAAACTAGAGAAATTTGAACAATATCCTTGTGGTACCCTGATGTTGCTTAACGTTTCACAAAAGATTTCTTTTTCAGCATTCGTTAATGTGTAACCTGCTGGAGGTAGTGTTGTTTTGTCTGCTTCTTGCCAAGCAAACAACTCTTCTTTTATCCCCAACTCTTCCAGATCCAGTCGAGCATTCATTCCATCTTTTGTCTTTCCAGGAACATTCAGTAAAGTTCTGAGTAAACCCTCACCAACATTCTTTTCTACATGCTTGAATACAATACAATGCGAAAAAGAATGATGTCTCCAATACCTTAGCTTTCAATACCAAATGTTGAATTTCTTCCAATATGCTTCATTTGCTTGGCTTGAACTACCCTCTTCTTCTGTTGTTTTCCTTTTCTGCTTTTTAATCTTCCCACCTCTGCCTCTGATATTGATGCGTGCGTGCGAGTGCTCTAATTTATACCCACGGTATGTCGTTTGGTTTTAGCAGTATTCAAATTTTAAATTTATATTTAGCCGACTTATCAATAACACACACACTTTAACGAGCAGTGTACCCGGTCAGTATGTATATAATGGTAAGTAGAGTGTCGATCACTAAGAGTGGAACGTATTATCTAGTTATTCTAATCAGTATTTTAATATCTTAAGTTAGCTATACAACCTAATTTAACGCAAGGGGGTTCAGCCTGAGAGACTGGCACGGTTTGGTTGCAATTAAATAATAAACTAACTAATAGGCACGAATCAGCGAATAGCACACACGTACACAGATAAATACTCGAGACAATAAGAAGACCTGTCCTGATAGTTAAGTAGCTTGTCACTTGTTTTATTGCTAGTTTTATATGAAGTGTATAGTTCGATGCAACGCACCGAGATTAAGTCCTTTCTCGTTGGTTCTAATCTTATCGGCGAGTAAACCCTTAATGATTACTTATGACTATCCCATTTATCTTTCTTCCTACTTTTCTACAGACGATAGAATGCATAGGCGATCTAATAAATAGGCGAGGAAGGGGCATGGCGACCCAAGCAATGCTCAGCTAGACACAGAGGTTATCAATGCACTAATAAAAGTCACCAAAGACATCAACATATAAACTTTAATTAATGGGAAAGCAATTTTAAGGGGAGTTGAAGTGCATGGTCAATCCATGATCACAAGCCCATCAATCCTGATCAATTAAAGTGTACTAATACAATAAAACAAAACTACTTAATGAATTGAATACATGCAGGATCTTCTTACAGCTCTCGTATCTTCGTTCTAGGTGTGTCTTGTGCTGCTATCGCGACTGGATTCGGCCTAGGGCTTCTGTCCTTTGAATATCGTACGTAACAAAAGTCGAACTCTTTCTCACGTCTGACTTTGGGGTATTTATAGTTTCTGTCTGAGGTAAGATGCGGCGCATCTAATAAGTAGATGCGGCGCATTGACTTAACTTCACGTGGGGTCCAAGATTAATATATTCAGGAATATTCGTACACCGCCAGAAGATGCGGCGTAACTCCATTTATAGATGCAGCGCATGTCCTCTTGTATCTTGGATCGTATCTTGTGAAATCTGGATAGTGATGCGCCGTATGTAATAAGCAAGATGCGGCGTATCTGGAGCAGAATAGTCTTCATCTTTTACTTTTCAGTAGACTCTTAACTTCTTGCTTGTTTTGCTCCATAATTAGTCCAAAATCGCCAAGTTTCACCAAATACTTGTTTTTACCTGAGAATTACAAAAGTAAACGATTAAGTATCAATTCTCACAGATAATATAATAAAACAAGTCAAATAAATAGGATAAATGACGGTAATAAAATGTACTTATTTGAGTTCATCAAATATCCCTCCACTTGAACTTTACTTGTCCCCAAGTAAACCTTAGAATTAATCTTATGAAAATGTATCCTAAAAGATATTAGGATTTATTTTTATATTTAAGCATGTATTCATTTTTGTCATAATCACACAACCAAACACTTAACGAATTAGAAGTAAAATAAAATAATTTGATAAAAGCAAATCTAATCGTTTAACTGTCTAGTCGTGACGAATATTCTATCATAAGCTTGGCAAGTATACACATCTCCCCCACTAAAGCCAAGGAATAACAAGTCTAAAGCGGTAAAAAGGGTTTGTAGGCTTAAGGGTTAATCATTCTCCTTAATCTCTATCGATCTCAAATTCCAGAAAAGGCGACAAAATCACAAATACATGATCGAATCCACGAACACGATACTTGCAATTGCTCAAATCCTTAACTCGAATAGGCTAAAGATAGGACCAAGTAATCTTCACCAATAATATTATATCAAAAAGGGCGACAAAATCATAAATACATAGCCGAATCCACGACTACGATACTTAAGATTGCTCAAATCCCTAATCTCAATAAATCAAAGGTTTGGATAAAGAATAATATAGGGTATGGATAATATTTGGGATACAAATTGGTGTAAAATGAAAAATAAACAAAACAAATAAATTAAAATCCTAAGTGTGGTTAATCACTATCCCAACCATCCCATGAATAAGACTCATATCATTGAATAACTCACGCTTTAACACTTGAAACACACGCTTTAGGTAGACACGAATTATACTCAACAAGATCTTAATCAAAGAATATACCTTAGTTGGCGTTCCCATAACGTTCAACTCCCATTCAATCCATAGATATAATATATAACAACTAGTGGTGATATCGACCACTTAATACAAAACTTTACATAAGTTAGTTAAAACAAACTTCCAACTCTTCCTTTTTCTTTTTCTTTTCTATTTTTTTTTTCGATTTTTTTTTATATTTTTTTTTAACACAAACATAGATGTGTAAAATTTTACCACATCACTATAATGATAATTCTGGATAATTTTTCCATACTTTTCATAACTTCAGAAATCACGGTAATAGTGAAAGTAGTAAAAACACGAAAAACAAGACTCAAAGATATACAATATTTACTTTCACTCCAATTGCATTGTGCAATTTCCCGACCTAACCATAGATAATGAATTACGCACGCGAACACAGGTAATGTAAGGAAACACACTTTGCCTAAAGCAATTAACCAACCACGGATTTTAATCTACAGGGTAGGCTAAGGTGTAAGGGTGTAACGAAACATTTTAACAAAGGTGTAAGAAACGAAAGGAATGGCTCTGAGGGTTTTTCTAGGGGTATCTTACTCTAAAGGTGAGAGTAACAAAAGGGTTTATACGGGGATTAACTAACCAGTGTAGTTAGCTAATAACACATAACATATAATAGGCTATTTGGGTGTAATCCTAGAATTTTACCAATTTAGACAAGTCATTCCAATTATATAAATAATACTTATTATGGTGGTCTCGAATAGTATACAAGCCAAGTTCTAAAGTTTACAAGTCACCGGCACACTCATAGATTTGTGAATTTTTTTGAAAAAATCACAATTTTTGAAAATAACGTTATGTGTGCAGCTATGCAACTTAGATCTTAAACAAAAACATGCTAAAAAAAATTTTTAAATTTTGATATATTAAGCACATTTTAAGCATATTTTGAAAAGTTTAGGACAAGTAAGTGTTAAGTGTTCTAATTCTCCAATCCCCCCACTTAAGTTAAACAACGTCCTCGTTGTTTGTATAAAAGATTAAAAACTGGAAAATAAAAGAATTAGAACAGAAAAACTCCCCTGAGATTTGCTCGGTATGATCCTCCATTTATATAAGAGCAAAAATCATCTTCTTGTGGATTAGAACGTTTAAGCTTCATAATCGATGTATCCACAGGAAATGCAGGAATCTATAATACCACCAAGACTTTAAACACACCTAAGTTAAGAAAGTTCAAACTTGCATAATACATTAGTAGTTAGGAAAAATAAAACATAAAAATTAAAATGAAAATCATCAGGTCAGTCGATGCGCCGTATCTTATTGAAGAAGATACGCCGTATCGAGCCTGGAATAATTACGGATCAGAATAGAAGATGCACCGCATCCTTAACCAGGGATGCGCCGCATTAAAATAAACTGATAAAAAGTTTTAAAGTTAAAAAGTAAAAAATGCAGAAAAATAAAGTAAGATATGACCAGTGCAGGAGATGCGTCGCATCTCAGGATTGAGATGCACCGTATCATCTGCGGCCTGACAGACTCAATACAAAATCAGAAAATAAAATAAAAGATAAGCATGGGTTGCCTCCCACGAAGCGCTTGTTTTTGTTCGAGTCACGAGCCTGACTCCACCCTTATTTACTGTGTATTAAGGTGTTGTTCCCCCCACTTGGGATCAAGTGCGGGTGATAGTAGCAATAAACATGAAAAGAGTGTAAATTTGCTATTAAAGATGGAAGAAATAAATAAAGATCATACCTTGGCAATATATGTACATTTTTCCTATCCTTACCCGGTTTGGTTGATAAATTGGATGACTTGACCATTCCATTAGAAAGAGTAGTGTGATGAGGAAAAATTAGTCTCCTTTCTTCTTGGTTAGTCTCTTTGGTAGTAAGGCGTCCCTTGACTTTCGCAGAGGATGAGAAAGGGTCTTTGGCAAGTAAAAGTTCGAGTTCCTCTATATACTTCATAGGCTCGGAATCATCATCTTCATCAATCATAGCAATGTTTAAGAGCTCATCACCAAATTCTTCCTCGAGCTCCACCAAAAACGGGTTGATCACAGGAGCTTCATGTGCTTCAATAGGTAGTGTAATAAATTTCACCTCATCATTCTTTTGTTTTGCAACCTGTTTAGGAAAACTAGCAAGATTATTAGTAACGGGATTAATAATATTAAATAAATTTGTACCACTTTGTGTTGTAAGTGACTCCAATTCGTCTTGTGAATCTCCATCTTCAACTAGTGGTCTTGCAATTTCAGCATCGTCCCGAATTTCATCCTTAAATAAGTAATCCCAGATTTCTTCAAAATCCCTCGTTGGGTCAAAATCTGGTTGAGGTATGTCATCATAAACAATGGCATCAAATGGTTCGAAATCAAAATTAGAATACTTTTCATCTTCATCCGTCGGATTGTCTAATGGTGGTAATACGATTGCAGAATATTCTTCAACGTAGGGTTCCGTATACACATCATCATCTTGTGCAATCTCCGGAGAAAAAGTACTATCAATAACAATTGCCGGAATTGGTTTCATGATATATGATTCTTCCTCATCATCATTTGACATACACCAAGTGTGTTGAAACGGCAATTTGTTTCTTTCTTTCCTTGTTTTTTCTCGTCCTAAAATTAAGTATTCTTCCATAGTGATTTCTTTCGTCTCAATGACTTGTGCACCATATCTCGCTCTTTCCCAATCATAGATCCCATTGTTGCTCAAGGCTCTTTCATCTTCAAGTCTGATATATTCTTCCATTGTAATATCCGGATCGTCCATCTTCCTGAAATAAAACTTACTCGTGCAAAAGAAGAGTGAAACAATCAAAGTAAAATAAAAGTTGCTGATATCAGTAGACGATGCGCCGTATCCTATAAATAGGATGCTCCGTATCTTATTTTGTTAAAAATTAATCAGACTTTTATTTCAGAAAGCAGATACGCCGCTTAGAATTTTAGAATGCGCCGTATCAGCTTAATTAATCAAAAATCGATATTTATTTAAAATTAAATGCGTTGTATTAACAAAAGCTAATGCGCCGTATTTTCGTTACGTTTAAAAATACAAGATTTTTTATTCAGAAGATACGCCGTATCGACAGAGATCGATGCGTCGTATCTGTTTAATAATTCGAAAACTGTTTTTAATTAAATAATAGATACGCCGTATCTGGTAAAGCAGATGCGTCGTATGGCGTTAACGTTTAGAAAAAATTTTCCTTAAAAACAGATACGCCGTATCTTTGGGAAAGATGCGTCGTATCGAATTAATTAAACGCGTTGTATTTTATAAAAATTAAACGCAATACGCCGTATCTGAGAAATCAGATGCGCCGTATCGTTTGAATAAGCTCAGTACAACGATAGCAGAATACAGAAAATACGAAAAATAAAAACAAATAAAAAAAACAAACCAAAATAAACACAAATAAAAGCAAACAAATAACACACAAAACAGAAAATATGCAAAATAATACAATGAATGCAAATTAACCTAATATACAACACAGTTAGCGGTTAGATTAAAAATTAAAAAGAAAAACCTAATTAAAATACTAATCAAATTAACAGATAATAACAATTCACTCCCCGGCAACGGCGCCAAAAACTTGATGCGTGCGTGCGAGTGCTCTAATTTATACCCACGGTATGTCGTTGTGGTTTTAGCAGTATTCAAGTTTTAAATTTATATTTAGCCGACTTATCAATAACACACACACTTTAACGAGCAGTGTACCCGGTCAGTATGTATATAATGGTAAGTAGAGTGTCGATCACTAAGAGTGGAACGTATTATCTAGTTATTCTAATCAGTATTTTAATATCTTAAGTTAGCTATACAACCTAATTTAACGCAAAGGGGTTCAGCCTGAGAGACTGGCACGGTTTGGTTGCAATTAAATAATAAACTAACTAATAGGCACGAATCAGCGAATAGCACACACGTACACAGATAAATACTCGAGACAATAAGAAGACCTGTCCTGATAGTTAAGTAGCTTGTCACTTGTTTTATTGCTAGTTTTATATGAAGTGTATAGTTCGATGTAACGCACCGAGATTAAGTCCTTTCTCGTTGGTTCTAATCTTATCGGCGAGTAAACCCTTAATGATTACTTATGACTATCCCATTTATCTTTCTTCCTACTTTTCTACAGACGATAGAATGCATAGGCGATCTAATAAATAGGCGAGGAAGGGGCATGGCGACCCAAGCAATGCTCAGCTAGACACAGAGGTTATCAATGCACTAATAAAAGTCACCAAAGACATCAACATATAAATTTTAATTAATGGGAAAGCAATTTTAAGGGGAGTTGAAGTGCATGGTCAATCCATGATCACAAGCCCATCAATCCTGATCAATTAAAGTGTACTAATACAATAAAACAAAGCTACTTAATGAATTGAATACATGCAGGACCTTCTTACAGCTCTCGTATCTTCGTTCTAGGTGTGTCTTGTGCTGCTATCACGACTGAATTCGGCCTAGGGCTTCTGTCCTTTGAATATCGTACGTAACAAAAGTCGAACTCTTTCTCTCGTCTGACTTTGGGGTATTTATAGTTTCTGTCTGAGGGTAAGATGCGGCGCATCTAATAAGTAGATGCGGCGCATTGACTTAACTTCGCGTGGGGTCCAAGATTAATATATTCAGGAATATTCGTACACTGCCAGAAGATGCGGCGTAACTCCATTTATAGATGCGGCGCATGTCCTCTTGTATCTTGGATCGTATCTTGTGAAATCTGGATAGTGATGCGCCGTATGTAATAAGCAAGATGCGGCGTATCTGGAGCAGAATAGTCTTGATCTTGTACATTTCAGTAGACTCTTAACTTCTTGCTTGTTTTGCTCCATAATTAGTCCAAAATCGCCAAGTTTCACCAAATACTTGTTTTTACCTGAGAATTACAAAAGTAAACGATTAAGTATCAATTCTCACAGATAATATAATAAAACAAGTCAAATAAATAGGATAAATGACGGTAATAAAATGTACTTATTTGAGTTCATCAGATATCTTCTTGGTTTTTTGAGGTTTTTCCTTTTCCCCACTTATTTTCAATATGTTGTACCTCATTGTATATTTGTTCCCCGGTCAATGTATTTAGAGCATGAAGTGATTCTTCTTGTCCATTAAACACCTTCCTTTGCGTTCTGAACAGATGGTTGTATGGTAGATATCGTTTGTGTCCAGCATAACTTTGCTTGGATGAGGCGGAAAGTCTAACACATTGTGTATCTTTCCCACATACTACACAACCTTTGAATCCACTGTATGGGCAGCCACATAATGTACCAAGTGCAGGGTAATCATTTATCATCCATAACACAACGGCACACAGATTAAAGTTTTCTTTTTTAGAAGCATCGTATGTATCAACCCTTTCCTCGAATAAGGTATTCAGATCATCAACCAACGGTTCTAAAAATACATCGATATCATTTCCTGGGTATCCCGATATCAATATCGAAAGCATGATAAACTTTCTTTTCATACACAACCATGGGGGAAGGTTGTATATGACAAATAAAACTGGCCATACACTTTGATGCGTATTTCCTGAGTTGACGTCAACCCCATCAGCCGATATTCCTAGCCGTAGATTTCTTGGATCTTCAGCAATTTCGGGGAATTTTTCATCTATGGTACACCATGCCTGTGAATCTGTGGGGTGACGTAAAACACCATCTGTTATCCTCCTTGTTGCGTGCAGTGTTAGATCTTCTAAAATACTTTCTAACTTAAAGAGGCGTTGCAGTCTTGGTATAATTGGAAAGTACCATATTACCTTTGCCGTAATGTTTTCGTACACTTTATGTGTCTTACTATCCATCTTCCATCTTGATGTCCCACAAGTTGGAAAAACAGTCAACTCCTTGTTAACCTTCCAGTAAAGAATGTAGTTGTTGCTGCATACATGTATCTTTTTGTATCCTGATCCCATCATTCTCACTAGTTTTTTTGCCTCATAAGTTTTTTCAACCATTTCGTTACCAGCAGGTAGCATCTTTTTCAACAATCCTAGTAATTCAGTAAAGAACTTATCAGAAGCTCCATACTTACCCTTCAAGTTGAGTAGTTTAACTATTGTGGAAAACTTTGTGAAGTCAGGACATCCTTCGTAAAGTGGCTTCTCCGCGTCTAATAATAGTTGTTGAAACTTGGCAAGGTTAGCCTCATCAAAACATTCTTTTGTAGCATTAACCATGTTTACTATTGCTGGGCCATCTATTGGAATTTCTGGAACAAAATCCATGTCGAAATCCGTGTCATCAACAAACTCCTCTGTTGTAGAAGTAACATGTATTTGGGCAGTTGTTGGTTGCTCATCATTTTCTCCATGTTTATCCCATTTTTATGTAGCTTTGATTAATCCCGTGGCAGAATAAATGGAACTGCACATCCTCCACTTTATGCTCTATGCGGTTTAAACATGAGATACACGGACATGGCATCTTAAGTTGTTGTTTATTACCTCGTGGGTCGATGTTCATCATCTTCTGCAAGTTGTGTTCTGCATACTTAATAAACGCTTGTACTCCAGCAATATATTGTTTCTTGGTCCTACTAGTTTTCATCCAAGACTTGTCCATGCTATTGTTGAGGTCAAATGGTAACGTATGTCTCCTACAAGTCACAAATTAAACCAATATAAGCATCAAATCATTTGTGCATAAGTAAACCAAGTATTTACCACTACTAGTACAAAAGGTACTACTGCTAGTGAAAGTTAGTACTGCTAGTACCAGTCACAAATTAAACCAATATAAAATTGTAAATGTTTGATACGTTTGGGCCCAACTCTAATGTGGGATAAAATGTTTATTTTGAAAATATTACAACTATACATTAGTAAAATCTAGTATTAATGGTTTTTGTTGCAAATTGCAAAATTAAAATAATACTCTGTATAGTATTAATGGTTTTTGTTGCAACTTGCAACTTGCAAGTAATTATGGGGAAGGCTATTTCATCATTACACACTATTCACATTGCTAGGCTCGATACATCTTCCTTCCTCTAGGTGTTTCTTGATTGTTGTTGTATATAAAGCAACATACCTCTCATAATTTTCATCTCTTCTTAACAAACCAAAATAAAATTTAAAAATTACAAAAAATCTCAAAATTTTTTGTTATCAAAATCATATATGGAAACTAAACTAGTGATTTGTTCTGAATTGGCAACAGTTGCAAACTCAAAGCTTGTGAAAGACATGATGCTAGTTTACTATGAGCGACAGGTTGAAGCTACTTCCAAGGAAGTTCATGATTTGAGGCACAAGGTTTCTGAGAAAAGAATGCTGATAAACAATAGGGATAAGATGATCAAGGAGTTAGAGCTTTTATATGGTTTTGATTCTGCTCTTGAAAGCATTGCTGATTTAAGGAGGATGCAAGAGGAGGACATGATGGCATCTGATAGGTTGCTTGTTGATATTGCCCAAAAGCATAAGCGTCTAGGTGATTTGGGCAACTTTATCACGAAGCTTGGATCAATGAACTACTGATGTGGTTGATATGTTAGTTGACTATGTTTATGTCTTTTGTGTTTTGTGGTGTCATGGTTGATGTTGTTGGTAGTTTTTCTGATGTTTAAGATGGGTGCTTTTTATTATGTCTTTTGGGAAGTAAATGGAATGGTAATGATAGATGTATGATGTTAAATATTAATGGAGCTATGTTAATGTCAATATTATTATCTAACTGCCTTTTGATTTGTAAGTTTTTTCTTACCACAAATTTAATATGTATAATTTAACTGATTAAGAAAAATGTGGGATTAGTACAAGTTACAATGTCAAGTGTTTATTACAATAAATGCGGGAAGTTACCTGCACATACCAACCAAGCCTTGGGAAGAAATCCAAGAAAGAATGAAGCCAATAACCAAGGAAAGGAACAATTAGCTGAGCTTACTAGTCTTGATGTTATGATGCTACTGTAACAAGTACTATGTTTCTTCTTGTATGTAATCAACTATGCAATCAACAATGCATCTATGTATGCAGAATTTTGTTATGTAATAACAGTTGGTTTTTCAAGTTGAAGATGCTATTTTTCATTCATGTTAAACCCAAAATACAACTTTAAAAAACTATATATCCTACAAGTCACAAATTAAACCAATATAAGCATCAAATCATTTGTGTATAATTACAATGGATAGTGGGTATTGTATTGGGCAGAATTTGCTATCTTTATAATTGTAAAAAAATAATTTCGAGAATAATATAATTTCACCATTGCATAAAAAAATGATTTCCTAATTAAAAAAATTACCTAATTTAGATCTAAATGAACCTCCCTCCATTGTTGATGGCCAGACCGGCAAGTGGTGGATGGTGAGTGGTAGCTGTGATTGGTTACTGGTGAACGGTAGATGGTGACTGGTGGCTATGATTGGTGAGAAATGTGCGAAATTTGAAATTTGCTGAAAAAAATATGGGGGGCTTTAATTTTGAAATTTGCTGAAAAAAATATATATGGGTGGCTTTTTAAAAAAATATGGGGGGCTTTAATTTTGAAATTTGCTGAAAAAAATGGGGGCTTTTAAAAATTTTGGGGAGGGAAATACCAAAAAGGAAGCCACAGGTATCGAACCTATGACCTCCCCTTCACAACACCAACAACTCAACCATCTCCGCCCTTGGGTCTTTTCAGATTATACCTTCTTTTGTATTCCTCTTATAGACTATCTGTTTTATTGAAGAAAATTGTTACAAAATCTAAATATCTTCTATACAAAGTTAAACCTGTTAGTACAACGTTAAACCTAGCAGTACTAATATTTACACAAGCAGTAATAACATTATTTCCTTTTTGCTTGTCTGAAGATCTTTCTCAGTAACTCTCTTGCCATTACTGAGTCTTCATCAGTAACTGTGAGCTTAGCATCTAACATAGCAAATAAGCTAGCTGCCTTTAATGGATAATCTTTTTCTATCAGCATGTAGACATCCACTCCATTCTTTGTAGATACATGGTGAACACCACATGTATCATACAGTCTCCATTTTGTACTCAACTCATGAGCTCGAAAATTCCATAAGATATCTTTTGGATCAGGTTCATACAACCTCTTCAATTCCACCCATAGCTCCTTTTCTTAGTCTTGTATACGATCTGTAGATCTGAACATTTCTTTAACCAGACTCCATAGATTGTCCAAGTCTTCTCTATAAAAAATCTTCAGCATATCTTCAAAATACTTATAAATTTCTGAGTGTCCTCCTAGCCTGATTATCTTCCAAGCTTTCCCAAATGTATCTTTGTGTATCTCCAAATCAATAATTGGACGTTTAGCTTGAATAGGATGATGAACATCCAATGCTTCTGGGATTATAACAATCATATGCTGCTTGAGTCTTTCGTCAGTTAATTCCTCTGCTGTTTCTTCTTCACCAATCTTCTGTTTCTTTGAAGATTCAGACTCCAATATTATACCATATCTTCTTGTAGTTCTACATGGTTTTTCTGTTCCCATGGGAGTAAATGTGTTCACTCTTGTGTAAACCCTTTCAAACTCACTCTTGATCTCCTCAAAACTTCTACCTTGGAACTGCTTCCTTTTGTATCCAGCCATGTTCATCATGTAAACACACATGGTGTGTCTTTGCTGAGCTTTACTAGGTGGTTTACTCCTCTTTTCTTTGGCTTTTTGTTCTGCAGCAGACTTTCTTCTGGAATTTATTAGTTCAACAAGTTGTCTTGACTTCTCATCAATGGACAACACTTCATCTCCTTTGAGTTCACCAATATTTGCCTTTAAAACATCATCAGCATCAATCATATACTAAACTTCTTGAGCGTGATCAAACATTGCTTGAGTTACTTGATTTGAAAGTCTTGTTTGTTCAAGGAAATTTGCAATATCAACAATTTCTGATCTTTCATCTTCCTGTGCTTTATTAGCTACCTCTGCATCAAAACTAATCTGAGCAAGAACACTCTTCTTGTCCTTCTTTGGTGGCTCTTCTTCAATCATAATGCCCTTTCCTTTATCTTCCCATTGCCTTCTATCATACACATCCATAACTTGTTGATGAGAAGTACCAATATTTTCAGCATCCAAATTTTCTTCACCCATATCTTGCCTCCCCTGAAACTCAACATTCTGTTCAACCAAAGAAATATTGGGGTCTTGATCAATATCAGCTGTCTTCCTCCCCTGTTTGGAAGAATCATCCATGTTATCATCTAAATCATCATCATCTGAGCTTGTAGACTCCACAATATTTTCCTTTCTCTTTGCTTTAAGTGACTTGACTTTAGACTGCAATTTCTTCACTTTTTCAATGACCTTCTTGTAAGCAGTACTATACAACTGCTTTGTCTCCTTGAGTTCTTGCTTTGTCTCCTTAAGTTCTTGCTTTTTCTCCTTGAGTTCTTTCTCCAACCCAGTCACTCTTTGATTCAATTTGGTACAAATATCCATCAATTCATTTAGTGACACTCTGCCCTCATCACTGCCAGGTGTGTTACCTCCCGATCAAGGTGAATCATGGGGAATTTCCCCTATATTTGGTTGTGAGGCTGATTGAGAACCATCTGAACCTGTGGGTGTGTGATGGGACTTAACTGGGCTTGTTGATCCTTCACCCTGAATGTTTTGATTTTGAACCAACATTGTTTCAAAAAGTGGAACTACTATCCCATTAAACCCCCTAGAAGCCATGCTCATGTTACTGAACAGTTTTTGAGTAAGGCAAGGAGTTGGATAAACAATTTTATGAGATAGAAGCAAACTTTTCCGTCTATTCTAAACCATTTGTATAAACCTTGGATACATTAAAAACTTGTATTTGTTATCCACATTTTTCACCATACCATCAAAAATTAATTTTGAAAAGTTAAAAGTCCTATTTGTTGCTAAACAAATGAGAGCAGTTGCAATATTGCTACTAAATTGCTCCCATGAGGTTTTCTTTGGACTTAAACAATGAAGGATAGCATGTATGAAGAATCTCCATTGTGGGGCAAAACATCCTTTTTGAAAAGTCAGAATTTGAGAAGATTTATCATACCCCATTCTGGAAAGGTGATGAAAAATTTCAATATTAGGCAAAGAACTAATACCATTTTCATCTACTAAATGGAGATGCCTCCTAACAGATGCCTCAGTAATAGTTATTGTTTTGCCATCAACTGTTGCAATTAACTCTTTGTCTCCATTCTCAAATGTATTGGTAGTAACAGTCCGCCAAAACTGTTTGATTTGAGAGACATAGATAGTAGGATTGACTGTAAGAGCATACCTGATGTGGGTAGTGTTTAGAAAATCTACTATCTGGTGGAAGTGTTGACTCCCTTCTGGTTTCTCCAAGAATGCAACCTGGTTATGCGTATCACAAAACTCTAAATTTGCCATGAAAATTGAGTAAATGCTTGATTAGAGTGCTGGGTTATGATTGGACCGACTTCAATTAATTGTTTCTCAAGTTTGAAGAAATCGTATAAATTATATAAAGAAAGAGAGTTATCCAATTTATGAAACCCTAAAGCGAAGTAATTGACAAAAGTTACCCACGGTTAGAAATAAACCACGGTTAAAACCCAGACAGTAGTAACGGCTACCCAGCAGTACAACGTTTTACGCTAGCAGAACAAAAGTTTGCCTAGCAGTAAAAACTTTGTGTATCCACTCCATTCTCAGCAGTATGATCGAACTCAAACATTCACAAGCAACCATAAACAATTAATTAAACATCAAATATTTCATTGATATTTTTTAAAGGCTACAACCATATATACATCTAATTATCCAACCTAAATACTAAACATACTAAAAACATAAAAAACCATCATCCTAAACTGCTTCACTCCATTTCACCCCAACTTGTTAGAACCAGAGCTCTCTTCCCTGCTTCCCATCAATTTCTTCCTTTCCTTGAGTCGTTTAAACAAAATTTCAAGATCGCTAATCCTCTTTTCTAGATTATAAGGGTCCTAAAACCCATCTTGTTGCTCCCCCTGGTTTTGAGGCACCACTACATTTTTCTGCTCCACCACATTTTGCTGCTCTACCACAATTTGCTGCTAATCCTCTTCATTTTGCTGCACCACCTCCTCCTCTTAACCTTCCTCCTCCTCTTCATCTTCCTCTTCATCTTCTTCCTCCTCCTCCCTGTAGTTACTCAATCCCCAAACCTCATCCCAGTAAAAGTCTTGTGCATGCAGCCAGTTCAAAATTTGACCCCTCATCCACGTATCTACCTTCCTATACGACCCATATTCTGCAACGGGTTCATACCCGAAAGCATTAAACACTGCGTCAAATAGCAAATTGTTGTTTAACACCCACTCGTACTCTTCAGCATCATTTTGAAAGTTAACATTATTTGCTGCCATTGTTGAAGTTTTCTTTGAATTGAAAGGGATATATGTGTTTGTGTGTGTTCTTTGGTATACAATCGATAGGTATAAATAGGTTGGAGAGGTAGATGAATGGTTCCCAAGACTTTAGGCGGGAAAAGGGACCGACGACGCGCGCCAAATGTAAACTGTGAATTGAAGTTGTACGAAAAAGTCTCCAATTTCCTTTTACCAAGTATTGACTTTCCATGTACAATGAGTTGATGCAACAACTAGTTGTATATCATGCTTTGTGAATAACAAACTTCCAAACTCAATATTTCCAACTAGTTGTTTGTGATGTTTGGGATGATTTGGGATCGGGTTCATTATTATTGACCCGAGGGAATAAATGTTTGACAGTGACTTGAAAGGAAATATTAACTCATTTGTTGCGGCTTGATATTGACTCGAATTGGACAAAAATAAAAGAAAGAAATAAAAACAATTGTTAAATTAAAAGTTAGTTGTAGAGATATTTGTTATTAAATTTGGTTAATAACAAAGTAAGGAAATTACAAGTGTACGTGAGACCATGGTTGTCAGGATCCCGATCCTGATCTTAGGATCTTATGATTTTACGATACTGCAAAGCAAAAATGATCCGAATCTTACAAAGTATCTTTAAAAGCTTAAAATGAGTCGATTGGTAATCGTCAGTACACTAAAACCCACCATGAACCCGAATCGTTGCCATCCCTAGTTACAGGCTATAGTCGGTTTTCACCGCCAAGTCAACACCATTAGCTTTTATATATATATATATATATATATATATATATATATATATATAACTATTATTCTTTTTTTTTTACACATCTTGCCACGTCTTAGTTAAACCAAACCACCACTTGATCAATAGTAAATCGGCAATTAATCTCTTTACGGATCAATTGTAAACACACACAAAAATCAATAAACCCTAATCAAAACACACATTCTTCTGGCAAACAAAAACACGCAAACAATGAATCCAAATGACAACAAAGGTATGTTTTTTAATGTTTTCACATATCAGTTGATGATTCATTGTACAATAATTAGTAACAGGCTTTTGATCTATAAATGGTGATGTTTGGGGTTGTTGTTACCGATTCTAATGTAAAGCTGTGTGAATTTATTGTTGAATGTAAAGCTATGTGAAGTTTTAATTTATTCAAGTTTATGCTTTAACAGGTTCAAAGGCAAAAATCCCTAGGTCCAAATTCAAAATCATTTCCAACAAGGTATACTAAAGTTGTTATGTGTTTGTGGCTAAAGTTGTGTACTTTTATACCATTAAATTAAATTTTTTGAAACACATATGGTATGTTGAACTATTAGGAGGTATGGGAAAACACAGATTGGAAGAGACAGAGCCCTTTCTATTTCTCTAGCGATGAAGAATCTGGTGATGCTGACACAAAAGGGGTAATAATGGTCCATTTAATAAGTGTTGTTTCGCTACCTTTATCACATTCTCAAGACTTAATCCATTATACTCGTTCAACTTGTAGGTAAATGACAAAGATGAATCCTCTGAAGCTACTCCCAAAACTCAATCCTCTCAAATACCAGTTGAAAAGGCACACAAAAAGAAATTTACTCAGGATATTGTCTTGGGATTGCTGTGTAATTAAGAAGATGTTGTGTCAACTGATTGTCATGAAGAAGACTTCTCGTACATTAAATGTGTTGAGAATTATGTAAAGGTGGTGATCATCTCGACTATTATGAACTAGAGGATAATTAGTTTAATATGGTACGTAGTAGCAGTTACGAGTAAGAAGATGTTGTATCAACCGATGGCCGTGAAGAAGACTTCTCGTACATTAAATGTGTTGAGAATTATGTAAAGGTGGTGATCATCTCGACTATTATGAACTAGAGGATAATTAGTTTAATATGGTACGTAGTAGCAGTTCTGATATTTAATTTGGATAAATGTAATTATTAATGGTGCAATAACTGGTAACTAGTAGTTTAACTGTATCCATTTTATAACTATAATGATAGAATTTTGGTTTCTTAAATGGTAGCAATTTGTGTTCTTGATGTGATGATTGCACAGTTAGATTTTATGGTAGCAGTTTCTGTTGTTGATTTGATGATTGCACATATTTATTTAATGGTAGCACTTTGTGTTCTTCATTTTTCATGTTGGTTTATGATTTAATGGTAGCAGTTTGTGTTAAATGGTGTCAAGTTGTGTTCATGATTTTGGTGTAATTGTGTAAATTTGAGTTCTTGATTTGATATGTGATAAGTGTGTAAATACTCATCATTTTTGTCATATCTGAACTGCCAAAACATCCAAAAACACTCAGAAATGCATCAAAATACTGAAAATATCCCAGGGATTGTGTTTTATATGTTTCAAATGCAAAATGTTTGAAAACAATTGAAAAACGAACAAAGTTTGCAAAATTGGCAGTTTCAGTCCCTCAACTTTCAAAACTTGTCAAATTTAGTCCCTAGCCATTTGTTTTGTAAGAAAAGTCACCAAAGGTCCTTTTGAAATCATAGGTTGTCATATTTAGTCCTTTGGTGAAAAGTTTCAATAATTTACAAGTTTGGTCCCTGCACTTTCAGAATTTGCAAAAATGGTCCCTGGGAAAATTTTATTGTTGGAAATTTCATGTATGGTCCCTGGATTATTGGAACATGGCAGGAATCACCCTTGGTTTATTTTGGAAGATGTACAACTTTGGTCCTCCAATTTTCAGAATCTACAAGTTTGGTCCCTAGCTTATATAATTTTACAAACCAAACCGGACCCTTATTTAATTTAACCCAACCCAAACCCTTATATAACAAACCCCAGCCCACTTAAATAAAAACCCAAGCCCATCCCCAAAACAGATAACCCGGCCCAACCTTATTTAAATAAACTCAAACTCAAAACCAGGGTTTGACCTCAGTCAAACCCGTCTCCCTCACACAACCCCGCCAAAACCACCACTGCTCCAAAACCACCATCACCTTTACACCTCAACCCCCCACCTCATCACCACAGCTGTCTAACCTCTCCCCTCCACCTCCACATCCTCCCAAATTTCTTTAATTGAAAAAAACTGCTATTGATATTTTTGGCGCCAAAAGTATTTTGAGTGATTGGGATTAATTGGAAGCAATCCAAGGGTGTAGAAGTGATCAGAGATGTCGACAAGGGATTTCCCAGTTGTTTTTATTATTTATAGGACTGTGTAATAGACTAAAAAAAATAAGTAGTTAATTAGCAGTAGTCGTATTTTTTACTCAGTCTTTGTAATATTGTAATTTCAAGTTCCAGTTGTTAATACAAGTTAAATTCAGTTTAAGCAATCCAATTTCAAGTCATATTGTTCTAAATTTCTGTTATGCTAAGTTTCAAGTTCAACTGTTAAGCTAATTAAGTTCAAGATCCATCCAAAAGCTCACAAAAGCTCCCATACCTTTACTATAAGCTTATACAAGCTTAATATAGCTTTCTGTAAGCTTATATAGAGAATACTAGTTCTAAATTTCAAGCAATGGAAAAAGTCAACAAAAGTCAACCTGAGGTCAAATAAGCTATTCTGGGATTAAAAGCTATTCAGGAAGGCTTATATTGGTTTTCTAGCTTGTGTGAACAAGCTAGAAAGGTTCTGGTCCTTGGTTCTTTGGTGCATAGTCATTTAAGTTGTAAGCTCATTTCAAGTTTTATGCAATTTTCTAATTTTACTGTACAATAGCTTGTTACTAGCTTATTACTGTTTTTTGTTGCTTATTATTAGTTTCTACTCATATTTCATCAAGCTTATCAGTATTTAATAACCTTTGTTTTCATTTTACTTAAAAAAACATAAAAAAGGCCAAAAATAGCTAATATTAGTATAGCTTATTAATCTGCTTATTTATAAGTTAAAAGTTGTTAATTATAGTCAAAATAAGTTAGTTAACTCATAATAATCAGAAAATATAAGTTTAATTAGACTGTGTTAGTTAAAAATCCAAAACAGTCCCACAAAGGGGTGTTTGGCATAACTAGTCAAAAGGGTCATACTAGCTTGTTACTGTGCATTTACCATTTCACCAACTTTAAACTAGCTTAATTCATCATATATAAGCTGTTTTTAAGTCCTAGTAAGCCAGTTCAGTTGATTATACCAAGTTACATAGGTAGTGGAATTTTTAGACTCCAATACAGTCACATAAGCCATGAGCAGCCATAAGCTCTTTTGGCCATTGTTCTTGGCACTTCTGTGTTTCATTTGAGCCATTTAGAGCATTTGCAAATTTTGGTTAAGTCTTGTTTAGCCTACACATTTCTGCACAACTCTGTGCACAGCAGACTCAGTGTATACTGAGTTGCTGAGGTTGCTGAACTCAACTCAATTGTGCCTTATCTAGATAAGTTGAGGGCTTGCTTTTTGGTTTTCTGAATAGCTCATAGTACTAGCTCACTTTTGCCCCCATATTCTTCAATTTATCTGCTTATTTAAACTGCTTAATTTGCCTTGCAATTTGGCAATTTTCCTGAGTTTCTGCATAAGTAAGCCAACTGTTCTAGTGCTTTTCTTGCTCATTTCTTGTGCTTATTTGTATTTTTAAGTTTTTTTGTGCTTATAATAGTGTATTAAACCTGTTCTGAGCCTTTGGTAGAGTTTTGAGCTTATTAGCTTATTTTTAGCTTATTTGTTCAACTGCTTATCTGTCCAACTGCTTATCAGGGTTTAGTGAACTTTTGATTTTAATTTTCCTAGCTTTTAAATTATATTTTAGACTTATCCTGAATTTTTCAGATTTTTCCTAAGTCATTTGATATTTTTAATCTTTTTAATCAGTTTCTATTAGTAATTAAATCATAATAAATAGAAAAATAATCAGAAAAATATAATTCTAATTTTCATAATTTTCTTTTATTAATTAGAATCTAGGAAAAATATAATAATCTTTTTAGACCTTAAGAAAAACAAAATAGAAAATAAGTGATAGCTTCTATTTAATAGATTTTATCTTTTTAAATTTTTAATTAAGCAAATTTCATTTTTATAATTTTCTTAGCTTCTTTTAACTTCATAATATTTATAGAAAAAGTTTTAGATTTTTCTTTGTTCATTTAGTATTTATTATAAATTAAATTAGTTTAATAAGTAATTAAATAATAAATAATTAATAATAATTAGATAAAAAGTGTAAAAAATATATTTTCAGTTTTAAAATAAGTTTTAGGTTATTTTAGATTTATCTAAGTTAAAATTTTAATTTTCTAGGTTAATTTCATATTTTCTTTTAATTTAGTACATTTTAAATAAATTAATAATTAGTTTTTAATTTATAATAATTAATTAAATAGTCTAAAAAATAATTTTCTTTTTCCAATAATTTTCTTTTATCTTTAGGTTTATAAAAAAAGTTATTTTCATATTTTTAGGATTAATATTTCTTCATTTTCATTTTTTATTTTGTACGTTTACGTTTATTTAAATTTAAACGTACGTTTCTAGATTTCTAAACGTTTTTAAGTAATTTGGTTTCCTGTATTTATTCTTATATCTTGTTTAAAGCTATTCTCTTTTATTTTCCTTAGTCCAATAACTCAAAACCTTTTCCATTCAATAACACTTGATCACAATTCGTCTTTAAACACAATTTCACGCTTCGCTGGGATATAACGACCCGGGAAAACACTATACTCCAGGGAGATCGTGCTCAATTGGTTTGACTTTATTTGACCACATCCGTGATTGAAAATAGTTGACTGTTTAGCACCAATCAATTGCTGAAGTGAAGAAAGTGGAAGTCTGTGTTACTTGTGGTGGCCCTCATGCATACTACAACTGTACTGCCACCGATGGTAGTCCTTTTGAAGCTAATGCTATAGCCGGTACTTCAAATCAGGGAGGTAATCAATACCGTCCTCAAATGGAACCAAGTTACCGAGCTAACACCTACCAAGGACCACCCGGTTTTAATCAGAACCAGAATTTGCAAAACCGAAACCAAAACCAACCTCGAATGAACCAAGGTTATCAAAACCAAGGGAATTTCAATTCTGGACAGAATCAAGGTTTCCAACACCAAGGAAACTTTAACCGAAACAATTACAACCAGGGAAATCATTTTCAGGGAAATGGTAATCCAAATCAAAGGAATTTTCAACATCAAGGTTATAATCAAAATAACCGAATCCAAAATTTCCCTAATCAACCTCAAGCCATTCCAGCCCCACAACCATCATCTGATGAGTTATTGAGGCAATTCATGAAAGCTCAAGAGGATACAAACAGGTTGTTGGTTAGCCAGATCTCTGAGATTAAAAAATCTTTAAATGATCAACCTTCGGGCTCTGGAAAACTTCCGAGCAACACGATCGCTAACCCGAAGGGCGATGTTAAGGCGATCACAACCCGAAGTGGTGTTTCATATGATGGACCCACTATTCCTACTACCACTTCTTCTTCTTCCCCCAAGGTAGTGGAAAGTGAGCCTGAGGTGACTAAGGACCAGGTACTTCCTACTAATAACGGAGGTACCAACAACGTCCAACCTCAAGTTGTCCCGAAACTCAAGACTAAACCTCGAGTTGTCTTTGAACATCCTGAAACCCCGGTTGAAAACCCTAAATCGAAATCTTCTATTCCTTACCCATCACGTTTAAATGAGCAAAAGCTCCGCGAAAAAGCTAGTCAACAAATGGATAAATTCTTCCAAATTTTTCAAGAATTACACTTTGACATAAGCTTTGCGGATGCTATCATTCTGATGCCCAAGTTTGCATCCACAATCAAACACTTGTTAAGCAACAAGGAAAAACTGTTTGAAATGGCAAAGACTCCATTAAATGAGAACTGCTCAGCAGTTATCTTGAAAAAGCTTCCCGAGAAGCTTGGAGATCCTGGAAGATTTCTAATACCTTGTGTCTTTCCAGGAATGGTTGAATGCTATGCCTTGGCCGATCTTGGTGTAAGCATCAACCTGATGCCTAAATCAGTATGGAAGAAACTTTCTCTTCCTGAACTTACTCCTACCTGCATGACTCTTGAGCTTGCAGATCGTTCAATATCTCGTCCACTTGGCATTGCTGAGGACGTATTTGTGAAAGTAGGAAAGTTCCATTTTCCAGCTGACTTTGTGGTTGTTGATTTCGATGCTGATCCCAGGGTTCCTCTCATTCTTGGGAGAGGATTCCTAAGAACGGGCCGTGCTCTCATAGATGTATTTGAGCATGAAATCACATTACGTGTGGGTAATGAAGCTGTTACCTTTAACCTTGATCAAACTTCGAGGTACTCCTCAAATTATGATTCTGAATCGGTTAACCGAATCGGTGTCATTGATATTGTTTCAGAGGAGTACTCTCAAGAGTTTCTTGGTTATTCTCATAATTCTGTGAGTGGGGATCCCACCACATCTTCTCTACCTATCATTTCTGACTCTTCCCCTTCTCTCACTCCGTTTGAGAGAAGTGATTTCATTTTGGAAGAGATCGAGGATTTTCTCAAGTGTGATTCATTTCTAGAAGGGATTGATAACGCTGAGATTGATCTAGAGGGAGATATTCTTCTTCTTGAGAAATTGTTGAATCAGGACAATTCTCCTCCACTCCCTCCCGTTGAACTTCATAATGAGGAAATCAAATCAGTTGAGAAAACCGATGAATTTCCTGAGGTCGAACTCAAAGACTTACCGCCTCATCTTGAGTACGCATTTTTGGAGGGTGATGATAAATTACCCGTCATTATTGCTAAAGATTTAAGTGATGAGGAAAGGACTGCTCTAATAAAGGTCTTGAAGTCACACAAGCAATCAATTGCTTGGAAACTCTCCGACATAAAGGGTATCGACCCTGAATTTTGTACTCACAAGATTTTAATGGAGGATGACTTTAAACCAGCAGTCCAACATCAAAGAAGGGTGAATCCTAAAATCCATGATGTTATCAAACAAGAGGTTCTCAAACTTCTTGATGCAGGATTGATTGATCCCATCTCTGATAGTCCTTGGGTTAGTCCCATTCACTGTGTTCCAAAAAAGGGTGGCATAACTGTTGTCACAAATGATGAAAATGAGTTGATTCCAACTCGATTGGTTACGGGGTGGCGTGTTTGCATTGACTATCGTAAGTTAAATGATGCCACCCGTAAAGACCATTTTCCTCTACCTTTTATGGATCAGATGCTTGAGAGATTAGTGGGAAACGAGTACTATTGTTTCCTTGACGGTTTCTCGGGTTACTTTCAAATTCCCATTGATCCACAAGATCAAGAAAAGACTACCTTCACGTGCCCTTATGGAACCTTTGCTTATAAACGTATGCCTTTCGGCTTATGTAATGCTCCAGGCACGTTCCAGAGGTGTATGATGGCCATATTTACCGATATGATCGGGAAAACAATGGAGGTCTTTATGGATGACTTCTCGGTCATTGGGGATTCGTTCCAAGCATGTCTCTCCAATTTAGAAAACATGTTGAAACGATGTAAAGACACCAATCTTTGTCTAAATTGGGAGAAGAGTCATTTTATGGTCAAAGAGGGCATTGTCCTCGGCCATAAGATATCAAAGAACGGGATTGAGGTTGACAGAGCTAAAGTTGATGTCATTGCTAAATTACCTCATCCCACTACCGTCAAAGGAATTAGGAGTTTTTTGGGTCATGCCGGTTTCTATCGTAGATTCATACAAGATTTTTCTAAAATCGCCCGGCCTATGACTCATCTTCTTGAAAAGGAAGCTCCTTTTATCTTCTCACCCGAGTGCATCAAAGCTTTTGAAACATTAAAGAAAAAGCTTACTGAAGCACCCATTCTGGTTGCCCCCGACTGGGATTTTCCCTTTGAACTCATGTGCGATGCAAGTGATTTTGCTATCGGTGCAGTCCTGGGGCAACGAAAAACCAAACACTTTCAGCCTATCCACTACGCAAGTAAAACCATGACCGAAGCTCAAATTCATTACACCACTACAGAAAAAGAATTATTAGCTGTGGTGTATGCCTTTGAGAAGTTTCGGCCATATTTGATCTTGACGAAATGTGTAGTGTATACGGATCACTCGGCTCTCAAATATCTCTTTGCAAAACAAGATGCAAAGCCGAGATTGCTCCGTTGGGTTCTCCTCCTGCAAGAATTTGATATCATTATACGTGATAAAAAAGGAGCTGAGAACCTAGCTGCTGATCATTTATCCCGATTAGAGAACCCACACCAAGATGTTTTCGAGAAAAAAGAGATAAATGAAACATTTCCTCTCGAGGCACTCAATGCGGTTACTTTTCGAGGAGATTCTACTACCCCATGGTTTGCTGACTTCGCAAATTACCATGCGGGTAACTTCATAGTGAAAGGGATGTCGACCCAACAGAAGAATAAATTCTTCAAGGATGTTAAACATTACTTATGGGACGACCCCTACTTGTTCAAAATCTGTGCGGATCAAGTCATCCGACGGTGTGTTTACGGACAGGAAGCTATTGACATTCTCAAAGCTTGCCATGCTGGACCCACTAGGGGCCATCATAGTCCAAACTACACCGCCAAAAAGGTGTTTGATTCCGGGTTTTATTGGCCCACAATCTATAAGGATGCCCAAGATCTCATCAAAACTTGTGAAGCTTGTCAGCGTCACGGAAATATTTCACAACGAAATGAAATGCCACAAAATGCTATTCAAGTTTGTGAAATCTTTGATGTCTGGGGCATTGACTTTATGGGGCCATTTCCATCATCTCGAGGAAATAAATACATTCTCGTGGCTGTTGACTATTTGTCAAAATGGGTTGAAGCAAAAGCTTTACCCACCAATGATGCCCGAGTTGTTGTAAAATTCCTGAAAGCTCTTTTTGCCCGTTTTGGAACTCCACGTGCTATAATCAGTGATCGTGGTACGCATTTTTGCAATTACAAATTTGATAAAGTCATGCAAAAGTATGGTGTAACTCACCGTCTTTCTACTGCGTATCACCCACAAACAAGTGGACAAGTAGAAGTTTCAAATCGGGGTATTAAAAGAATCTTGGAAAGGACTGTAGGAGAAAATCGTGCATCCTGGTCGGATAAATTGGATGATGCACTATGGGCCTTCCGTACAGCTTACAAAACACCCATTGGGTGTACGCCTTACAAGCTTGTGTACGGAAAGGCATGTCATCTTCCGATCGAATTAGAGCACAAAGCCTACTGGGCCTTGAAACATGCTAACTTTGACCTCCAAACTGCGGGTGATCACCGTAAAGTTCAAATGAATGAATTAAATGAACTGCGTAATCAAGCATATGAGAACTCTTTGATCTATAAAGAAAAGACAAAGAAGATTCATTACTCTAAAATCAAGAACAGCGTTTTCAACGTTGGTGATCGAGTCCTTCTTTTCAATTCAAGATTGAAGATTTTCTCGGGAAAACTCAAATCCCGTTGGTCTGGTCCATTCACTATTACAAAAGTTTATCCATATGGTACCGTTGAGTTATCTCAAAATGACGGTCCAAATTTCAAAGTGAATGGTCATCGTTTGAAACACTACTTTGGAGAGGATATACCACCAATGGTTATCCCGGATCTCCAAACTTTCCCCATGAACCAATGAATGCGGGGTCGAGTCAAGCTAGTGACTCGGTGAACAAAAACATTAGCCCACAACATGGGTTTTCACCCATGTCTTTGACTTCTTTCTCTTTTCTAACACCCAAGTGTGGGGGAGATGCCCACATGTTGTATATATGTACATATCTAAGTTTGAAAAAAAAAAAAAAAAAAAAAAAGTATATAAAATAATGGCTATTAGTATTTCCCTTTCAAGTTCTAAGTGTTGGTTTAACAACCGGTACTTTGAATATTGAGGGCAATATTCAGTTCTAAGTGTGGGGGGGAATTCTAGCGAATTTTATCAAATGTATCATCTAGTACCCCCATTTTGATGTATCATCTAGTACCCCCATTTTGGCCAAAATTTTAAAAAAAAATTCTCAGTTAGAACGCAATAAATGGTTATCAGTCCGCCATGTCTAACCCACATAAGGATTGGCTAATCCAGGAGCAAACGGCTCTTGGTAAAGATATCTCAAATCCGTTTATGGCTTGCAATTTGCCAAAAATTGTATGGTTTTCGACTCGCCATATCTTTATAAGTGAAGAGTTGGCTAGCCCGCAAGGTTATGGCTTGTGGTAAAGGCATTGGAAAACCATAATTGGTAATCAGCTCACCAAAGATAATAACTGTATTTTATCTAAGAGTTGGCTAGTCCAGAAGCAAACGGCTTCTGGTAAAGACAAATCAAACCCGTTGACAGCTGATGATTTGCTCAAAATCATTTGGTTATCATTGTACCAAAGTATCACATACTAAAACAGTGGCTACTCCATAAGTAATGGCTATCTGGTAAAGAGTAAAATCCATTAAACTTTAAAAAAAAAAGATTGCTAGGGACTAGCAATAGTTTAGTGTGGGGGATTGATGAGTGTGTAAATACTCATCATTTTTGTCGTATCTGAACTGCCAAAACATCCAAAAACACTCAGAAATGCATCAAAATACTGAAAATATCCCAGGGATTGTGTTTTATATGTTTCAAATGCAAAATGTTTGAAAACAATTGAAAAACGAACAAAGTTTGCAAAATTGGCAGTTTCAGTCCCTCAACTTTCAAAACTTGTCAAATTTAGTCCCTAGGCATTTGTTTTGTAAGAAAAGTCACCAAAGGTCCTTTTGAAATCATAGGTTGTCATATTTAGTCCTTTGGTGAAAAGTTTCAATAATTTACAAGTTTGGTCCCTGCACTTTCAGAATATGCAAAAATGGTCCCTGGGAAAATTTTATTGTTGAAAATCTCATGTATGGTCCCTGGGAAAATTTTATTGTTGAAAATCTCATGTATGGTCCCTGGATTATTGGAACATGGCAGGAATCACCCTTGGTTTATTTTGGAAGATGTACAACTTTGGTCCTCCAATTTTCAGAATCTACAAGTTTGGTCCCTAGCTTATATAATTTTACAAACCAAACCGGACCCTTATTTAATTTAACCCAACCCAAACCCTTATATAACAAACCCCAGCCCACTTAAATAAAAACCCAAGCCCATCCCCAAAACAAATAACCCGGCCCAACCTTATTTAAATAAACCCAAACTCAAAACCAGGGTTTGACCTCAGTCAAACCCGTCTCCCTCACACAACCCCGCCAAAACCACCACTGCTCCAAAACCACCATCACCTTTACACCTCAACCCCCCACCTCATCACCACAGCTGTCTAACCTCTCCCCTCCACCTCCACATCCTCCCAAATTTCTTTAATTGAAAAAAACTGCTATTGATATTTTTGGCGCCAAAAGTATTTTGAGTGATTGGGATTAATTGGAAGCAATCCAAGGGTGTAGAAGTGATCAGAGATGTCGACAAGGGATTTCCCAGTTGTTTTTATTATTTATAGGACTGTGTAATAGACTAAAAAAAGTAAGTAGTTAATTAGCAGTAGTCGTATTTTTTACTCAGTCTTTGTAATATTGTAATTTCAAGTTCCATTTGTTAATACAAGTTAAATTCAGTTTAAGCAATCCAATTTCTAGTCATATTGTTCTAAATTTCTGTTATGCTAAGTTTCAAGTTCAATTATTAAGCTAATTAAGTTCAAGATCCATCCAAAAGCTCTCAAAAGCTCCCATACCTTTACTATAAGCTTATACAAGCTTAATATAGCTTTCTGTAAGCTTATATAGAGAATACTAGTTCTAAATTTCAAGCAATGGAAAAAGTCAACAAAAGTCAACCTAAGGTCAAATAAGCTATTCTGGGGTTAAAAGCTATTCAGGAAGGCTTATATTGGTTTTCTAGCTTGTGTGAACAAGCTAGAAAGGTTCTGGTCCTTGGTTCTTTGGTGCATAGTCATTTAAGTTGTAAGCTCATTTCAAGTTTTATGCAATTTTCTAATTTTACTGTACAATAGCTTGTTACTAGCTTATTACTGTTTTTTGTTGCTTATTATTAGTTTCTACTCATATTTCATCAAGCTTATCAGTATTTAATAACCTTTGTTTTCATTTTACTTAAAAAAACATAAAAAAGGCCAAAATTAGCTAATATTAGTATAGCTTATTAATCTGCTTATTTATAAGTTAAAAGTTGTTAATTATAGTCAAAATAAGTTAGTTAACTCATAATAATCAGAAAATATAAGTTTAATTAGACTGTGTTAGTTAAAAATCCAAAACAGTCCCACAAAGGGGTGTTTGGCATAACTAGTCAAAAGGGTCATACTAGCTTGTTACTGTGCATTTACCATTTCACCAACTTTAAACTAGCTTAATTCATCATATATAAGCTATTTTTAAGTCCTAGTAATCCAGTTCAGTTGATTATACCAAGTTACATAGGTAGTGGAATTTTTAGACTCCAATACAGTCACATAAGCCATGAGCAGCCATAAGCTCTTTTGGCCCTTGTTCTTGGCACTTCTGAGTTTCATTTGAGCCATTTAGAGCATTTGCAAAGTTTGGTTAAGTCTTGTTTAGCCTACACATTTTTGCACAACTCTGTGCACAGCAGACTCAGTGTATACTGAGTTGCTGAGGTTGCTGAACTCAACTCAATTGTGCCTTATCTAGATAAGTTGAGGGCTTGCTTTTTGGTTTTCTGAATAGCTCATAGTACTAGCTCACTTTTGCCCCCATATTCTTCAACTTATCTGCTTATTTAAACTGCTTAATTTGCCTTGCAATTTGGCAATTTTCCTGAGTTTCTGCATAAGTAAGCCAACTGTTCTAGTGCTTTTCTTGCTCATTTCTTGTGCTTATTTGTGTTTTTAAGTTTTTTTGTGCTTAATATAGTGTATTAAACCTGTTCTGAGCCTTTGGTAGAGTTTTGAGCTTATTAGCTTATTTTTAGCTTATTTGTTCAACTGCTTATCTGTCCAACTGCTTATCAGGGTTTAGTGAACTTTTGATTTTAATTTTCCTAGCTTTTAAATTATATTTTAGACTTATCCTGAATTTTTCAGATTTTTCCTAAGTCATTTGATATTTTTAATCTTTTTAATCAGTTTCTATTAGTAATTAAATCATAATAAATAGAAAAATAATCAGAAAAATATAATTCTAATTTTCATAATTTTCTTTTATTAATTAGAATCTAGGAAAAATATAATAATCTTTTTAGACCTTAAGAAAAACAAAATAGAAAATAAGTGATAGCTTCTATTTAATAGATTTTATCTTTTTAAATTTTTAATTAAGCAAATTTCATTTTTATAATTTTCTTAGCTTCTTTTAACTTCATAATATTTATAGAAAAAGTTTTAGATTTTTCTTTGTTCATTTAGTATTTATTATAAATTAAATTAGTTTAATAAGTAATTAAATAATAAATAATTAATAATAATTAGATAAAAAGTGTAAAAAATATATTTTCAGTTTTAAAATAAGTTTTAGGTTATTTTAGATTTATCTAAGTTAAAATTTTAATTTTCTAGGTTAATTTCATATTTTCTTTTAATTTAGTACATTTTAAATAAATTAATAATTAGTTTTTAATTTATAATAATTAATTAAATAGTCTAAAAAATAATTTTCTTTTTCCAATAATTTTCTTTTATCTTTAGGTTTATAAAAAAGTTATTTTCATATTTTTAGGATTAATATTTCTTCATTTTCATTTTTTATTTTGTACGTTTACGTTTATTTAAATTTAAACGTACGTTTCTAGATTTCTAAACGTTTTTAAGTAATTTGGTTTCCTGTATTTATTCTTATATCTTGTTTAAAGATATTCTCTTTTATTTTCCTTAGTCCAATAACTCAAAACCTTTTCCATTCAATAACACTTGATCACAATTCGTCTTTAAACACAATTTCACGCTTCGCTGAGATATAACGACCCGGGAAAACACTATACTCCAGGGAGATCGTGCTCAATTGGTTTGACTTTATTTGACCACATCCGTGATTGAAAATAGTTGACTGTTTAGCACCAATCAATATGCAGTTTGTGTTCATGATCTTTGTTCTAGATCTTGGTTCATGATTTGCGATTAAGATAATGATATATAACATTTGGAGCCAAAATTTTGATTTTTTCAAGTTTATGCTTTATTAAACAGGTTCAAATTAAAGGCAAATTTTTTAAATAATTCAATTGTTATTTTGAAATTAGAATTTGGAGCCAAAATTTTGATCCAAAATTTTGAAATCGCCTAATTAGAAGCAGGTACCAACAATAAGGTACGATTCATCTTCTTCCTATACCCTCTTTTCTCTCCTAAAAAAAATGCAAAAAAAACACAAAAATCAATTCTTATATCACCATTACTCTCAAATCCAGAATCATTTTTTTGTACCCATTGTTACTCAAGAGTCATGGGAATTCAACCCATTGTTGATAATCATCTTTTGCTTCCTGCTGATAATGAACATGATGATAACAACATAGACTATGAATCCGAAAAGTATTCTGATGAGGAAGATCTAGATGCGCCTGGAACCAACCAATCAGATCGGACACTAGCTAAGAGAGGCATAACCAGGCTATTTAAGTTTCGCATGAAATATGGCAACCCTGGTGGAATAAAGCTCAAGGTAACCTTCGATGCATTGAATAGGGTATCAGGGTTACACAAAGCACTGTTTTCGAGTTTTTTAGGAGATCTGGTTCGTGAGCACATAGGTTTGAAGAATCTTTCCTGGAGGAATGTGAATAAAGAAGAAAGAGATAAACTATGGACTGACATCACTGTACATATATACTATTTTTTAACCCAGTACTACATAATTTTATCTATGTAGTTACATTATGTGCAACTAATTAACAACATTGTGTTAATCTTTGCAGCGATATTTTGATGTTGACGTGACATTCAGAAAATTGGTAATGACTTGTCTTGGTAAACTGCTAAGGACTTTCGGAACGAAGCTCAGAGAAGAATACATTTTGCCCCACCTAAATACACCTTCCAAACTGAATGAAGTCCCGGCCAAGTATAGTCGATTTGTGAAATCAGGAGACTGGGTTGAGTTTGTAAACCACACGACCACCGATGCATACAAGGTTTTAATTAGTCATCTTTATTTAAGTCTATATGTCATTTCATAATTTTCAGTTTGCAGCATTACCACATGTAAACGCCTTCTGATTTTGTGTTTTTAAAAGACAGCTAATAAAGCTAAAATGTCGCGTTCCAAAAATATTTATCAGCATAAAATGGGACGAGGTGGATATGTTTATTTGAAAGAGAAAACGGTAAGATCACATGTTTATGCATCTTCATATTTTCATTTATCGTGTTTTAAATTTACATGTGTATGCATTTGATGTTTATTAGATCGAAAATAAAGAGATTGAAGTAGATGAAGAACCCCCGCGTGGTATAATGTAGTTGAAAGGAAGGGTAAACAATGATGGCGAATTTCCAGATGAGATCACATCAGTGGAAGATACACTTGTGAGTTTGACTGCAAATTCTATTATTATGCTTATATACCAGCAGGATTAAATGTGTACTAGCAGTAGTAACTTGTGTACCAGCAGTATTAAGTGCGTACTAACAACAGTAACTGTGTACTAGCAGTGGTAAACACTAGCCATATTTATAATTGAAGTTCATGAGCATTACTAACTCCAGCTGAGCAGCATTGACACAAATAAGAGCATCAGTTACTCTAACATCATCAATAAGACTTTTAATCCCAACATTTCCTATATTTTTTTTGCAGAAAGAATCTGATGACCAGATCAAGAAATTGTCCAATGAGATTACAGAAACAAAGAGAATACTTACTCAACCGATGGCACAGTTGAGTCAACAAAGGGTGCAGTTAAATTTGTCATCTCAATTGCCAGTAGCCTCAAATGCAAGCCAACAATGGTCTACAGATTCCCAATCGCAAGGAAATGTGTCTCCAACACAAGGAGTACCAACAATAAGTATTTCAACATGTTTCTTGTTATTCTTTTGTTTATATAATGTAACGTGTTTTATATATACATATAGGGACATGCTAAAACTGTCGGACCTAAGAAAAATCATAAGTCATGACAAAACGGGCCTCCAGATTCCCAATTGGAACAAAATGTGTCTCCAACACAAGCACTGCCAACAGTATGTATTTCAACATGTTTCTTGTTATTCTTTTTTTTTAAATAATTTCTGATATGTACATGCAAAAATTCTTTTTTTTAGCCATTTAAGTGCAAACTGTGGCACTTAAAGAAATCAAATATCGTTGCTTTGGGTACATACATGTGTTTTTTCAATGTACATATATATATAATTCTTGATATGAAATTCAATGTTTGATACAAGTGTCTTTTGTTACTACAGGTTACACCGCCAACTACAATGCAAAAGAAAAGTGACAACAACTGTGGACCAATAGCACCATCGAAGCACAAAAGTAATGTCTCTATTGAAGCCCTAAAGCAAGCTAGGCCGGCGAAGAGTCAAAAGTCTTTAAATTATGGTACTTGAGAATTTGATTATGTACGACATTACAATTGTATATTCTGTTCAGTTATATACATTCGAGTTTTATTCAATTTCAAATTTCTTTTTGTTTATGATTCTGTTATATATATATATATATATATATATATATATATACACATTCCAGCAGCACTAGCATAGTACTAGCAGTAGTTACTCTGCTTCAGCAGGACTAACTTAGTACTAGCAGTAGCAACTCTGCTCCAACAGTACTAACTTAGTAATACCAGTAGTAACCCTGTGACTAAAAGATGCAGTCACGTATTATGGTTACGCTTATCAACATTATTGGTCAATCTTTGTTTAATTCGATGTGTGACTAAATATTACAAAAGGCCACACAAACATAAAATTCAAGTGGCCATTGGATGATCCATGGTCACACAAAATACACATTTCTTCACTTTAAACAGCATATGGTCACACTTATTAACACTTTTGGCCACTTTATGCTTAATTGTATGTGACTAAATACCCAAAACAAACATGCTTTGTGTGACTAAATATTACAAAAGGCCACACAAACTAAAAATTCATGTGACCATTGGATGATCAATAGTCACACAAAATACACATTTCTTCACTTTAAACAGCATATGGTCACACTTATTAACACTTTTGGCCACTTTATGCTTAATTGTATGTGACTAAATACCCAAAACAAACATGCTTTGTGTGACTAAATATTACAAAAGGCCACACAAACTAAAAATTCATGTGACCATTGGATGATCAATAGTCACACAAAATACACATTTCTTCACTTTAAACAGCATATGGTCACACTTATTAACACTTTTGGCCACTTTATGCTTAATTGTATGTGACAAAATACCCAAAACAAACATGCTTTGTGTGACTAAATATTACTGATAACGCTCAAATCTAACATGTTTTTAGGAGCGTTATTGTGGATTTTATGCATATATATTGGTCACTTTTATGAACTTATGGTACTTAATGGAGTATAATTTACATTTTAGGTTCATGGAAGCTCAAGTGCAAGAAAACGAAGAAAAAGTCGAATAAATGATCAATAAATGAAGATTTATGCATGTACGAAGAATTCCCGACAAATGCGAGTCTCTTGGAGTATATTCGAGAAGATAAAGTCATGAAGTTTGTCACTCTAAAGACTCAAGAATAAAGCACAAGAGGGAAAATGAGGAAAGAAATGAAGAAAAGAAGCTCAAACGAAGAATTATTGGAAGACTCGTTGTTCCCGACACACCTTCACCATTTTGGCCATAACTCGAGCATACAAACTCGGATTTAGTTGATTCAAGCGCCCACGGAAAGCTAAGAGAAAGATATACAACTTTGGTTTTTATCACTTCTGGCCAGGAGGCTCCATCCGATCGGTAGGAGCCCGCATCCGATTCGGATGGAGCAAACTTGACTTTTACGAGAGCTCCAACCGATCGGTATTGCCCCGCATCCGATCGGTTGGCTGAAACTGCCTTCTCCAAGTTATTTTTAATGCTTCTTTAAGTGCCATTAAGTCCCAAGTCCGATCATGTGCCTCTATTAACTCCTAAACCTGCTACTTTATGACACTTTGTGCCCAAGTTACTTACTTGTTGGCTAAGGGTGGCTTCTACCTATAAATAAGACTACTTTGGCATGGTTTCAAATGTAAAATTCTAGCCTCCACCCTTAAGGACGAATTTTCACCAACTATTATCAACCCCAAAAGACCACAACCCTCTGCCATTTCCAGAAGTAGTGCTCAAGTGCTTGAAGAAGTGTTCGGGTGTGATTTTCCGGCTTGGTTAGAAGTTGTAGTTGATTGGAGGCTTGAAGGTTGCTATAATCCTTCACCTTTACCTATTGTAATTGATACCTTGGGTAAACTCTTGTTACTTTTATATTTCATGATGCTTATGATTTCCATGATTGTTGAAGACTTATGTTTGGTTGAATACAATATGGTTTTGTTTTGTATACTTGTTTGGTTTATATGATAATTGGTGATAATAGGATGTTTGGATATAATTAGTGTTTGTTTGATAACATCATATTTGGTTAAATTGGATATTGTCTTGTTTATTGTTTTGATTAATCATTGTTGGGTCTACATGTCGACGGGATTCTCAATAGTGGTTGATTTCAATTCATTAGTCGACGAATGTTTTGGTCTTGTACTTTGTGACGATTGTATAAGAAACTTAATAAACATGACAAGTGAATGTTTAATTTGGATTTAAGGTCGAAAGACATCTTTTGAATATGTGTTCATCAAGTAAATGGAACTTCACGAATTAATAACATCAAAGTTATGGGATCGAAAGAACATCTTTGGTTGTTGTTGGTTTAGGCATAAGTTTTATGACATGACCAATTGATTAAGACTTATGTATATTTGATTTATAAAACACTAAATTATTATTGGTTCTAGAGGCCGAAAGGAATACCAATGATAATATGTTTTCCAAACTAGTAAAGGCTTACACCAAGTCCTTACACCAAATCCTAGTAAAGGCTTACACCAAGTTCTAACTCACTTATTATCATTGCCAAACATGTATGTTCTTTGTGTGCTTGTTCTCATATTGCTTTTCTTGTTGGTTTGATCCGTGACAATCATAACCATCAACTTGTTACTTGCTTAAACAAACAAACGACACTTGAGTGCAACCAAGTCTCTTGGGACGACCTTGACTTACCACAACCTCTATACTACAATTGACTAGGGTATACTTGCCCGAATGTGTTCCTAGTTAACCGGTAATTCTTGTTTATAAATTTAAAGCTCGGTGAACGCATCAAGTTTTTGGCGCCGTTGCCGGGGACTTGTTTGTTTTGCACTTGTTTGTTCGTTTGTTTGTCTTCTTGTTTGAAAGATTGTTTGTTTGCTTGATATATTGCTCATGAATGATTGTTTCTTTGTTATTGATTGATTGCTTGCTTGCTTGTTGCTCTTGATGTTTGCTTAAATTGCTTGCCGTGATTTTTGTTTCAAAAAGTTCCCATTTCTCTTATTTTCTAAAAAGGTCTTGGCATCAAAATCAAGTGTTTTGGTGTTGGGATTTGGTTTCATGTGTTCTAAAAATGCTCATTTAAATGTTTGCTTCATAAGTTTGCTCAAAAGTGTTTGCGAAAAAAAACCACCAAACCCCACCCAAACAACCCCAACCGAATCGGATGGATTTCCATCCGATCGGATGGAGCTCTCGGTAAAAAAAAAAGAATTTTTTTTTTAAGTTTTGTTATTTTTCGTTTTCTTTAGTATTTAATGTTTGGTTTGTGTTAGTTAAAGTTTATAAATGAAACTTAACAAAAAAAAAAAAAAAAAGTAAAAAATAGTGAAAAAGTTTTTCCGAGCTGCACAACCGATCGGATGTGCAAACATCCGATTCGGTTGGAAGTTGCATGATTTAACGAATTGTCCAACCGATCGGTTAGATACCCTGACCGATCGGATGGAGCTCTCGGTAAATTTTGTTATTCTCCAACCGATCGGATGGATACCCTGACCGATCGGATGGACCAATCGGTAAAATAAAAAAAATGTTTTTCATTTTTCGTATTTTGTTCTTGTGTGTTTGTGTTTAGATCGAATAAGTTTAAATGTTTTTTTTGGTTTTTTCAAGAGTATCATTTCTTTTATTCTACTTAAATTTGTTTTTTTTTTTAGATTTTGTTAATTTAGTACGTTGTGAATAAATAAGTACTCGTTTTAAAAATAAAATAAAAATGTTTTGAACTTTGTGGGTATGTTCACTGGAAACCCTCACGAGACTTCACTCGTCCACTCGGGCCACCGAGGGGTTTAAAAGGCTTGTTGCATACGCTAAATGCAATCGTGATGCCTACGAAAGTGAGTTTTTAGGATTTTACGCGTTTTTTGTAGTTTAGTTTATTTTTGCAGATTTAATAAGCTCTTGGAGATTGGATTATTGGTGACACTATACTTGGTATGGAGATGTTTTGTGAAAGAGAAATCGATTGATCTCACAAGCTTATGCTAGCATTTGCTTAGCACCTTATCATATGGAGTTCGATCGCAATTTCTTGGCCCGGGAAGTTTTGTTTCTCTTGGACTATTTATTCATTTATTTTCCCTATTTTACATGCTTTGAAGTTTATTTTTCATAATGAGTACAATGCTTAACTTAAGTGTGGGGGAAAGTTAGATGGTGAAATAACGAAACTAATTTTCAAATTTATTATTTTTGGGCCAATTTAAAATTTTGTATGCTTGTTTGCCCTTGTGATCTAATTGTTTTCACGCTTTTAGGATAATATATTAGAATAACTGGATAATTCCACTGGTGAAATCTGTAATTTTGAAAAATTTGAGATGTGTCCTGGTATGTGCTTAAACACATACCATTTCTAGACCAAAACCGGACCCAAAAAGACCAAAAACCCGACCAAAATGCCAAATATATTGTGTTTTTTGTGTTTTTACATATGCAGGCACGGATATCGAAGAAAAGGACAAAATCAAGCAAAGAACCGGAAAACCGAGCACGAGATTTGGATAGAGTGTCAAGAACCAGAACCGGGAAGAAAAAAATGTCAAAAAGTCAACCGTGGTCCTCCAAGTATCAAAGATTTGCAAATTCAGCCCCTAGATCATCTTTTGTTAAATGGCAGAAACGGTCCCTAGAATGTCAGCAATTTACACATTTAGTCCCTAAAAATTAAACCCTTAAAACCAATTCACTACTTAAAATTAACTTACACTTTACAATCCATCTCTTAATCTAAAATCCAGTCCACAAATTCCACCCCAACCCAATTACAAATAAAACCCAGCCCAAAACCCACTATCCTACCCTTAACCCGACCCATTCCCTAAACCGGTCAATCCTTATTAAACATTAGTCAAAGAAATAAAAATAAAACACTCCCTCTCTCAAACACACAAACGAGCCAAACACTTTCCCAATTTTCACTGTGGGATAAACCCTAATTCACCATACCCAAAAATTACCCTCGTACAAATGATTACCTCGTGATTAAAAAGCTTCTGGAAGGTCTGACACTATCAGGGGACACGTGGGAGATGCTTATTGGACGAGCCGCGTCACTATTTTGATCTAAGGGCCAAGAATGAAGCGTGGGAAGAAAGAAACGATCCAAGGGTGGTTAGCAGCTGAGGATGCCACGGATTGCCAGCATGGATTCCCAGAAGGTTCTGAGAATGGCTATAAATAGCCCCCTCCTCCTTCCAGTCAAGTGTCCAATTTTTCATGTTATTAGAAGAATTTAGGCCATTTTTATTATGTTGTGTTTTAGTGTAATCATTTAAATTCTAGTATTAATTTCAACTCAGTTTTGTACTTCAACTTTTGGTTAAATGAAATTTCAGTTTGTGTTTTACTCATTTTGTTCGAATTTACTCTAAATGTGTTTTAAGCTTCCAGTTCAGCTCTTATAAGTTTGTTTAAGCTTTTGTTGCTTTTGTCAAAATAGATTGTTTAATTCAGTTTTAAGTTCTCAAAAGTCAAGGTAAAAGTCAAAAAGTCAACTGTTTTGCTGTGGTGAATAAGCTGTTGAGATCAGCTGGTGTATTAAGCTATTCTGGGGTATTAGTACTGGCTTATCATAAGCCTTGGTTGTGTATTGATTCTGAGTTAATTAATTTCAGCTGGTACACTTGTGAGTGCCTAGTACTTTTATAGCCTATTCTCGCTTATTATTAATCAGTACATGTTATTGCTTCTTTGTGATTTATATGAGGTTCCTAGATAAAATTTAGTTTAGATAATCATAAAGTAGTATAGAACTTGGCTTTAATTCATTAGGTATAGTGTTAAAATTGCATAAACAGTTTTGAAATAGGTGTTTGGTTTTGAGGCTGTTGTGAGCGTTAGGATAGTTTTACTGTGTTTTGGTCATTTTATGAAATTTGATTGAACTCAAACTAGGTTAAACAAGTTGTTTGTGATATAGATTAAGTGGATTAAGCATTTTTGAGAAGTTTTTGGTTGTTGAGTACGAGTATAGAAGCTAGGCTGTCATTTTAAGCTCAGCATTAGCTGAGCTTATTGGAACCTCACTTTTGGCATTTTAAGGGTGCTTTTAAGTATCTAAGTTAGTGTGCAGAAGGCTGGATTAGAATTAGTGAATAATGCACAAAGTTTGCGCCAAAACCTCCCTGCTGCATCAGCATATGTTCAGCAGCCTTGGTGTGGTTCTAGCTGCTGAACTAGTGTCAAATTAGGCCACTAATTGAGAGTTATTGATAGGGCTTTTAGTTTTTTTTAGAATCTCAGTAGTGCTAGTAAACTTTTGCCCCCATAATACTTTACATTAGAGCTTATTAGTGTGCTTATTTTGGCTTGCTAAGTAGGTACCTAATTCATGTTCTGCTGAATTTCCCTTAGGACTGCAGTGGTTATTGATTGATTGTAACCTGAGTTTGATTGATATATCTGATTAGTTTAGAGCTTGTTTAGGTGTTTTGTTTGTTCCCTGAGTTCCTGGCTTTGACTGATTTGCATGTGCTTATTATTTGGCTTAACATATATTGCTTATTTGTCAAATTGTGAGTTTCTGTGCAATAATTGATCTGAATTCAGTTTGCTTATCTTTAATTGAGTTCTGTGAACATTCTGTAAGAAATTTTACTAAGTTTTGTTGCAAGTGCTTATTAATAAGCACTTATAATAAGCTGTTTTTAAGCCAAAAAGCACTTTTCAGCTTATTTTTCTAGTTTTCTTATTTTTCCTAGATTTCAAATAATATTTTAGAAGTCTCCTAAAAATTTCATAATTTTTCTCGATCATTTACTATTTCTTTTCATTTTTAAATAGTTTTTAGAATTTCAAATCATTTTTAATTTCAATTTAAATCACAAAAAGCCAAAAAAAAAAAATTAGTTTTTAGTTTTAAAATTAATTTTTAGTTATTTTATAATTTTCAAAATTTAATTTGCATTTTTTTCACCTTATTTGCATTTTCTTTTAATTTTTAATTAGTTAATTAGTTTTAATTCATAAAAAAAATAAATAAAAAGTCAAAAAAATATTTTTCTTTTTCCAAAAATTTTCTTTTATCAGTTTTAATATAGGAAAATTATTTTCAAAATTTTAGGTTTTAAAATTTAGCTTTTCACTTTTATTTACGTTTTATATTTCGTCACGTAACGTTTTTAAATCCCGGTTTTTAGTTTTAAATTCTCGTGCTTAGATTACTTGTACATATAGCTTTATTAGTAGTTTTTAATTGCTATTTCATTGTTTGTAGTGTAGAAATCACAATTCTCACTTATACACACTCATTCACTACACGAATCACGTTCCGGGAACACAAATTCCATTCGATCTTCGTCGGGACAAACGACTCGGGTTAACACATATTTCCACGTGTGTTTTCCTTGAACTATAATTGACACGAATCAATTTTTTGGCGCCGCTGCCGGGGAAGATTGAAGTGAGTTCGTGATTTCGTTCGTCGAATCGTGTTTTGAAGACCCTTCCTCGGAAGTTATCGTTTTTATAAAAAATAAAAATACAAAAATAAAATAATTAAAAAACACTTTTCCTAAAGTGTTTTCACCATTAATAATAAATCCTCGCTCTCGAGAGGGCGTTGTAAACCATTCCGAATAAACAACAAAAGAGATCGTGTAGTTAAACGTTGCTTGGATTATTTCTTTACTACAACCTAATTACGGGGTTTAAGGAGGTCTTGACATTAAATTGCAGACCGAAGAGAGATCCATTCTTCTCTCCCGCCACGCTGCGAGTAGTTTTGAAAGAAACGAGTACGGTTGATCAACGATCACCAAAAAGATAATAATTTTTCTTATATATAAAAAATCTAAAAAGATTTTCTTTTCAAATTTATTTTCCCTTTTATGTTTTTCAAAGTTTTCTAAATTACAAAACCCAAAAAATAATCTTCGTCTCCTCTTATATGTTTAATTCTTATTTTCTTATCCTCTTAACCGTTTAATTCTATCTTCTTTTCTCTCTATCCGTTTAATTCTTATGACGTCACTCGGCTATCACTGCTTTCATTGTAAAAGTCCAATGGGTGATAGTCTTCGTTGTTACAAGTGCTTGTGTGAGCGGTGTGGAGGCAATTGTCGTAATGGATTTTGTAATTGGTGTGAATTACCAATTAATCCAAATCCAAATTCCTTCAATTCTTCTCAAGATTTTTCTGAACACCCACCACAACCCCAGCCATCTTCACTCCCTCAGTATAATTGCTTTATATGTGGAGATCAGTTGGGGGACAATTCACTTTGTGACCGATGCTTTTGCAACGAATGTGAATTTAGTCGAGGACTTTGTATGTGTTCTTATTCGAAAGCTGAAACTATATTCGCTTATCCAAGCTCTTTCAATGAACCATCAAATTTCTCCGACTACCCACCACAGCCCGATATATCTTCGTTCAATCAACGTTATTGCGATGGGTGTGGAGATTCAATTGATCCGACATCGTCTTATTGTCAACGGTGTACTTGCGAGAGGTGTGGTAGTAATTTGATCAATGGATTTTGTTCGTTTTGTGCTTCGGAAGCTGAAAATTCATACACTTATGATTTTAATCCGAACATTTCCGATTATCCTCAAAACAATTTCAATCACCCTCCTCAAAACTTTTATGAGCAAGAACCGTATACACCGAACTTTTCTTGTACAAATTGTGGGGGACCTCATAATGATTATCAATGTCAATCGTGGGGTCAAAATCACTATGAACCTAATCCTTGCTATAATACTCACGGTTTTGACAATTACCAACCCCCACAAAATCCCGTCAATTATCCAAATCATGTTGGAATGCGCGAAATTGAAAAACTTGTGGTTCGATATCGAGAGCAAGCGGCTAGTCTTAATACTCCCGGGAAGTCCATGGAAGAATTACTTGCCGAGGAAAGAGCAGCTAAATTTCGAGAGAGCTTAATTTACTATGACGATGATTCCGATGATGACGAGGAGAGATTTGTTCCGGTAACCTTCCCTCAAATAGCACCCGTCTTTCCTACCGAAGTACTCGAGGACTCTCTAAAAATGGGGGACGAGCTTCTCGACACTATTCCGGCAACGGAATCAGACAATGTTGAGAACCTTGTCCCAATCCCAAGTGAGTCCGAGGAAATATCCGACGGTGAAAGTGATCTGCAATCTTGTGAATATTCTCTTGACATTTCCAAAGCTACCTCCGGGATTTTCTCTAACCCTCTTTTTGAATTCAATGATGAGTATACTTCTTGCAAAGTTAATCCTCTTTTCGATGAAGGGTTAGAGAACGTCGAGGACGAGGACTCTACATTTGATGAGCTGATTTTACCAATACCTCGCCCTGACGATTCCCATGACTCGGAAGGGGAAAATCTTTTTCTTGAAAGATTGCTTAATGATGATCCCCTTTCACTTCATAAAACTGAGTCATTACACGTTGAGCCATCACCCACTCGTCCGCCTGCTAAACCACCCGATGATATCAAGCCCGATACGGGTGTTGTGACTTCTAAAGTGGTGGATGAGATTTCTGAAAAGTATGATAATTTGCCCACCCAACCCACCCTTTTTATCTCTTCCGGGTGTGAGGATGACAATTTCTTTACAATTGTTATCATGATCCTTCTTCTTTTCTTCACCTACCCGGTGACTTCTCCTCTCATTCACTCCTTAGGGAGTGAAGACACCGTCTTTGACCCCGGCATCTCCGTTCTTTCATGCCGGGTGTCCGTTACTTGCTCCCCCAAGGACAAATAAATTCGGGGTCGAGTGAAGCTCATGTGACTCGGTTAACAAAAACAAGCGCTTCGTGGGAGGCACCCCATGCTTATCCTTCTATCTTCTTTTCTATTTTCTAATAAGTGAGTGAGGAGGGCTTCCTCTTCCATATCTTGTGTTTCGTGGTTGTTTGTGTTGTATCCAGGATTTGCCTGAATAATGAAGACTCTCGTGCTCGTGGTTCTGCCTTCTCTCCACTCGAGTTTCATCATTCGTTGCTCATCCGATATCCTAATCTTATCGTCTAACGTTTATCTTTGGCATAATTAATAAACGGCCTTAGATTTATGTAGGAGAACCCTTACCTTTAAGACATTGAGGACAATGTCTCGTTTTAGTCTGGGGGTAATCTGTCGATTTGATTTTTGCCTTGCATTCTTGCCGTTTACCCATGCAAACCCCATTTTTCCTCCAAAAAAAAAAAAAATAAATAAGAAGAGAAAATTTTAAAAATTTTTGTGCAAAAATATAATAAATTTTGACAATTTTGTTGATTTTCCGCTGGTGAGAGTAGAAATAAAATTCTGACTTGACCGGGCGTGTTGAGCCCTAGCTTGTCTCCTTAACCGTTTAAAATCTATAAGCTCGTGCTAGTCTTTTACACAAGGAGCTAGAAAATGCGAATTCTTTTTAAGAGTTTGCAAGTTCCCGTATTCGACTTTATATATGCATGGCTTGATTATTTGGCTAAGCATTCGCGGATCTTATTATTTAAGATTTTAAATTTGCGAAGAACGAGAAATGATAGAGTTGTTTATAAGTTAGATTGCTAAACGTGGAGTAGTTGGATCTCTTTAGAGCTCATCAAAGTTACTTGTGGCTTCTTGTTCCCATAAGCTTGTTTCACTCAAAAATCGTAATCGAGGAATAATTAAAGCTATTTTAGTTTTGGCGATAATTAGTTTTTATTTCTTCCTTAGAGAATCCTTGCTTATGAAAGTTGGGTACACATCAAGGTACTGTCAGTGTTACGGTGTAATAGACTATTCCATCTTGCCGGCTCACAACCGATGTTGGGATTGTTATAAAAGCCGTAGGACTTGGGGTTTGGCAAATAATTAATTAATGAATAACGAATAATAATAATAATCCAAAGCCATAAAAAGTTTTCTGCATCTTGCCGGTTCGCAGCCGATGTTGTAGACTTCTAATAAAGGCAGAGGAAAAATTCCAAGGTCATAATAGACTATCACATCTTGCCGGTTCGCAGCCGATGTTGTGATTGTTATAAAGGGCCAAGGATTAAATACGTTAATGTGCTTAATAATGTTTAAAAATGCCAAACTTCGACTCCGGGGGTGTCCTAATAAAGGCTTCCGTCTCTGGACTCGTAGATGAGTTGTTTCGGTCGCAAATAAAAGGGATATCCTCAAAATCGTGTTAAATCAGAGACCTTGATGTGGACCTCATTTTTGTATGCAACGGTTTTCGAGGGAAGGTTTGAAAACTACTTAGCGTCTAAACTAAGGTATCTTTATCGGCTTAAAAATTATCGAAATGAGAATTTGAAGAAATTCATTTCTCACCAAAAATAAAATAAATAGAGGAAAATAGGAATTTGGGAACAAAATGTCCACAATTAGCTTTCTGAGTAGTGTTGGCAATCTAACTTGTAAATGACAATGATTTCGTTTTTAAGCTTAGTTTGGGGACTTGTGAAAAATCAGGAACGACGAATTTTATCCGCATGGTCACTTCTTTATGAGTCGTGTTTCCTGCTCCGTGATCCTAAAGGTTATCGTTAGATAATGATTGTCAACAAAGCCGTCACATGAATAATGAGAAATATATAAAAATACAAAAATAGAATAAAAAGGAAAATCGGGGAGTTTTTATAACATTGCATGAGGACATTGCAATAGCTTAGTCTGGGGGAATTTCGATTAATATTGCAATCCATTCTGGGATCGATAACATTTGCTAGCACATATTATAGCCCTTTCCACTAAATTGTGAGGATTTGAGCCTGTTCTATATATATAGCATACATCTTTTATGCTTGGATCTTTTGCTTGAGTGTGCCGGTGATTTTATTTATTCTAGAACTTGTACTTGTAAATCATTACCAGACCGTAGTAAGATCGCATTCGTGTGATATAAGTGTATTCGTGTGATAAAGAGGCATCCCTTAGGATGAAACCAAATGGCCTTCCGTTTACATCTAATGATATATTAGCTAACCACATCGGTTAGTTAACCACCCATATGGACCCATTTGTTAGCGTTCGTCTTTAACGCTAGATACCCTTAGTTCACCCTTCGAGCCATCCTTTTCATTTTTGTTACATCCAGAAAAAAATATAAAAATATTTTACACTTTAAACCTTAGCTTAACCCCTTAGTCGAAGTCTAAATGGTTGGTTGCTAGTTGCTCGGAATGTTGGATTGTTTTTGATGATTAATAGTTTGGTTACACTTCGTTATTTGAATGTGCCATTCCGACAAAGATGAAGGTGGCCAACTTCTTATTTGTATTTTTGTGGTGTATGCTTATGCGAAGTGTGGGGGAGATGTTATGTATGAAAGGAGAAAGAATGAAAAAAAAATGTGTGAAGAAAAGAAAAAAAAAAGAATAAGTCATCGAAGAAAAAAAAAAAAAAAAAAAAAAGAACGAAAAAATATATGTGATGACAATTATAGCCAATGTGCTATACATATTATTATGAAGATGAAGGAAGAGGAAGTATGTTTGAGATATCGATTAGCCAATGTGCTAAGACGTGATATACATATATATTTGGTGATCGATATGTGAAGAAGAGAAGTTGTTAACTATAATCATTTACGGGTTTGCGGTTTGTTTAGTGACTAGCAACATGGGTATTAGACTTGACTTTATTTTTCTTTTAAAACCAATTTCATAAATACTCCCATGCCTTATCCTTACCCTTTTGACTTTGTGAAATTATCAAATGTATTGACATGTAGTGACCATCCGATTTCTTGAGGAATTAGGTAACGTTGCTAGCGAGCTAGGGCGTGTTTTGGTGACCATCCGTTATGCAAGTAACGTTGTTAGCGAACCAAGGTACAATCTAGTGACCATCCGTTATTTGGTGATGCAAGAATTCGTTGCTAGCGAGCTATTATGTTTTACATAAGATAGTTGCACATAAGTCTGATATACCCCTGAAGCCTTAAACCCGAATAAAAGTCCTCTTTAGATGTTTACACTTTGTGCTTACGCCATGTCGGTGGAGTTTTGTTTCTTGTACAAGCCTATGGTAATAAACGGATCATGACTGAGCAATGAGTGTGATTTCTCTTATATATACTCCACTACCTAAATAAATGAGTGATTGAGTGAATTATACTTCGTTTCTTTTTCATGAGGTGTTTAAAAATGTTACTCAAGCAAGAAAATCTGTCATACATCTCGGTTTTTCACCTTAAAGCTTAAAAACGATGAATCGTATCTTGTACTTGTACTTGGTAGATTTGCATCATAATTTTTATAATCATTTTTTATGCACCATGTGGGATTTATTTTTCTTAATATTTGCTTGAGGGCAAGCAAACCCTTAAGTGTGGGGGAGTTTGCGCTCATTTTTCGCTTATTTTTCTTTTATTATTAAATATATATAAAAAAAATAAAAAAATAAAAAAATATAATAAAAAAATTATGATTTGTCCAACCGATCGGATGTGAGAGCATCCGATTCGGCTGGCATGCTGCATGTTTCTACGAATTGTCCATCCGATCGGATGGAAGTGAAAACCGATCGAATGGTTGCCTCGTTAAAGTTTTCAAAATTTTTAAAATTTTCTTTTCGTTTTGTCATTTAGATATGCATTTTAATTTTTCTTTTTCTAGATTTGCTTGAGGGCAAGCAAAGTTCAAGTGTGGGGGATTTGATAACGCTCAAATCTAACATGTTTTTAGGAGCGTTATTGTGGATTTTATGCATATATATTGGTCACTTTTATGAACTTATGGTACTTAATGGAGTATAATTTACATTTTAGGTTCATGGAAGCTCAAGTACAAGAAAACGAAGAAAAAGATGAATAAATGATCAATAAACGAAGATTTATGCATATACGAAGAATTCCCGACAAAAGCGAGTCTCTTGGAGTATATTCGAGAAGATAAAGTCATGAAGTTTGTCACTCCAAAGACTCAAGAATAAAGCACAAGAGGGAAAACGATGAAAGAAATGAAGAAAAGAAGCTCAAACGAAGAATTATTGGAAGACTCGTTGTTCCCGACACACCTTCACCATTTTGGCCATAACTCGAGCATACGAACTCGGATTTAGTTGATTCAAGCGCCCACGGAAAGCTAAGAGAAAGATCTACAACTTTGGTTTTTATCACTTCTGGCCAGGAGGCTCCATCCGATCGGTAGGAGCCCGCATCCGATTCGGATGGAGCAAACTTGACTTTTACGAGAGCTCCAACCGATCGGTATTGCCCCGCATCCGATCGGTTGGCTGAAACTGCCTTCTCCAAGTTATTTTTAATGCTTCTTTAAGTGCCATTAAGTCCAAAGTCCGATCATGTGCCTCTATTAACTCCTAAACCTGCTACTTAATGACACTTTGTGCCCAAGTTACTTACTTGTTGGCTAAGGGTGGCTTCTACCTATAAATAAGACTACTTTGGCATGGTTTCAAATGTGAAATTCTAGCCTCCACCCTTAAGGACGAATTTTCACCAACTATTATCAACCCCAAAAGACCACAACCCTCTGCCATTTCCAGAAGTAGTGCTCAAGTGCTTGAAGAAGTGTTCGGGTGTGATTTTCCGGCTTGGTTAGAAGTTGTAGTTGATTGGAGGCTTGAAGGTTGCTATAATCCTTCACCTTTACCTATTGTAATTGATACCTTGGGTAAACTCTTGTTACTTTTATATTTCATGATGCTTATGATTTCCATGATTGTTGAAGACTTATGTTTGGTTGAATACAATATGGTTTTGTTTTGTATACTTGTTTGGTTTATATGATAATTGGTGATAATAGGATGTTTGGATATAATTAGTGTTTGTTTGATAACATCATATTTGGTTAAATTGGATATTGTCTTGTTTATTGTTTTGATTAATCATTGTTGGGTCTACATGTCGACGGGATTCTCAATAGTGGTTGATTTCAATTCATTAGTCGACGAATGTTTTGGTCTTGTACTTTGTGACGATTGTATAAGAAACTTAATAAACATGACAAGTGAATGTTTAATTTGGATTTAAGGTCGAAAGACATCTTTTGAATATGTGTTCATCAAGTAAATGGAACTTCACGAATTAATAACATCAAAGTTATGGGATCGAAAGAACATCTTTGGTTGTTGTTGGTTTAGGCATAAGTTTTATGACATGACCAATTGATTAAGACTTATGTATATTTGATTTATAAAACACTAAATTATTATTGGTTCTAGAGGCCGAAAGGAATACCAATGATAATATGTTTTCCAAACTAGTAAAGGCTTACACCAAGTCCTTACACCAAATCCTAGTAAAGGCTTACACCAAGTTCTAACTCACTTATTATCATTGCCAAACATGTATGTTCTTTGTGTGCTTGTTCTCATATTGCTTTTCTTGTTGGTTTGATCCGTGACAATCATAACCATCAACTTGTTACTTGCTTAAACAAACAAACGACACTTGAGTGCAACCAAGTCTCTTGGGACGACCTTGACTTACCACAACCTCTATACTACAATTGACTAGGGTATACTTGCCCGAATGTGTTCCTAGTTAACCGGTAATTCTAGTTTTTAAATTTAAAGCTCGGTGAACGCATCAATTACAAAAGGCCACACAAACATAAAATTCAAGTGGCCATTGGATGATCAATAGTCACACAAAATACAAATTTCTTCACTTTAAACAGCATATGGTCACACTTAACACTTTTGGCCACTTTATGCTTAATTGTATGTGACTAAATACCCAAAACAAACATGCTTTGTGTGACTAAATATTACAAAAGGCCACACAAACATAAAATTCAAGTGGCCATTGGATGATCAATAGTCTCACAAAATACAAATTTCTTCACTTTAAACAGCATATGGTCACACTTATCAACACTTTTGGCCACTTTATGCTTAATTTTATGTGACTAAATTACCAAAACAAACATGCTTTATGTGACTAAATATTACAAAAGGCCACACAAACATAAAATTCAAGTGGCCATTGAATGATCAGTCACACAAAATACAAATTTCTTCAATTTAAACAGCATATGGTCACACTTATTAACACTTTTGGCCACTTTATGCTTAATTGTATGTGACTAAATACCCAAAAAAATAAGCTTTGTGTGACTAAATATTATAAAAGGCCACACAAACTAAAAATTCATGTGACCATTGGATGATCAATAGTCACTCAAAATACACATTTCTTCACCTTAAACAACATATGGTCACACTTATTAACACTTTTAGCCACTTTATGTTTAATTGTATGTGACTAAATACCCAAAACAAACATGCTTTGTGTGACTAAATATTACAAAAGGCCGCACAAACTAAAAATTCATGTGACCATTGGATGTTCAATAGTCACACAAAATATACATTTTTTCACTTAAAACAGTATATGGTCACACTTATTAACACTTTTGGCCACTTTATGCTTAATTGTATGTGACTAAATACCCAAAACTAACATGCTTTGTGTGACTAAATATTACAAAAGGCAACACAAATTAAAAATTCATGTGATAATTGGATGACCAATAGTCACACAAAATACACATTTCTTCACTTTAAACAGCATATGGTCGCACTTATTAACACTTTTGGCCACTGTTTTTTAAATTGTACGTGACTAAATCGAAAAAACAACTCACGTTGTGTGACTAAATCATCACAAACGTCACATTTATTATATTTTCATGTGGCCATAGGATGGGAAATAGTCACACATACTGATGAATCCAACAAAACTTGTGCCTAATTAGTCACACATATTCGGGTTTTGGTCACTTTTTTTCAATGAAAACGGCCATAAACTAAACAATGTGACCATATGATACCTACGGTGGCGCGACTTTTTGTCACACACACCCAAAAAAACGTGTGTGACTATATGCATATAGTCACGCATTTTTAGTGTGACGAAAGGTGAAATTTGTACCAGTGTCGTTAGTCACCTGCGGGGTGAGCGCAAATATAGTGAATAGATCTATTGGCCTGACGACCCATTTGTACTAGTCGGATGGATATCCTTAGTGGTAGCCGGATAGACAAATGCATTATATTTGAAATCTATAAATAGTTTTTGGCAGACTCCTACTCGGGGGCAAGATTACTTTCATTTAATTATGTTGGTCATACTGAAACCTGTTAACGCATTGCGTGTCATGAGGCTTAGTGCAACATATCGAACTATGATATAACTGATTTCTTTTTACTTAGCTTGTATTCAAACTGATTATAACTTTAAAACTATGGATTCACTCAACTTTGTGGTGACTTTTTAGCATGTTTTATCTCAGGTAATTAAAAAGCTGAACTTGGCATGGAGTGGCTGTGGACTTTCTACTTATAATAAAAGTGTGTCCTTTTTGTTATCATTCAATAAATAACATAACCCTTATAACGTATTTCGAAACTTCCCGCTGGGACCTATATTATGTAACTCTGATTTAATAAATGAATGATAACAATTTTATTTAAAACGTCTCTTTTCGAGTCGTTTTCTATTTTCATGACTGTGATACTTGAAGTAATACCCTAACTTATATTCCGCTGCGTATATCAAAAACGGGGGTGTTACACAGACCACCTGAACCGCCGGCTGGCATTTGAGCCGCAGCGGCTCAAACATTCTGTCCCCGAAAAAAATCTGAACCGCCGGCTGGGAACCCAACCGTGGCGGCTCAGATCTACTATCCCATAAAAAAAATTAAATTTTGCTTTGCTATTTATCTTATAAGTTTAACCTTTAGCTCCAATATTTCTTGTGTGCTTGTTTTATTTTGTTTTTGTAGAAATGTGTTCGTCAAGAGGAAGAGAATCCGTTAATTGCTTTATACGTGAAACAAGGTCGAACTACGAAAGAAGTTAGTCTCATGCCAATCACTAGTGAACATTTGAAATGGGGAGAACTAAGCAAGGAAGCTAAAGCTTATTTTAATAGCCGTTTGGCTAAGTTACAAAGGAAGGAGATTGCGGTACCAAAGTTGGTTAGTTGGAACTTGATCAAGAAGTATAACATCTATGAGGATCTAGAAAAGTTAATGGAAGTTAGCACGGAGTATGACAATGAAGTTTTTTAGGATTTTAGTTTCGAACTCGCTTTGAGGATCAACGAAAAGCAAATCTACAAAGAATGGTACTTGGAGTTCTTTTCAACCATTTATTTTAAGCAAGGGGTGAATTTGAATGACATTTTGAAAGAAAAATGTGTTTGGCTTCAGTTGTGTGGGGAAGATCATGTGTTGACTCTGCCGGAATTTGGGAGATTGCTTGGTTTGTATGATGAGAATGACCTTGATCAAGAGGAGTTTGTTAATCATTTTGGTAAGTTGGAAAGGGAGCCACCAAAGTATGTTGGTACTAGGATTTGGAATGAGATTGGAGATCCCAATAGTTCAAGACCAAAGGTGACGGAAATTCATTCACCGATGGTGAGGCTTTTGCACAAGATGCTTGTGAACTCGTTTGTGCATCGGGGTAATAGCCAAGACAAGGTTCATCAACCAGATTTGTGGTTGATTGAAATGTTGATGAGTAGTCATGATGGACAGAAGTTGAAGATGAATGTGGCATGGACTTTGGCAGTTTATTTGTCTAAAAGAGAAACTCTTATGTCGGAGCATGGTTATATTCATAGGGGCCACTATGTGTCAAAGATTGGAAGGAGTTTGGGGTATGTTACGCCAAGTGAAATGAATAAAATCACGGTCTTGAAAGATTGTGAAAAGCTTGACAAGAAGAGTTTGCAAGGGTTGTTTGATCACGATAGGATGTGTTTGGTTGAGAATATTGCAAATGTGGCTCGTAGTCAACCACCACCACCACCACAACATATGGAAGAACCATCGGGGTTAGATTCGGGATGGGATGAATGGCATGCGCACTTGCCACAAGTTGAGAAGAGAGAAATTTGGAGAGATATGACATTGATGAGGATTGGACATCAAATGGACTATTGTGCATCGATTCTCACACACCTTGGTCAACAAAGTGTTCCGCCATATTCTTTTCCAATGGCTTATGCACCGCCTAGTGTTCCACCTTACCCATACCCATATACACCATATCCATCGCAACATGTACCTTACCCAACATCATCTAGTGCATTTCAAGGAAATGAAGGGTACAATGTTAATCAGGAGGGGTTCACGGGTTATTATTCTTCTGATATGGGATCAAGAGGTTATGAAGCAGGAACATTGTCGAGAGGTGTTGGCATTGGAGCAATGGTTGATTACCGAGGAGATGACGATTATGAGGATATGGATGACGAATGATTTTGACTGTCATTCGAGGATTTTTGTGATGTGTAACGGATAATTATTCTAACTTCTTTTTCGTACTTTATTTCTGAATAATTATTTTTATTATGTGATGTAGGATTTATTTTTATTATTTATGATTTTATTAGGCACTTTATTATTATTATTATTTTTGTGTGTTTGTTTTTGCATGTTTTGTGCATTTGTTTATTTTTCAGGTTTGAGATACCATCGAATTATTGCTCATTCATATGGTTGGTACACTTTGGAGTTTGGAGTGACCAACTCATGCGTTAAATACCAAATATGGATCTCGCATGATTTCTCGGTGATATCATTTACTACTTTATTTTCCCTATTTCCTTTGCTTTAAAGTTAATTTTTCACATTGGAGGACAATGCAAAACTTAAGTGTGGGGGAGGTAAGTAAATAGTAAAAATGATCTAGTTTTTTAAATTTTTGTGATTATTTTGGAGTTTGTTTTATTGCCCTTAAGGAAGTTAGTTGTTTTTACACCTAAAAGATTATATATAATTAAAACAACTTGGAATTTTCCAATAGCATAAAATGGCAATTTGAAAATTTTAACGTATCTCGATTAAGTGAAGCGATCCGTTCTTGAGATTGATAACATTACTTGCGCATTTATAGCCTATTCTACAAATATGTGAGGATTTGAACCTATCATTTAAAGCATATCTTTATGCTTAAATTCTATTTTCTTTCTATGAGTGTGCCGGTGATTGAATTGATTCTAGAACTTGTGCTTGTCATGCATTACGAATTCCAAAGTAAGGTCACATTCATGTGATATAAATGAATTTAAATGATAAGAGGCAACTTAGGATTTCAACCAAATGGCCTTCCATTTACATATATTGATATATTAGCTAGCCACATTGGTTAGTTAACCACTTTTTATGGACCCATTTGTTAGCGCTCATTTTTAGCGCTAGATACCCTTAGTTCACCCTTTGAGCCATTCTTTTCATTTTGTTACATCCAGAAAATACAAAAAGATTTTACACCTTTAAACTTTAGCCTACCCTTTTTGTCAAGTCAAATCGATGAATTACTTGTTGTTGGCATGAAGAAGTTTTTGATGATTATGAGTTTACACTTTGTATTTCGGATATACCTTTCTGATGAAGACGAAGGTAGCTACTCTTATTTGTATTTTTGAGGTATATGCTCATCCAAAGTGTGGAAGATATGAAAAAAAAAATGATGAAAAAGAAATATATAGCCAATGTGCTATAGTTATGAAGATGGAGGAAAAAGAAGTATTGTGAGTTATCGAATAGCCAATGTGCTAAGACGTGATGTGTATATATGGTGATTGATGAAAGAAATCAAAGAGAAAGGAAAAGTTGATTCGGAGGCTATAATCATTTTGGGATACATGGTTCGATTCTTTTTGCAACAAGTGATTTTGGTATTTGACTTGATTATTGTTACATTACTAAATCCACTAAATAATCCCATGCCTTATCCTAACCCTTTTTGCTTTGTGAAGATATCGACTGTATGAATATTCTAGTGACCATCCGGTTCTTGAATAATCAAGAATTTGCGCTAGCGATCTATAATGTTTGTACAATAGTTATTTGAGCATAAGTTGATATTAACCCTCGGCCTAACGTTTTAACCCGAATAAAAGTCCTCTTTGATAAGTTTATTTATTTCTTACATGATTTGGATTAGTTTTGATACTTGTACAAGCTTATGGTATGAAATGAAATCATGACTGAGCAATTGAGTGAAATACACCACCAACAAAAGAAATGAGTGTGAGTGAATTATATTATTACTTTCTTTTCGTGAGGAGCTTAGTTGTGTTATCTAGCTTGATCGAGTACTTCATTTAAATTTCACGTATAAATAGTAAAAATCACTTTTTGATCTTTTGCTTTGGCAATAAGAAAGATTAGTGAAATTTTTAAGAATCATGATGGTTGGCTATTGGAAAACAATTTTTCAAAAGATTACTTTGCTTGAGGGCAAGCAAAACTTAAGTGAGGGGGATTTGATAACGCTCATTTTGTCTATGATAGAGTCGCGTTATTTGTATATTATTTAGTTACGTTTATGAGCATTTTGCGCTTAAAAGGTATCAAGATGTATTCAGGTCTAGGTACAAGGAAATATCAAAGAATGACGAAGAAAAGCCAAGAGATTAAGAGAATATTCAAGAAAAGATCGTCGTCAAAGATATTGATTCATATTATGATTATTTTCGATGTACAAGAGAAGGATGTGAAGATTTTCAATGAAAGATGGAGTCAAGATTAAGTGCCAAAAAGAGTATTAAAGGATGAAGTTATATGCCAACCCAAGGTTGAAGCTGAGATTCAAACCCAAGGTTCAAAAGCCCAACCTGAGGTTGAGCAGTCGTCACCAGCCGCAGGTTCAAATCTGAACCGCAGGTTCAGATATTTCTGAGATGAAGAGTTGCATTAACTCAAGGTTTTAACTACCATAATGACTTAAGTCCGATCATTTCATCTCTTTTATGATTATTAAAGGCTTGTGACAGTTTTTGTGAGTGATTTCAAGCATAAATAAGACCCTAATAACCCCATTATCATATACAAGACAATTAGAGATAACACAAAACAAATCTCAATCAAAACTTACACCATAAGGTCATGATCATATCTTATACAACCCGAAAGAGCTCAATAATTCCTGTCATTCTTAAGGAGATACCAAGAAGAGTTGGTCATACTTGTGAAAAGTGACAAAGAATTCCCTTGTTCGATTGGAGGCCTTAAGGAGTGCTATAACTCTTTATATTATTTACTCATTGTAGTCTTGCTTTGGGTAACTTTCTTTTACTTAATTATTATGTTGAACAATTTGATGTTGGATGAAATGTTATGTTTGTTGATGAAACTTGTTATGGAGTAATTTGTGATACTTGTTTGGGAATTGTGTAAACTTTCATGTGAATGTTGAATGATTAGTCGGTTAGAAAAAGTGATTGTTCTCACAAGTTTGTTTAAATATAATTCATGTTCTAAAACTTGTTGATTAAACATTGTTGGATTTAAAGGTCGAAAGGATTTCTAATATTGTTTGATTCCAAGAAGTTGGTGCACAAATGGATTGGTACTTGATAATTGACAACTATTAATTATTCAAGTTTTTAAATGAATTCGAGAATATTTAATCACGAGATTGGGTCGAAAGGACTCGTATGAACTAATGTTACTAATCATCTTTTTCATACATTTGATAACAGAAAGGGTTAGTGTAATGGGATGATGTATTGGCAGAAAGGACTCACCCGTGAAACTAGTAGAAACAGGGATTTTCTTGATATTTACCTATTGACTAGAAAACCTTGCGAAAATTGGTATGTTCCTTCTACATATATGTTTCACCCAAACATGTTCAACATTCTATCACGATTGGTTATTATTCTTAAACAAGTATTTGTTCGTTTGATTGATTGAATTCGGAACCATTGTTTGTTTGTTTATTTACGGTGCTTTAGAGTGTGACAATCTTTAGTACTATTTCTTGTCCTACCTAAATTGCTAAGTTTAAACCACGTAGTCTTTTGGGATGATCTCTATTTACCACAAACCATATTACACACGGACGAGTATACTTGCTCGTATGTGTTTTCTTAATAATCGTTAAAAAGGTGTTTTATAAATATAAAATTTGAGTGAAACTTAGGATATAATATATAGCCGGTTCGCACACGCATCAGGTATCCTATGAAGATACACTTAATAGATCTGGGTTCTAGTTTGTGAGGTTTGGTAAGTGTATCACGCTTAACAAGTGCCTCACAACCCTAGACTTTCAAGTAAGACAACTTAGGGGCTTTCCCATGCCATACCTCGTATGGTGTCTTATCAGCCTTCTTAGTTGGAACTATGTTGAGAATGCGTGCAGCAGACTCAAGGGCATAATCCCCAAAGGACTTTGGAAGAGTAGTTTGACTTATCATGGAGCGAACCATGTCTAGCAGTGTTTGATTTCTCTTCTCAGGCACACCATTATGTTGTGGCGTGTAAGGAGGAGTGAAATGGGCAATAATCTCATGCTCTTTAAGATGATCCAAAAACTCTTGACTCATGTATTAGGCCAAACACAGTAAGGGGAGGGATTGACCCTCATTTTATCCGCCACGTCAACTTTCTCTCTCTAGCGATTGGTTACCACAGTAAGGCGACCTACACTACAAAAAACATACCTCACAAAAGTACCTTTTATATTAATTAAATGCACACAAAAGAAACAAACGATCTAGGTAGCTTAGACGACCCCTGATAACGCTTAAATCTAACATGTTTTTGATAGCGTTATTGGTAGTTTTATATATGTTTTGTGGTTATATTTATATGCTTTTGTTACTAAATCGTACCAAAGTGTGTTTGCAAAGCATTTGTAGCCAAAGACAGGAAAATGGATGTAAAAGATGCAAAAATGAGGAAAAAAGGAAATATTTGAGATTGCATGTGAATCTTGTGTCAAGTTCTGCTCCGTGAGGTACTTCAATGAGTTAAAGTCCGAGTAGTCGAGTTAATAAGCTTAAGGATGAAGAGAAAGATCAAAGAATCAAGAGCTACGACCGAGAAACAAGTCATACGCAAAAGTCCAAGAAAAAGGTCCACCAGCAGTAACCATCCGATCGGTCGCCGCCCGCAACCGATTCGGATGGAGTGAATTTGGATTTACCGAGAAGACCAACCGATCGGTAGACCATTCTATCCGATTGGTTGGAAGTCGTTGTTGACCCATAACTTCTTTATTAAGGATTGTGACTTTATAAATCCGGTTCTAGGTCCTTCTTTTCAGTATTCTAACCATTCAATACTACTTGGAGAGCAAGAGAAGCATTTATGCACTTAGACCCTTGGTTAGAGAAATTTATTGAGCCATTTGTTGGGTATTTATAATACCAATCAATCTAGAGAGGATATACATGTACTAGGAGAGAACCATTCACAGAAAATACTCAAGAAATTCGTCCATAAGTCCAGGAGAAGGGAGAAAGTCGAATATACCATTTTCATTGCTTTTGGAATCATTGTCTTTCACTTGTAATCTTATTTCCAATCATTGTAAGACTTTCAATCATGGTTTCTAATGTTCAAAATATTGAGTTTACATTTATGTTTGCTATGAGTGGCTAGTGCCTTTGTGCACTTGCTTAGATGATGTGTATTATTCATTGATTGGCATATGATTGTGATAACATGTTTTAATTCAATTTCAAGTCGATTCTAAGAACCAATTGTGATTAAGTTTCATAGTGACATTTGGGTAATCAAGTTTAACTAGTGCTAGTAATCTTAAGGGTTGAAAGAACTATTGTTATTCCACTAGTTATAATCATTTGTCTATGAATGATTGTTGTCTTCCACTATTCTTGATTAAACAAAGGAACTTGATTGTGATTGTAATGAAAATGCTTTTGTCTATCAAAACGGATTGATTGTAAACCACTTTAAAGGTCGAGAGATTAATAGTTTGCTTTCAATTGTGACCTTTTGTCTATAATTGGTTACCTTTTGTATTGACCATTTCCTAAGCTTGTTTGATTAGACAAAAGATTGTTTTTGTGTTTGAGGAACACCAACTCATGAACCTTGAATTGATCTTGAATTGATTGGTTAAACATAATGCTTGTTTTTATAAACCAAAATCTTGAAGAAGATTTAATTTGTAGAAACAATAGGTTAGTGTCAAAACTAATTATCACAACCAACATGTTATCCAAAGTTATCACAATCATATTAGTCAATTGTAGTACACTAGTCTAAGCAAGTGTAGTTTTTAATCATTTGAATTTTCATTATATCATTACTACTTGTTTGAGATAGTTGCTTTTAACTTACAATTCGATTCACTACACAAATCCCTGCGAACGATCTCGACTTACCATCAAAATCTTGCTACAACGGACGAGTATACTTGCTCGTATGTGTTGTCATTAGATTCGGTAATTCACCCCTTATAAATTTAAAACTTGCACCGAACCGGGCACATCAAGTTTTTGGCGCCGCTGCCGGGGATTTTGATCGTGTTTCTGTAAGTTTTAGTCCGATTCTCATATAGTTAGTTTTCGTAAAAATATATATATATATATATATATATATATATATATATATATATATATATATATATATATATATATATATATATATATATATATATATATATATATATAAAAGTTTTACCGAGCTCCCATCCGATCGGTTGTTCATCCATCCGATCGGTTTTCCAAAATTTTCATTTACCGAGAGAACCATTCGATCGGCGGACACTTCCATCCGACCGGATCCTTCAAATCAAATTTACCGAGAGATCTATCCGATCGGTAGACGGATCTATCCGATCGGTTAGCCGATTCTGATCTTTTCAAATTGTTTTCATTCTTTGCTCGTTTGTTTAGACATTGCCTCGATTCGTTGGGAAATTGTATGAACACTCGATCAACAGGAGTAGAACCAATTCCACCACTTTTCGATCCTGAAAGTTTGATTCGAACAAGATCTAGAAGAAGAAGAAGAACACCTTTTGTTCCACTAGCCAATCGTGTACCAAGAGTACCAAACCCAACTTTTGATAACCTTTTTAAAGCCAAAGTCGTTTATAACCCATTCACTGATCAACCTTTTCCCATGGCTGACGATAGACCCATGTGGGAAGCAAACCGAGCCGTAGCACCCACTCCTGGAGCTGCTATTGTTGCTGTCAACTTAGGTGACAATTTCACCGTGAAAGGTCACCATCTTTCTATGATCAAAGACCGTCAATTCGATGGCCGTTCGAGGGCCGATCCCACAAACACGTTGCCGAATTCATTGAAATTTGTGGCATGTTCCGATACGGTGATACAAATGTAGATGCCATTAAACTCAAACTTTTTCCGTCATCACTTGCTGGAGATGCAAAAGTGTGGTATAACGAATTAACACCAGGAATCATCACTACTTGGGAGGAGATGAGGCAAGCTTTTGTAAGCCGATTCTTTCCACCTGCAATGTTTGATCGACTCATGGGAGAAATTTGTGCTTTCACACAAAATCCTAACGAATCACTCGTCGAAGCTTGGCTTCGCATGAAGGATTTACTTCGAAGTTGTCATGGACATGGTTTAGGACGAGGAACCATTATCCAAATCTTTTACCATGGACTTGATGAGACATCTCAAGGAATTCTTGATGCTGGAGGAATTTTTCTTTATAAGACTCCTAACCAGGCATACCAATTGCTTGAAGACCGAGTTCTTCTCAAACTCGACTGGTCAAAAGATGCCAAGACAAAACCCTTAAGAAAAACCGTTGCCTTTGCCGAAAGTTCTGATTCATCTAAACTCATGGAGAAAATGGGAAAACCCTTTGGTTTCCAAAATCGATTCGCAATATAAAGATCTTAGAGGAGAGATGAAAGAAATGCGAGATGGTTGTAACAACTGTGGAGGTAACCACCCATCATCAGAATGCGATGATCAACCTATGGATCAACCAAAAGAAGGAGAAGCTAATTACATCCAAGGAGGATACCGAGGAGGAGGATATCGTGGAAATTATTACAGACGAAACTCTGCTAGTTGGCAAGATCGCCGACAAAGAGATAACAACCATGAGTCCCAACCTAAAGTAGAGAACCAAACTTCACAAAATTCCGACAAGAAACCTGAAGAAACAGATTTTGAAAAAATGATGAGAGAATTCGTCACTGCTCAAAAATCAACTAACGAATTCGTCAAGAATCAATTCTTCAATCTCAAGACAAAAGTTGAGCAAGGTCAGAAAAATCATCAAGCATCTATCCAAGATCTTGAAAACAAATTTGGTAGACTCTCTGATCAAATTTCTTCCCGACCATCAGGTTCGTTGCCTAGTAACACCCAAACCAACCCAAAACCACCACCATCATCGAATGATAAGACTTATCGTCCACCACAAACCAGAAATGAGCATATCAATGCTGTATTCACAAGAAGTGGCCTGTCTTATGATCCACCACCCAACCCAAACAACACCACAACTATCAATTACGATAGTGAGGAGGAAGATGAAGAATCCAAGAAGGAAAATACACCAAAAACACCACCCAAACCCAAACCACCAGTTAAGGCTTACACTCCAAAAATTCTATATCCTCAGAGCCTTAAGAAAGAAAGAATGGAGGAGCGTTATAAGAAGTTTGTTGAAATAATCAAAGAAGTTAGACTCAATGTACCTCTCATTGATGTTTTAGCCAGAATGCCCAATTACGGGAAATTTTTGAAAGAACTTCTTAACAACAAGAACAAGTTGGAGCAAATATCCGCTACCTTTCTCAATGAAGAATGTTCAGCTATTGTTCAAAACAAAATTCCACAAAAACTCAGAGATCCCGGAAGTTTTCTGATTCCATGCATATTAGGAAATAACATCACATGCGATGCTTTAGCCGACTTAGGTGCGAGTATCAATTTGATGCCCTATTCGCTGTATACCAAACTTTCAATCAATACCTTGAAACCCACAAGGATGAGTATCCGATTACCTAATCATACTTACCAATATCCTATTGGTATTGCTGAGAATATGCTTGTCCAAGTAGGTAAATTCATTTTTCCCGTGGATTTTGTGATTTTAGAAATGGAGGAAGATAGTAGAGTACCCCTTATTTTAGGAAGACCTTTTCTAAACACCGCTGATGCGATCATCAAAGTAAAAGGAAAAGAACTCAATCTTGGAGTTGGAGAGGATAGAATCACCTTTTTAATCGATAAAGCAATGCAATATCCACATTCCAGTGATGACACTTGCTTTAACATTGATGTAATCGATGAAGTCACTGAGGAAGAATTGGATGCATTACTTGAAGATTCTGATCCATTCATGACTATTTCAGAGAAGATTAGTGAAACAACTTTTGATAAAGAATTCGCTGATTTTATGGAAGTTAAGATTGATGAAGAAGAAGAAGAAGAAGAAGAAGGACAGATAATAGAAGAAGATTTTGAGGAAATCAGTTTTAATGATCAAATGAGGATCAAAACATCACTTCAAGAACCACCGACTGATCTTGAGTTGAAACCACTTCCCGAAAATCTTGAGTATGCTTACTTGGAAGACAATTCGCTACTTCCAGTAGTCATATCTTCGTTGCTCAATGATTATGAGAAAGAATGCCTGATTTCAGTTCTTAAAAAGCATAAAGAAGCTTTTGCGTGGAAAACTTCTGACATCCCAGGAATCAGTCCTGATTTTTGCAAACATAAAATCAATTATGAAGAAGATGCCAAACCAGTTGTAGAAAGACAACGTCGACTCAACCCCAACATGAAAGAAGTTGTTAAAAAAGAAATCATCAAACTTCTTGATGCCGGTATCATTTATCCCATCGAGGATAGTCCTTGGGTGAGTCCTGTTCACTGTGTTCCGAAAAAAGGAGGAATGACTGTTGTGACCAACGAACGAAATGAATTAGTTCCTACTAGAACTGTCACCGGATGGCGAGTATGTATTGATTACAGAAAATTAAATAAAGCCACCAGAAATGATCATTTTCCTTTACCTTTCATGGATCAAATGCTTGAGAGATTAGCAGGAAACAAATACTTTTGTTTTCTTGATGGTTTTTCAGGATATTTTCAAATTCCTATTGATCCAGCTGATCAAGAAAAGACCACATTCACATGTCCCTTTGGAACTTACGCTTATCGGCGTATGCCTTTCGGATTATGTAATGCCCCAGCGACTTTTCAAAGATGTATGATTGCTATATTCCAAGATATGCTTGAAACGTCTATGGAAGTTTTCATGGATGACTTTTTAGTTTTCCGAAGCTCATTCGAAGCTTGCCTTTCTAACCTCGATAAAATGCTTGAAAGATGTAAAGCTGCACATCTTGTTCTCAACTGGGAGAAGTGTCATTTCATGGTAACTGAAGGAATTGTGTTAGGACTCAAAATTTCCAGCACAGGAATGGAGGTTGATAAAGCAAAGATCGATGTCATTACCAAATTACCACCCCCAACTAACGTTAAAGCCGTTAGAAGTTTCCTAGGACATGCAGGTTTTTACCGTCGTTTCATTAAGGATTTTTCCAAAATATCTCGTCCAATGACGAAACTTCTTGAAAAAGATGCTGTTTTCGATTTTAATGCAGACTGTATGAAAGCATTTGAAGCATTGAAAACACAACTAACTAGTGCACCCATTATGGTTTCCCCTGATTGGTCACTACCATTCGAGCTTATGTGCGATGCAAGCGATTTTGCTGTTGGAGCCGTATTAGGACAACAAGAAGAGAAACATTTTCGTCCTATATATTTTGCCAGCAAAACACTCAACAATGCTCAACAGAATTACACAGTTACAGAGAAAGAATTGTTAGCCGTTGTTTTTGCTTTCGATAAATTCAGATCATACCTCGTACTTTCGAAAACAATCGTGTTCACCGATCATTCAGCGTTAAAATATCTGTTTAAGAAGCAAAATGCCAAACCGCGTCTCATCCGATGGATTTTACTACTCCAAGAATTCGATATCGAAATCAAAGATAAGAAAGGAGCAGAAAATCTAGCCGCTGATTATCTATCTCGTTTAGAAAATCCAAATCTGGAAGAGTTAAAAGAAGATGAGATTGACGATTATTTTCCGGATGAAACACTCATGACTGTTGATACAGATGATGAGAACGAAATTCCATGGTTTGCCGATTATGTAAATTATCTCGTTGGAGGAATTCTAAAGAAAGGATTAACTCATGCCCAACGAAGTAAATTCTTTTCGGATCTTAAACATTATTATTGGGAAGAACCTTATCTTTTCAAAATGTGTCCCGATGGGATGATTAGAAGATGTGTTTATGGTTCTGAAACGAGAAGAATTCTCGATGAATGTCATCATGGCCCAACTAGGGGACATTATGGTCCTTCTACCACTGCTAAAAAAGTCTTTGATGCTGGATTCTATTGGCCGACTATTTTTAAAGAAGCCCATACTCTTGTTAAGAATTGTGATGCTTGCCAAAAATCTGGTAGTCTTTCTCGAAGAGATGAAATGCCACAAAAGAGCATTCAAGTCTGTGAATTATTCGATATTTGGGGAATTGATTTCATGGGACCATTTCCTAAATCCCACAAATACGAATACATTCTCGTTGCTATTGATTACGTTTCCAAATGGGCTGAAGCGGAAGCTCTACCCACAAATGATGCACGAGTAGTTGTTAATTTTCTCAAAAAGCTTTTCGCTCGTTATGGAATTCCTAAAGCTTTGATAAGTGATCGTGGGACCCATTTCTGTAACAAACAAATGGAGAAAATTATGAAGCGATACGGAGTTCATCATCGTTTCGCTACAGCTTATCACCCACAGACCAGTGGTCAAGTCGAAAATACCAACAGAGCCTTAAAAAGGATACTCGAAAAAACGGTTAAAGACAATCCCGCCGTTTGGTCGAGAAAACTAGATGATGCTCTGTGGGCATTTCGCACGGCTTACAAAACACCAATTGGTACAACACCATACAGATTGTTGTATGGAAAAACTTGTCATTTGCCATTCGAAATCGAACATCGCGCTTACTGGGCACTGAGAAACTGTAACCCAGACCTCAAAGTTGCTGGAGAAAAGAGATTTTTGCAATTGCATGAACTCGATGAGCTTAGACTACAAGCTTATGAGAACTCCAAACTTTACAAAGCAAGAACAAAAGCTTATCATGACAGAAAGCTAAGACTCAGAAAAGAATTCAAAGCTGGAGACAAAGTTCTGCTTTTTAACATGAAGTATAAGTTCAAGGCTCCCAAGCTGAAACCGAAATGGTTCGGACCGTATACAGTGAAACATGGATTTCCATCCGGATATGTTGAATTGCATGACAAACATGGTGGAAGTTTCATTGTTAATGGGCACCGAATTAAGTTATACTATGACAAGGAGCAGATGAATGAAGTTTCTATTCAAGAGATTCCGCCCGAATCAGAATATGAAGCTATAACCTTTATGTCACCCTTCCCGACCGATTTCAAGAAAAACACTCCGTGGCCGATGATTCTGGTTATATCTATGATGTTCTACCAAGACCGTGGGAGAAAGTTAAGCTGGAATACATAGATGAAACTGGAGAAGGAATAGTGATTGGAAATGTGTTGTACGTTCCAAAATTTCCAAAGAAGAAGTCAGCAAGTGCACCAACATGAAGAGAGAGAAGTTCGAGTCCGGCTGATGACTCGTTAATAAAACAAGCGCTTCTCGGGAGGCAACCCGTGTGTTTGCTATGTTTATTTTTCATTTTTTTTTTCTAGTGATTAAACCCCAAAGTTTTTCTAATTGCTTAGTTGAACTTAAGTGTGGGGGTGTATCACTGTCTTTTGAATAAAGCGAAGAAATATTTCATATGTGTGTTTCTTTTGTTTTTAGATTACTGCAGATAATGATTTCGAAGCTTGGACGCTAGGATCAAGACTCCTCTTGAGCAGAAAATACGGTTTATTCTCTTATTTCCCTATTTCATTCTTTGTCGTTTATCACATTGAGGACAATGCTTAACTTAAGTGTGGGGGGGTGAATAGGAAAATAAGAATAGATTGTAGTTTTGAGCTGAATTTTAAAATTTTGTTTGCCCTTGTAATCTAGTCTTTTGTCATTTTAAAGATCATATTCTAGAATAACTGGATTTATCCACTGGTGAAATCTGTAATTTTGAAAATTCGAGATGTGTCCCGATTAATATTGCAATCCATTCTGGGATCGATAACATTAGCTAGCACAGATTATAGCCCTTTCCACTAAAGTGTGAGGATTTGAGCCTGTTCTATATATAGCATACATCTTTTATGCTTAGATCTTTTGCTATGAGTGTGCCGGTGATTTTATTTATTCTAGAACTTGTACTTGTAAATCATTACGAGACCGTTGTGAGATCACATTTCGTTTGTGATATAAGTGTATATGCGTGATAAGAGGCAATCTTAGGTTTTATCCCAAATGGCCTTCCATTTTCATAATGCTATATTAGCTAGCTACATTGGCTAGTTAACCACTCATATGGACCCATTTGTTAGCATTTGTCTTTAATGCTAGATACCCCTAGTTACACCCGCCGAGCCTATCTTTTTTTTTATTCAATCCAGAAAAATTCAAAAAGATTTTGCACCCTTTTTTAGCCTAGCCTTATCGGTAGTCAAGTCTTGGTTGGTTGCTAGCTATTTGGCAAGATGGATGTTATGTGGAAATCATGAAAGTTCAAAGAAAGTGTAAACTCCGAAAGTTGTTATCCAAGAAAAGTCATCGCAACTATAAGATGACAAGTCAAAAAAAAAAAAAAAAAAAAAAGAGAGAGAAAAAGAAGAAAAGTCATTGCAACTATAAGGTGACAAGAATAAGCCAATGGGCTAAGTGAATCAAGTATGAATAAAGGAAGTATGGAGTTTTTCGCAAAATGGCATGATAGTGGTTTGAAATAGCTAGTAACATTTGGTTCGTAGACTTTGACTAATTTTTGTTTTTATGTTCAACCAATTTCATAAATATATCCCATGCCTTATCCTACCCTTTTTGACTTTGTGAAATTATTAAGTGTATGGACATGTAGTGACCATCCGATTTCTTGAGGAATTGACTAACGTTGTTAGCGATCTACGGCGTATTTTGACGACCATCCGTTATGCAAGTAACGTTGTTAGCGAACCAAGGTAAAATCTAGTGACCATCCGTTATTTGGTAATGCAAGAATTCGTTGTTAGCGAGCTATTATGTTTTGCATAAGATAGTGGCGCATCAGTCTTTTATAACCCTTTAAGCCTTAAACCCGAATAAAAGCCCTCTTTGATATGTATACTTGGCGCTCACACCATTTCGGTGTAGTTTTGTTTCTTGTACAAGCCTATGGTAATATTTAGATCATGACTGAGCAAATGAGTGTCATTCCTCTTATATACTCCGCCAATCATACAAATGAGTGCTTGAGTGAATTATATTTCATTTTCCTTTCGTGAGGTGTTTAGTAATGTGTATCATGCAAGAAAATCATTTGGGTATTGTCAAACATCTCGATGATTCAACCATAAAAGCTTAAAGCGATGAATCTAGCTTGTACTAGTGCTTGATAGATTTGCATCACATTTTCCTAATCATTTGTGTATACCATGTGGATAATTGTTTTTATTTCTAGATTTGCTTGAGGGCAAGCAAAGTTCAAGTGTGGGGGATTTGATAACGCTTAAATCTAACATGTTTTTGATAGCGTTATTGGTAGTTTTATATATGTTTTGTGGTTATATTTATATTCTTTTGTTACTAAATTGTACCAAAGTGTGTTTGCAAAGCATTTGTAGCCAAAGACAGGAAAATGGATGGAAAAGATGCAAAAATGAGGAAAAAAGGAAATATTTGAGATTGCATGTGAATCTTGTGTCAAGTTCTGCTCCGTGAGGTACTTCAATGAGTTAAAGTCCGAGTAGTCGAGTTAATAAGCTTAAGGATGAAGAGAAAGATCAAAGAATCAAGAGCTACGACCGAGAAACAAGTCATACGCAAAAGTCCAAGAAAAAGGTCCACCAGCAGTAACCATCCGATCGGTCGCCGCCCGCAACCGATTCGGATGGAGTGAATTTGGATTTACCGAGAAGACCAACCGATCGGTAGACCATTCTATCCGATCGGTTGGAAGTCGCTGTTGACCCATAACTTCTTTATTAAGGATTGTGAATTTATAAATCCGGTTCTAGGTCCTTCTTTTCAGTATTCTAACCATTCAATACTACTTGGAGAGCAAGAGAAGCATTTATGCACTTAGACCCTTGGTTAGAGCAATTTATTGAGCCATTTGTTGGGTATTTATAATACCAATCAATCTAGAGAGGATATACATGTACTAGGAGAGAACCATTCACAGAAAATACTCAAGAAATTCGTCCATAAGTCCAGGAGAAGGGAGAAAGTCGAATATACCATTTTCATTGCTTGTGGAATCATTGTCTTTCACTTGTAATCTTATTTCCAATCATTGTAAGACTTTCAATCATGGTTTCTAATGTTCAAAATATTGAGTTTACATTTATGTTTGCTATGAGTGGCTAGTGCCTTTGTGCACTTGCTTAGATGATGTGTATTATTCATTGATTGGCGTATGATTGTGATAACATGTTTTAATTCAATTTCAAGTCAATTCTAAGAACCAATTGTGATAAAGTTTCATAGTGACATTTGGGTAATCAAGTTTAACTAGTGCTAGTAATCTTAAGGGTTGAAAGAACTATTGTTATTCCACTAGTTATAATCATTTGTCTATGAATGATTGTTGTCTTCCACTATTCTTGATTAAACAAAGGAACTTGATTGTGATTGTAATGAAAATGCTTTTGTCTATCAAAACGGATTGATTGTAAACCACTTTAAAGGTCGAGAGATTAATAGTTTGCTTTCAATTGTGACCTTTTGTCTATAATTGGTTACCTTTTGTATTGACCATTTCCTAAGCTTGTTTGATTAGACAAAAGATTGTTTTTGTGTTTGAGGAACACCAACTCATGAACCTTGAATTGATCTTGAATTGATTGGTTAAACGTAATGCTTGTTTTTATAAACCAAAATCTTGACGAAGGTTTAATTTGTAGAAACAATAGATTAGTGTCAAAACTAATTATCACAACCAACATGTTATCCAAAGTTATCACAATCATATTAGTCAATTGTAGTACACTAGTCTAAGCAAGTGTAGTTTTTAATCATTTGAATTTTCATTATATCATTACTACTTGTTTGAGATAGTTGCTTTTAACTTACAATTCGATTCACTACACAAATCCCTGCGAACGATCCCGACTTACCATCAAAATCTTGCTACAACGGACGAGTATACTTGCTCGTATGTGTTGTCATTAGATTCGGTAATTCACCCCTTATAAATTTAAAACTTGCACCGAACCGGGCACATCAACCCCAATCTCCCAACATTTGCAATCGATCGATGTGCAACACTAAGAATTGATCGATCGTTTGGTGGATTGATCGATTGTATATCTATTATTGTGTGCAGCCTTATGATACATATAACATAAAACTTGAGTTCTTTGGGCTCTTTTTCGCGTCCATTATAAAATCCAGTCTTGTACATTGTTAGACAATGAAAGAATTTAAACGCGTCCATTATAAAGTCCAGTCTTATACATTGTTAGACAATGAAAGAATTTAAACAAGACTTAACATTGTCATTTTGTCTAGATTGCTGAAACTAGCAAGTCTTTGCTATTAATATGTAAATGTCTCTTTGACTACAAAAACATTATACATTGAAGCTTAATGCATGCCTATGGTACACTTCCCATATTTTACCTATCTTCACCTATAAATTTTACACTTCTAACCTAACATACACTAAGGCATGGGATGCTTAAACAATGAGTAACCTAACTAAATCTACAAATAAAAAATCAGGGGTGGGTGGATGTACAATGTGGTTTTGATATGCAAATATGACAACAACCTTCTACTCCAGTAAAATTGGAAATCTCGATTTTTAAGAAGTTTTCGCTGGTAAAAAATCGAATCCTGGATTCTCGAGTTCTGGAATATCAATGAGTTTGCCCACTGGTTGAAAATCGGAAAAATCCTTCTCATTGAAATAGTGGTTAATTTCATCAAACGAAAAATGAACACTGCAAATAAATGTAAATTACTCATAGCAATCACATTGCTGCTTTTAACGATGAAAACTTTAATCAAGAAATAAGTTAGTTTTTGTTATCATCAACATACCCACAATCGTCATCCAGAAAATAAGAGCTTTTCTCATTGTCAGCAAAAACTTTCAACTTGGAAATAACCTGTCCGAAACTGGGAGGGTGAGGAAGGTTATTGGTGGAAAAAATAAAAATTGAACTCGTGTAATTATCTAGGAAAAGAAGAATAACCAACAAAGGGTTAGTTTCTTAATTCTCCAGTTACGCTTCCAGTGTCATGATCATCCGTGTAGAACGTGCATAGTTTGTAATGTTGGTGAACACCTAGAACCTAAAACAAAGAGTATTCTTTATTTAAAAGTTATCTAGATGCCAATAACGCGACGATGCTTTACACATGTACATGCCAGCTAACAAATGCAGAGTCTTACGGGGCATATCTTAGTTGTGAGTTCATCATAGCCGATCTTATACTTCTGTGGTTTAATCTGTACAATAGTTAGAATACCAGTATTAGTTAATGTTCTTAAGATTGCATTTACATTGCTCTACTAGGATCAAACGCATACCAGAAATTTAACTGCTTGCCTTGTATGTTGAAGTTCATCTGTTGCTGACCCTACATACTGCATTTATCAAATTGTTAGACTAACTATATAATGGTATAAACACCAATGTCAAAGTAAAAGTCAACACAGCCATCAAAGTAACAGTGGTCAGTTCATCAAGTGCAGGCTCAAGTAAGGAAGACAATGGAGTGAGAAGCAGCTGCACAAGACCATATTTATCACCACATTGCATGAGACATCATACTTACATAGATGTTATGCTATTAGTTAGTTCTTTGTATTGTACATTTCAGTTCACGTAGTAGTTTAGACAGTAGTCCATGTAGCAGTATAAATACTTGATGTAACTCTTTCATTTCAGTTAGTTGTAAAAATTTATGATTTCTCTCAATCAATTCCAAGTTCTCTCAGTTACAACCAGATAACCAAACAACAACAGTGAAGATACAAATTCAGTTAACCACCCACTCTTCCTCCACCAAAATGATCACCCTGGGCTTATCCTAATCTCCAAGAAGCTTACTGGATCTGAGAACTACAGTTCATGGAGGAGATCCATGATGATTTCACTGAATGCTAAGAACAAACTTAAAATCATTACAAATGAATACCAAGAACCAAGTGTTGATTCACTGGTAAGAGCCTTATGGGAGAGGAACAATGACATGATAATCTCATGGATTATGAACACAGTCACTGTATCACTGATCAAACCAGCTAACAAATGACATTACACAGTTGAAGTGTATTGTCAGAAATTGAAAGGTCTATGGGATGAAATTGATGCACTAGAGGCTCCTTACACATGTACTTGCAATTATGTTTGTGAGAATGGGAGGCTAAATGTATTGGAATAAATCTTGCTATGATGAACAAAAACACAGGTATGAATAGTAAACTTGCTATTGAATTGATTGAAACTTGCAATATTTGTTCATAGAACTTACAAATACATCGACCCTATATATATTACATGAACAGCCATGATACAAAGGGTTGTGATGGTTCAATGATAACCAACAGATATGACCCTTCATATATAACTGTCTATAACTGTTACTTAACTACATTACCTGTCATAAACAACATAACTAACTAACTAAGGTTTGTTGGCCTATGGCCCAAACCATGAGTTTTGCGTAGCCTTATTGGCTATACATGGCTGCAGACTATTACATGTTCTAAATATATACATAATAATAAGAATGAATGTTCTAAAATACAGATTCAAGGTTTAAATTTGATCTTAACATTTCCAACAAAATGGGGCAAAAGAAGGGAGAAAGAGGTTGTTACAGTTTCTAATGGGGTTGGATGAGTGTTTCTCAAACGTGAGATGTCAAATCCTTCTGATGTAGAAATTGCCAAATGCAACTAAAGCCTATGCAATGCTGAGACAGGAGGAAAAGCAAATAGAGACCGATACACCTAAGTACCTAACACCTACGGTCATGAACACCTTCACCAATCCAAGATCATTTCACAACAACAATGTTGTGCCAAACACCAGACAAACCAGAACCAACTATGTCCCAAGCACCAGGAAAAGTAACTTCAAACCAGGTGTCATATGTCAGAATTGTCAAAAGGAAGGACATTATCAAAATGAGTGCTACCAAATTGTGGGCTATCCAATTGGTCTTCCCTTGCATGGAAAATACATTCATTTATAGTTTATTAGTTAGTTAAATTAAAAGAAGTATGATCGAATCGGATCTAGATCTTACGATCCTATGGTAAGATCGAGAACATATTTAAGATCCTATGCCTTTTAAGATCCTACAAAGGATCGACTCATTTTTTCTTAACAGAATCGTAAGATCGGAAGATCTTAAGAGCTAGTTCGAGATCTTAACGGCTATTCCCACCAACTAAGCACCCTATAGGCTGTAAATGAGCTTTTAGAATTAAATATAATGCTAATGGTTCTATTGAGAGGTAGTAGCCAAGGGATTCAACCAATTGGAAGGAATAGACTACACATAGACATTTGCCCCAGTTGCCAAAATGGTGACAGTGAGAACTCTACTAGCTATCTCTTTCATCAATAACTCGTTTGTTCAGCAGCTTGACATCAACAATGT